>JAANYP010000849.1:325533-852779 GCA_020465985.1 Centrapalus pauciflorus | reverse complement strand
GCTGTGAGGTAAGCACTGCGGATCCTAAGTGAGACTTGGGCCAGTGACTTGCAGTTGTTATATGGTGTGTGTCAGTGGTGGTTCCTCAGTAAGACTTTTGCCCAAGGTGTGGATGAGATTAAACATGATCAATTTGAGAAATTGAAAATCTCATAAGATCTAAGAGTTGCAAAGGGGTTGTAATTGGTAATAATTTGCCTGCCTGAGTAGCTTATTCATGTAGGTTCAGCCTCCGTTGGGTGCATGAATAAGTAAAATGGTTCTTAGGATTAATAAATCATTTTCTAAATTTTGGGTTATTGATTTATTAGTGGTTAATCAAATACTAATTTTTGAAAAATTGTTTAAGATGGTTGAAAAAGACAGAGGTAGAAGCGGTTTAATAATAACAATGACAATAACAGTAATAACAACAATGATAACGTCAATATCCTTTTCCCACTTGAAAATCCTCCCCAAAAGCACATGTTGCTACTTTGAGGTTCATTCGGGACATGGAGAACTCAAAAGTGGCAACTTCCTGAACTGGGTGTAAAATCTGACAAATGTTCTGAGTACAAGGTGAAAGTCGTATATTCTGGAAAGGGCACCAGAACCTGCTCCTGCAGAGACTGCTACAGTTGAGGAGAGAAATCTCCACAATAAGCACTCTGAGGATTCGGTCAATGTTGCCTGTCTAATGCTAGCGACCATGACATCTGAGCTGCGGACTAGCCTTATGGACGTCTCAGCTTGACAGATGTATCGCCAGCTAAAGGATATGTTCCAGACTCAGGCTCGGACTGAGAAAGATATACGACAAGGGCTCTGAGCTCCTGCAGAATGGCAGAAGGAACAACTGTTAGATCCCATGCACTGGAGATGAAAGGTTATCTGGATCATCTTAGCAGACTTGGGTTACCCATGACACAGGACATGACCACGAATCTAATTCTCAATTCCTTATTGAAGGAATTTTAGCAATTTGTAATTTTTTACAATATGCACGGAGAAGATGATCAGTGGGCTGAATCGGATGCTATAGACTGCTGAGGGAGTGATTGAGGAGAGAATATAGGGAAAGAGACGGGAAGGAAAGTAAGTTTCCAAGCCGGAGGTTAAAGCTAACAAGTAGCTAAGACCTAGAACAGAGAAGTCAAATCCAAGGATGACAAATTCTTTGAGTGCTAGGAAACTGGGCACTGGGAAAGGAATTGTCCCAAGTACTTGGAAACGGTCAAGGTTGACCGCATTGAGACTTCGTGTATCTGAATCAGTCACTTCTATTGTTCTTGGATATGTGATACCCAATTGAACAAAGTTTCATGCATAATGTCTGCAATGACTAAAATGAAGTGAAAAGAGATGACAGATTCAGTGGGAGCATAGAGACATCTTAGAGAATACTCTGCTGGACACTATTTTCATGTCATCAATAGTTTATCATGGTGTAGTATACAATTGATTGAATTTCTTGCAAGTATTTTTGGATAAATAAAGAATTTTTGGAGTTAAAAATTTGTTGCTTGAAATTCCTATTGTTTAAGATTACTAAACCATGATTATAGACTATTGATTCAAGTGGAGCTTGAATAGTAACTTGTCAATGGAGATTGGACAAGCTAGTAGTCATATTCAGATAAAAAAAGCATTACCATGTTGTTGTGTAAATTGTTCAAGTGTTCAAATGCAGTTTCATTGAACTTGTTAATTCTTGAAAGATTGTTCAAGAGATTATATGAGTTGGATAGTCACCTGTGATTATATAGATGAAACTAATAAAATGCAGAATTAAATGTAAAGGAGTTACATGGAGGTTAATTCACTTCACTTGTCAGAAATAATTAGACTTGAGAAGTCAGAATTGTTTAGACAAGAAGTAATCGCATTTTATAAAATTACATGTGAAATGTATACAACTTGTGTGATGGTTAGTCAAGTAGTAGCCTTTGACTTGTTTAAACACTCGTCGGCAACTTTGACGGAATACCACAACGAAATGTTGTAGATAACCAGGTTCTGGTGGTTATGGATACATATCACAAATTTTGAACACAATGTTATTAAAGATATCTTGTTAAGATATAGATAAACCGCATACTGTCATATTCAAGACTAAACATCTAAACGTATCACTAGTAGCAATTAATCTGAATTACTAGAGCTCCTAAATTTTAATCCTGGTGTCTTTATGAGTGATTTACCAGTTCCTCTAAAGATAATGGATATAAATTTGTAAGGAGATTCAGAATGAGTATGAATAATATTACAAGAAGTTGTAATAAAAGAACTAGTGTAATTTTTCAAAGATAAACGGTAATGGAAGTTAAGTCAGTTAACTAGAGAACACTCCCACTAAGATCATGTCTGAAATTAATTTTTCGATAGATCGTGTTACCGTTACATTTGATAAAGGAACAGTAGCATTAAATTGATGGAAGTCATGTTGTGTTTATTGAGATAAAGGAGATCAACATGATATCTTTAATGTCGTTCTATTTTTCATGTTTTAGAAATCCAAGAATAAAATTGAAGTTATTTTAAATTTATTCCATAGCTGCTTGTTGTCGTGGGAACCACAACGAGAATAAAAAAGGCTACTGTGGTTTTTGGTTGATATTCATGGGTGATGAATATAGCAAAGGTTGGACCAAATTCACAGGTATTTGTTGCGAACAAATATTGGATTGACCCACCGATTGAGACCACTTTGTGGATCATAGTCATGAGTCGTCTCAAAAAGGTAATCCTTAGTACCTGAGATGTCTACGTACTTTAGTGCGAGTGCTGCTGTACATTTGGCCTAACCTAACGTCATCCGTAACTGGGTGATCAAAACGGTTCGAGGCTGGTTGCAGTGGGAGTCGTGCTGGAGGCCTAGATAGTCAATATGGGATTTGCACCTTCTTTTAACTAAGAAGAGATATTTCTGGGCCCCTCGGCGATCGATACTGACAGAAATGCATGGCCATGCTCGGACAGAACTGATGTGTTCTACTCTGTCTGTTACAGTTCAGTATGAGATCAGGGAGTCGAGAAACATAATCGTGTTTGCTACGGTTGACCTAATCCATGCCTAGCTTTCACATTGAAATATCGCGATGCATGGGATATAACCTAAGTTTCTTTTTGGAAGGCTGTTTCAACAACAATGCCCGAATGGGAGTCAGAGTTTTTATGACCTTGGTTGCCTAAAGTGTCTAGCCATGACCTCCTTTAGGCGCATGCTGCAGGACAGTATGTCGTCTTACACAAGTGGGAGTATGTTAGTATATTGTGTGTAAAGATGACATTACTACTGCATCATGACTGATTTCATAAAACAGTTGAGGGTCACACCGATGAGCACAACTGAGCAGATGCAATTAAACTATTGAATAAATAATATTGGATATTATTTATGACATGAAATGATCATTGAGATTAAATTAATGTTTGATTAATTATATCTCAAAGTACGGGGACTATAAGTGCAATATTAGATATTGTAGTGATTTAATTGTCATTGGATGATAATTAAATAATAATTATCTAGTCTTTTATTTATTATTAGATATTAAATAAAAGATGTATTTATTTGAATCGGTATTATCATCTCATTATTGGATAACTGGATGGATAATTATGAACAAATAAATAGAGATAATTATAAATAATTATCTATTCGTTTATATATTATTAGATAATATATAAAAGATAAACATTATTTAATAGATATATAATTATAGAGATAATTATATAAGGTTTAAATAATAAAGATAATTATTAAGATATATATATTATATTTATATATTAAAGTTTTAATTAATATATATAATATATATATATATATACATACGGCCGCTATATATATATATATATATATATATATATATATATATATATATATATATATATATATATATATATATATATATATATATATATATATATATATATATATATATATATACACACATAATACATAACCTAATTGTGGGTGTGTGGCTTTTGATGAGGACGGCGCACACACACACACTCGAAGGTGTGTGTGTGGTGTTCCAAACCTAGCCGTACCAAACACACACACGTGTGTGTTTTTCCCGATCTTCGCGTGTTTGATTGCATACCTGGCGCCGCTCGATCGTATCATCACCAGTGGATACCGAAAGCGTCTCCTTCGTGTATTCTTGTCATAGAATACAAAGGTACGGATTTTTACTGCTTTATTATTTACTTATCTTCTGTATACATGATGATCCGTGTACGGAATTCATGATTTAAGAAAAAGCTTCCGCTGTGCGTTAATATGATTAATGTTTTTACGTTTTTATGAAAAACGATACGAATTCCCAACACTTTCCTTTTATAGTAAGTTAGTAGGTTAGTTTATTTTCTTATTCTTATTTATAAAAAACAAACGAAAAAAGAGAGAAAATCATAAAAATCTCAAAAAAAGAGAATATTAGAAAATGAGTTAAGTCTTAGATACATAGGTTCAAAGTGACGAAAATTAGCACAGTCGATACAATCTCTAATTGTTAAACTTACATACATAATGCACCTTAACTCTAAGTGTTATACATTTTATAGTTTGATGTGTTGGTAGGCATATGCACAAAGGAAATCTCAAAGCTAATAAAATATTCAAGAAAAAGTCATATGTGTAACTAACTTAGATGTATGACCAAAGGGTATTAATTTTATGTTAGAGACATACAGACACTGATTATAAATGAGGTATGCAAATTTTCTGGGGGATGTATAGCCACATCAAATACATCTTACAGAAAAGAAAAGAAACGCAAATTTTGATAGTAAGGATAGAGTCAAAACAAGCCACTCTGTTGTACGTAAGTACAGACCTGTGCCCTTGGTTTGACTCGAGTTAGCAAAATAGTCGCTTTGTTGTATGTCGGTACAGACCTGTCACTGCTGTCTTGCTAGATTTAAAATAAACTTTAAAGACAAACTAAGACACTCTGTTGTATGTAAATAAAGAACGGTGTCCGACGTTTGCCTTTTAAAGAAAATTTGCAATACCGAAAAGTTATAATCATTGTGTATGCCTTGATCATAAAAGTATGTCTAAATATGAGACACGTAAGGTAGCTTCTTGATAAATAAAAAGGCCAAGGGATATTCCAAAGTGTGTTAGATATATTATTTCGATCGTAGGAGTTGTTTTGTAATAATTATTGTCTTTCTATTTAGTCTTGTATTTAATTTCCATGTAGTTTATTTTCTTTGTAATAGTCAAGGGGCCAAAGTTTCCAAGTTGTAAGACTTAATTAAAGGAGCCTAGAAATAGGCTCCTAGGGTTTCTTTAATAAAACACGGTTGACATTTTGAATGAGATTCCAGCCGCCACATGCACATTCTCTCTAACATTCATATTGTCTTTTCTCCATCATTTCACAATTATTGAGCTAGTTTCTTCTTGTGAGTGATAAGAAATCATCAAGGTGCTGATAATATTAACGGGAATACATATTACAATTGGTATCAGAGCCAGAAGGGTGGATTTCAACTGCATTATTCGGATTCTGCTGGGTTTTTTTAGTGTGTTCTTCGTGTTCTTCATCTCCATTCGGTTAGATCTTCATTATCCTCTGTTTTTCTGTGTTTCTGTGTTATAATGGTCATATAAACACCACATTATCATCCTATACTGATTTTAAGCTCATTTCGTTCCATATCTCTGTTAAAATCATCAAGAATCGGCCATTTTTTTTAACTTCGAAACTATGGGTTTTTTAAGTGGGTTTTTAACTTGTTTATGCTGTTTTTAAGTGTATTTAGGTTATTTTAAATCACCAAAAGTGTTTAAAATAGTTTATAAATCATTTAGAACTGTTTTTAGGCTTTAAAACTGAAAAAAAATCAAATTCTGCTCAGTTCTGCCTTAGAAAACTTATAAAACCTGCTGTAATTCGGATCCTTACTGTAGCACTTCGGACCACCTAGGCACCAAATTTGGACCACCCATCACCCTAATTCGGACCTATCTTCGGACCATATTTAGGTGAATTTCGGACCCCCAATCAGCCTATTTCGGACATCAATTCGGTCCCATCCGAACTTCGGACCATCCGAAGTTCTGATCAGGCTTTCCATTTTTACATTTGCGACTTGTACTTAGATTTTTCCAATTTCGGACCTTACCCATCTCGGACCATCCGAATTCGGTCCCCACCTGGACATACCCTGTCCAATGTTCATCCGAATTCGGTCCCCTAGTTCCAACCAAAATTAGGTTCATCCGAATTCACTCCCCATTCGTATCACTGTTCATCCGAAATTGGACTCCATCCGATTTAGGAGCCCATCCGAACTAGCACCTCATCCGAACCATCCACCATCCGAATTACTGTTCACCCGAATTAGGTCCCCATCCGAATTGCTTTATCCATCCGAAATCATCCCATCCGAATTCGGTTCCTCCATCCGAAATTCAACCAATCCGAATTCGGTTCAAACATCCGAAACACAGTTCATCCGAATCCATCTCATCCTAATTCATCTTCCATCCGAATTCAGTTCTATCTGTTTTAAGTCCAGCCCATCCATGTCCAGTTTCCACCTCTAAGATCTTCATTTTGTTTAATCAGCACCCATCATCATAATGTCTCGCGAAGCTCTTATACTCGGATCTGAGAACAGACCACCAGTTCTCTATCCCGATGAGTACGAACAATGGAAATCACGGTTCCTTAAGTTCGTTGGAATGTAACCACTCGGGAATTTGATGCTCCAGTCCATATCCGAAGGACCCGTAATCTACTATCGGGAGATAGCAGCCCGCCCTGAGGCTGATCCCCCTGTCCAAGCCTCTAAGGTTGAAAGAGAACCGGCAAATGACGCCGAGAGAGACCGACAGCACGCTGACAAGAGGGCAGAATATCTGATCCATCAAGCCCTCCCCACTGATATTCTGGTTGGTGTAGACAACAAAATGTCTGCAAAAGAAAAGTGGGACGAGCTAGAAGTCCAAATGCTGGGGGCAGATCTCGATGATCGTGCCAAAATCGAGGAGGCAAAGGCCAAGTTAACGGAATTCCGCGCCAAAGACGGGGAATCTCTGCAAGCCACTTTCACCAGGTTCTGTGCAGTCCTTAACGAATTGAACAAACTGCACATCAAGAAGGATAGGGATGATATCAACATCCAATTCTTTGCCGCCTTAGCCCCCGAGTGGCAGCTTGCATGTCGGGCCACAAACCTGAACATTCCTGAGGTATCCATTAATGTCGTATTTAAGGAGCTTAAAAAGTATCAAGCGGATGTGGATCAACAGAAGCTGATGGCATATCAATTGGCCTCTCTACTGCTATCAGCCAACACCGGGTTGAAACCAAATGATTCTCTAGCCTTGATCACTAACACGCAGATTCCGACACCATCATTTGCTCCAGGTTTTTCGTCGTCTCAGTGCAGGTATGCTTCTCCTCTGCGTGAGGTCTATGATGAGGAGGAAGCTTCGATACAGGAACAGATAGCCTTGTGGACCAACCGTCTCCAACAGCGACAGTTTTCCAACAAGACTAACTACCAACTCCGTTATGACACCGGTCCTCGGAGGTACTCAGATGACAGACGGGATGAACGACACGATGATTATCGCCGAGATGAATACCGAAGGGATGATAGGGATGATCGCAGATTTGACGATAGACGCGACTATCGAGATGATCGACGTTATGAAAGGCGAGATGATAGGCGTGATGATCGCAGGGACGACAGGCGAGACGATCGAAGGGATGATCGTCAGGATGACCACAGGGAAGACAGAAGAGAGCCCGAAAGAAGGGACAGGAGGCGTGATGATAGCCGAGAGCATCGCCGGGCCGATAAAAGGCCGGCGGAAAGAAGAGAGGAAAGGCCGAGAGCAGATGAGCCGAAGGCCGCAGATGAACGTCTCTGCTACAAGTGTGGCAAACCGGGCCAGTTTGCTAGGGAATGCAAGAACAATTTCGACAGAGACGTTGCATACTACGAGAGAAAGCTCGAGGCAGCCAAGAAAAGAACGGATGCGTTAGCCCTCGTCGCCCAGGAGGACTACTGGGATGCTGAAGATTCTAAAGATGAGGATGACAAGGGCAAGAATTGCTACATGGTTGATCGTATGGGGTTGGAGAACTGTGCTGATTTCACTGCTGACAATTCAGATCATGCTGCTGAGGGGGAGACACTAAAAAATCCACCAGCATGTCTGATGGCTTCAACCAACGATCCCGAATGCTCCACATCCGGTTCTGAGTCCAATGAGGTATATTCCTGTTACATTCCTGTTACATTCCATCCGAAATTCAACCAATCCGAATTCGGTTCTAACATCCGAAACACAGTTCATACGAATCCATCTCATCCTAATTCATCTTCCATCCGAATTCAGTTCTATCTGTTTTAAGTCCAGCCCATCCATGTCCAGTTTCCACCTCTAAGATCTTCATTTTGTTTAATCAGCACCCATCATCATAATGTCTCGCGAAGCTCTTATACTCGGATCTGAGAACAGACCACCAGTTCTCTATCCCGATGAGTACGAACAATGGAAATCACGGTTCCTTAAGTTCGTT
Organism: Centrapalus pauciflorus; assembly: GCA_020465985.1. Classification (NCBI taxonomy): domain Eukaryota; kingdom Viridiplantae; phylum Streptophyta; class Magnoliopsida; order Asterales; family Asteraceae; genus Centrapalus; species Centrapalus pauciflorus. Next base: position 844,242 of record JAANYP010000849.1, on the reverse strand, counting down.
GGAATGCAACCACTCGGGAATTTGATGCTCCAGTCCATATCCGAAGAACCCGTAATCTACTATCGGGAGATAGCAGCCCGCCCTGAGGCTGATCCCCCTGTCCAAGCCTCTAAGGTTGAAAGAGAACCGGCAAATGACGCCGAGAGAGACCGACAACACGCTGACAAGAGGGCAGAATATCTGATCTATCAAGCCCTCCCCACTGATATTCTGGTTGGTGTAGACAACAAAATGTCTGCAAAAGAATGTGGGACGAGCTAGAAGTCCAAATGCTGGGGGCAGATCTCGATGATCGTGCCAAAATCGAGGAGGCAAAGGCCAAGTTAACGGAATTCCGCGCCAAAGACGGGGAATCTCTGCAAGCCACTTTCACCAGGTTCTGTGCAGTCCTTAACGAATTGAACAAACTGCACATCAAGAAGGATAGGGATGATATCAACATCCAATTCTTTGCCGCCTTAGCCCCCGAGTGGCAGCTTGCATGTCGGGCCACAAAAAGAGTCCTGAACATTCCTGAGGTATCCATTAATGTCGTATTTAAGGAGCTTAAAAAGTATCAAGGGGATGTGGATCAACAGAAGCTGATGGCATATCAATTGGCCTCTCTACTGCTATCAGCCAACACCGGGTTGAAACCAAATGATTCTCTAGCCTTGATCACTAACACGCAGATTCCGACACCATCATTTGCTCCAGGTTTTTCGTCGTCTCAGTGCAGGTATGCTTCTCCTCCGCGTGAGGTCTATGATGAGGAGGAAGCTTCGATACAGGAACAGATAGCCTTGTGGACCAACCGTCTCCAACAGCGACGGTTTTCCAACAAGACTAACAACCAACTCCGTTATGACACCGGTCCTCGGAGGTACTCAGATGACAGACGGGATGAACGACACGATGATTATCGCCGAGATGAATACCGAAGGGATGATAGGGATGATCGCAGATTTGACGATAGACGCGACTATCGAGATGATCGACGTTATGAAAGGCGAGATGATAGGCGTGATGATCGCAGGGACGACAGGCGAGACGATCGAAGGGATGATCGTCTGGATGACCGCAGGGAAGACAGAAGAGAGCCCGAAAGAAGGGACAGGAGGCGTGATGATAGCCGAGAGCATCGCCGGGACGATAAAAGGCCGGCGGAAAGAAGAGAGGAAAGGCCGAGAGCAGATGAGCTGAAGGCCGCAGATGAACGTCTCTGCTACAAGTGTGGCAAACCGGGCCACTTTGCTAGGGAATGCAAGAACAATTTCGATAGAGACGTTGCATACTACGAGAGAAAGCTCGAGGCAGCCAAGAAAAGAACGGATGCGTTAGCCCTCGTCGCCCAGGAGGACTACTGGGATGCTGAAGATTCTGAAGATGAGGATGACAAGGGAAAGAATTGCTACATGGTTGATCGTATGGGGTTGGAGAACTGTGCTGATTTCACTGCTGACAATTCAGATCATGCTGCTGAGGGGGAGACACTAAAAAATCCACCAGCATGTCTGATGGCTTCAACCAACGATCCCGAATGCTCCACATCCGGTTCTGAGTCCAATGAGGTATATTCCTGTTACATTCCTGTTACATTCCATCCGGAATTCAACCAATCCGAATTCGGTTCTAACATCCAAAACACAGTTCATATGAATCCATCTCATCCTAATTCATCTTCCATCCGAATTCAGTTCTATCTGTTTTAAGTCCAGCCCATCCATGTCCAGTTTCCACCTCTAAGATCTTCATTTTGTTTAATCAGCACCCATCATCATAATGTCTCGTGAAGCTCTTATACTCGGATCTGAGAACAGACCACCAGTTCTCTATCCCGATGAGTACGAACAATGGAAATCACGGTTCCTTAAGTTCGTTGGAATGCAACCGCTCGGGAATTTGATGCTCCAGTCCATATCCGAAGGACCCGTAATCTACTATCGGGAGATAGCAGCCCGCCCTGAGGCTGATCCCCCTGTCCAAGCCTCTAAGGTTGAAAGAGAACCGGCAAATGACGCCGAGAGAGACCGACAGCACGCTGACAAGAGGGCAGAATATCTGATCTATCAAGCCCTCCCCACTGATATTCTGGTTGGTGTAGACAACAAAATGTCTGCAAAAGAAATGTGGGACGAGCTAGAAGTCCAAATGCTGGGGGCAGATCTCGATGATCGTGCCAAAATCGAGGAGGCAAAGGCCAAGTTAACGGAATTCCGCGCCAAAGACGGGGAATCTCTGCAAGCCACTTTCACCAGGTTCTGTGCAGTCCTTAACGAATTGAACAAACTGCACATCAAGAAGGATAGGGATGATATCAACATCCAATTCTTTGCCGCCTTAGCCCCCGAGTGGCAGATTGCATGTCGGGCCACAAAAAGAGTCCTGAACATTCCTGAGGTATCCATTAATGTCGTATTTAAGGAGCTTAAAAAGTATCAAGGGGATGTGGATCAACAGAAGCTGATGGCAAATCAATTGGCCTCTCTACTGCTATCAGCCAACACCGGGTTGAAACCAAATGATTCTCTAGCCTTGATCACTAACACGCAGATTCCGACACCATCATTTGCTCCAGGTTCTTCGTCGTCTCAGTGCAGGAATGCTTCTCCTCCGCGTGAGGTCTATGATGAGGAGGAAGCTTCGATACAGGAACAGATAGCCTTGTGGACCAACCGTCTCCAACAGCGACGGTTTTCCAACAAGACTAACAACCAACTCCGTTATGACACCGATCCTCGGAGGTACTCAGATGACAGACGGGATGAACGACACGATGATTATCGCCGAGATGAATACCGAAGGGATGATAGGGATGATCGCAGATTTGACGATAGACGCGACTATCGAGATGATCGACGTTATGAAAGGCGTGATGATAGGCGTGATGATCGCAGGGACGACAGGCGGGACGATCGAAGGGATGATCGTCGGGATGACCGCAGGGAAGACAGAAGAGAGCCCGAAAGAAGGGACAGGAGGCGTGATGATAGCCGAGAGCATCGCCGGGCCGATAAAAGGCCGGCGGAAAGAAGAGAGGAAAGGCCGAGAGCAGATGAGCCGAAGGCCGCAGATGAACGTCTCTGCTACAAGTGTGGCAAACCGGGCCACTTTGCTAGGGAATGCAAGAACAATTTCGACAGAGACGTTGCATACTACGAGAGAAAGCTCGAGGCAGCCAAGAAAAGAACGGATGCGTTAGCCCTCGTCGCCCAGGAGGACTACTGGGATGCTGAAGATTCTGAAGATGAGGATGACAAGGGCAAGTATTGCTACATGGTTGATCGTATGGGGTTGGAGAACTGTGCTGATTTCACTGCTGACAATTCAGATCATGCTGCTGAGGGGGAGACACTGAAAAATCCACCAGCATGTCTGATGGCTTCAACCAACGATCCCGAATGCTCCACATCCGGTTCTGAGTCCAATGAGGTATATTCCTGTTACATTCCTGCACATGTAAATAAATTATTTGTAGATAATGAATGTACACTGCACACACATATACTTGACCTACAAGCTAGATTAAATGCTGAAACTGCAAAGTGTGTACAGGCTGAACATCAAGCTCAAACTCTGAAAGAATCATCTGAATTATATCATTCAAAGTGGTTAACTAATCATAATGTTATAAAACAGATGTTAATAGAAAAAGTAGATGTTCAGGATAGGAATATATACCTTGAATCTTGCATGGAAACGCTTTCAAAAGAAAAACTCTCTTTAAAAGAAGAAATTTCTGTTCTTACAAAACATTTAGATGTGGTAAATATGGAAAATATAGACAGTTTAGAAAAATACAAAATGATTGAAGAAGAAAGGATAAGTTTGTACTCAAGAATAAAGACCCTTGACGATGCATTTTTGAAAAGGGGTCAAATAGAACAAACTATCCATTTAAATCAGCCCAAAGAAACTAGGTTTTACCATTCTAAACAAGGAATTGGTTTTAAAAACCCTAAATATTTGTAAAAAGCACAAAATGTATTACCTGTATTTTATGACATGAACTACATGGGAGCCGGTCTTAAATCTTTCTTTTTTGAGTCATCAAAAGAAGTTTTAAACCAACAAAATGAGAAACGTGTCGCTCGTAAAGATAAAGAAATTTCTTTTCAATATGAAGAACTTAACGAGAGTTATTCTTCTAGAGTACCCACTTTAGAGGAAGATCTCTTGTCAACTTATTCAGAAGCTGAATTGAAAACTGAAACCGTAAAATCAACTCCTCAACTTTATATTCCTGCAAAAGTTCTTCAACAACAAATCACTGTTTTAGAAAAGGAATTGAAGTCGTCTCAAGAGAAAGCACTTGATCTTCAAGATGCTCTTCTTAAGAGAGAAGAAGAATTGGTAAATCAATCTTTTCAACAATCTGTGCAAGTTACAGTCTACAGAGAAAATTTTGAAATGGTTTCACAAAAATTGAAAGATCTTTCAAAAGAACAAACACTTTCTCATTCCATAAAAATTCCATGTGTGTCATCAGATAAAGGTAATGCAAAAGCTGAATCTTCTTCTATCATTTTCAAAGGTGAGTGTTTAAAAGTTTTCAAAAATGAGGTTCCTAAAAAGGCTCAGATTAAATCCAAGTCTTTTAAGAAACCAACTCACCACCAAAAAGAAAAGTCTGTCAAGTCTAAATCTTCCATGCTTACTGACTCTAATCGTTTTGTTCCTACAGATCATATAAGGAGAGTCCCAAAAACCACCATGCAGGATTTTACAAGTTTTTTTGTGAAGAAGGCTTTAATGCCAAATGAATTTGTTACTAGAGATAGGATTTCTGTAATCTCTAAAGACAATTTATGTAACAATGTGTGTGACAATGCTTGTAATGTTGTACCGAATTATGTTGTTCCGTTAAAGTACTCTTTCAGTGATTTATTTAATTTGTGTCCAACTCAATATAGACGACAGGTTCCTGAAATGAATGCTTTCGTACCATATCATGCTAAACGTATTCGGAAAAAGAAAACAAAAAATAGTGCATCATTGGCCACAAACAAAATTGAGATATGTCCGTTGCCAAGGCCCAAAACCAAAGCAACGGTCAAAAAGGTCTCAAAAAGACAAAAACCAAAGGCAATTTCAGCGCCTAAGGTTCCAAAACTCAATAAATCCAATCTTCAATGGATTACAAAGGGTTGTGCATCCGAACCACACACTAATGCTAATTGGGATTCTAAAACTGTACACGTGCCATATAAATTTGGAAATTCTAACAAAAAGGGACCCATATTGAGGTGGGTACCCAAGGTTGTGTGATCTTAATGCAGATGGTTCTTGGTTACTTCTGATCAAGACCCGTGCTTCAAAGAAATGGCTTCTAGTTACCTTAGACTAGGACCCGTTCTTTTGCTTGTCGGTTGTGCTTAAACCGACACGTTTGGCTTCTGTGCGCACAGCCCAGGACCCGGTCTTAACTCATCATGTTTTCTGAACATCTCGGTTCAGAACACGGTTTGATTGTGAATTAAAATGGATGTGTTTGAATGCATATAGTTTTTCATTATATGAATTTATGTGTTTTTCAGGCTAAGTCCATTTGGTATATGGATTCGGGTTGCTCCAAGCACATGACTGGAAGAAGAGAATTGCTGTCCAACGTTGTTGAGCAGTATTGCGGAACTGTGAAATTCGGGAACAACCATCAGGCTCACATACAAGGATACGGGGACTTAGTTCTAAATAATCTGGTCATCAAGGATGTTGACTATGTTGAGGGGTTATCACATAATCTTTTTAGCATAGGACAGCTATGCGACAAAGGACTAGAAGTAACGTTTAGGGCTAAGAACTGCAGTGTTAAGAGTATGGATGGAAAAGAAATCCTAACAGGTTCCCAAAACTCTAACCTCTACAACATTGACGTAGCTAAGCTAATAGTGAAGGATAACATTTGCCTACTATCAAAAGCCTCTTCAAAAGATTCTTGGTTGTGGCATCGAAGATTATCCCATTTGAATTTTGATAATATCAACAAGCTGGCTGCGAAACAATTGGTCAAAGGTCTTCCTGAATTGCGCTACGAAAAGGACCATCTGTGTGGAGCGTGTGAGAAAGGAAAAATGAAACGATCGTCTCACAAACCAAAGCCCGAACCATCAACAAAAAGAGTATTGGAGTTACTTCACATGGATTTATGCGGACCGATGAGGACTCAAAGCATAAATGGAAAACGATACGTGTTGGTTATCGTTGATGATTATTCACGATATACCTGGGTCAGGTTCTTGCGTTCCACGGACGAGACAGCTCAAGAAACCATAGATTTTATCAAGAGTGTCGAGACCCAACAGCAGCTGTCAGGGCAATCAATCAGATCAGATAATGGCACGGAATTCAAGAACTCGGTAGTTGAGGGCTTCCTTCGATCCAAAGGTATTCAACATCAATACTCTGCTGCTCGAACACCTCAACAAAATGGGGTCGTGGAAAGGCGTAACCGTACACTTGTGGAAGCCGCTCGTACAATGCTCACATACTCGAAGCTACCTCCGTTCTTGTGGGCCGAAGCCGTATCAACATCATGCTACACACAAAATCGCTCCATTATCCATAAGCGCTTTAACAAAACTCCTTACCAACTCTTTTTGAATAAAGTACCATTTATCAAGTACTTACGTGTATTTGGTTGCAGGTGCTATGTGCTGAATGACAAAGACAACCTCGGGAAATTTAACGAAAAGGCGGATGAAGCGATCTTCATTGGATACTCATCCAACTCGAAGGCATATCGCGCATTCAATACCCGAACCAGAACAGTCAATGAAAGTGTGCACGTCACATTTGATGAGTTGGCTGAACTGGCACCCGAAGTTGATCAATCTGGACCACGCATTACACAAATGCATGGAGACTCTTCCAATAACCCCATTTCTTTTTCTTCTTCTGATTTAGTTAATTTATTTGATCCTTTTTATGTTGAATTTTTCGGTCCTAACGCTAGTGTTTCTAATGTTGTCAATAATATAGGTGATCCTTCCAATTCAACTGCGCCGCAAAGTTTCTCCGCTCCATCTTCATCAACATACCCTCATCCATCTACATCATCCACCGAAACATCCGCAGTTGAATCTACTCCTATAATTCCCTCACATATAATACCTACAATTCTTCCTTCACCAGAACACTCGGGAATCGAACCGGAACCAGTGGTACCTTCATTTGAAACCATTGACCATGAATCTTCATCCATCCCCACATTAACCACAGAGGTTCCATCCCGAGCACCCCTTCCACACGAGATTAAATGGACCCGAAGTCACCCAACAGATCAAATCGTTGGTGATGTATCAAAAGGAGTCCAAACTCGTAGGGCATCTGCTAATGAATGCCTCTTCGCATCATTCCTGAGTTTGATAGAGCCCGCTCGTGTGGATGAAGCCCTGACAGATCCGGATTGGATAGTTGCAACGCAAGAGGAACTCAACCAGTTTGAACAGCTAAGAGTATGGCGGTTAGTTCCCAAACCAAAAGACCGCACAGTCATCGGAACAAAGTGGATCTTTAAGAACAAACGAGATGAAAACGGCATTGTGATAAGGAACAAAGCAAGACTTGTTGCCAAAGGCTACCGACAACAAGAAGGGATAGATTATGACGAGACCTTCGCTCCAGTTGCACGAATCAAAGCAATCAGAATTTTCTTGGCGTACGCGGCACACAAAGACTTCAAAGTGTACCAAATGGACGTTAAGACTGCCTTTCTCAACGGTGAACTTAACGAGGAGGTGTATGTTGAACAACCCCAAGGCTTTGTTAATGCACATAAACCTAACCATGTTTATGTGCTAGATAAAGCCCTCTATGGTTTAAAACAAGCACCTCGAGCATGGTATGATAATCTTTCAAATTTCCTTATTTCTGCCGGTTTCTATAAAGGTGTGGTGGACACAACTCTGTCCACTAAAAGGGAAGGCCCACATATAATGCTAGTACAAATTTATGTCGACGATATTATATTTAGATCTACTGACAGTAATTTTTGTAAGGATTTTTCAGCCCTAATGGAGTCCAGGTTTGAGATGAGTATGATGGGGGAAATGAATTTTTTCCTCGGACTACAAGTCAAACAACTTGAGGATGAGATTTTTGTGAACCAGTCGAAATATACTCTTGACATCCTCAAGAAGTATAAGTTAGACTCTTGCACGAGTATCGCAACTCCAATGGCCTCCAACTGTAAGTTAGACACCGATCCTTCCGGGAAAAGTGTCGATAATACAACTTACAGATGGATGATAGGATCCTTACTATACTTAACTGCCAGTAGGCCGGATATAAAGTTTTCAACATGTCTTTGTGCTAGATTTCAGGCCGACCCAAAAGAATCACACCTAACTGCGGTAAAACGCATTTTTCGTTATCTTAAGGGTACACCCGAACTTGGTCTATGGTATCCAAAGGGAACCGATTTCGATCTTACCGCGTTTTCAGATGCTGATTTTGCAGGTTGTAGAGTTGACAGAAAAAGCACGTCGGGAGGTATACAGTTTTTAGGAGATAGACCGGTGAGTTGGTCTTCCAAAAAGCAGAATTGTGTTTCCACATCTACAGCTGAGGCTGAGTATGTAGCAGCTGCAAGCTGTTGCTCTCAAGTGCTGTGGATGAGAACACAATTACGTGATTATGGATTTTCACTCACCAATATCCCAATTAACTGTGATTCTCGAAGTGCTATTGCCATCTCTTGCAATCCCGTGCAGCACTCTCGAACTAAACACATAGATATCAGGTATCATTTTATTAAAGATCACGTAGAAAAGGGAACCATTGAGTTGTATTTTGTTGGCACGGAATACCAACTTGCGGATATATTTACTAAAGCTTTAGACGAACATCGTTTTCAGTTTTTAGTATCCCATATCGGCATGTTGAATCCGCCTTCCAATTAAATATCAGATATTGTCTTAAATAATTCTATTTCAATCTATCATGATTGAAATTCCGTTATTTTAGAAAATATATGTTATTTAAATTTAAGGATTGTGTCACAAAATTGAAACTCAATATTAATGATCCTGACAAATTGCTGTGTGAATTGTTCATCATGGAGTGGGATGCAAACAATATCCAGGTTTGTCTGTGTTTGTAAGGCTAAAAAGGGTTGTCGCGTTTAAAATCTGAAAAAGAAAAGGAAAAGAACCGGTATTTATTTGAGGGGGAGTATAGTTAGGATATTAAATTTTATAATTCTTTGTTTCTCTTTAAATTTTAGTAGTTAATTTATTAAATTTTAGGTTGGTCATATTTTCATTTAATTTTTAAGTTTAATTTAATAGGTCAGAAAATCACAAAAAGATTTTAATTTTCGAATTTATCAAAAAGCAAAAAAGATTTTAGTTTACTTTATTCTTGTCTTAACTTAAATATTAAAAGAAAATACCAAAAATATTTCATTTTGTTGTTTCAAAGAAAAAACTCAAAAAAGATGTTATAAATTGGGCTAAATTTTTGTTTGAAATTTTTTGTTAGCAAGGCCCAATATCTTTGTGTTTTGTTGTTATTGTGTGAGGTGGTTTGAGAATATCCGGCAGCCCAAACCCTCATTGGGCGCGGATCCTTCTCGCCCCGACCCGACCCGAGCGCCTATAAATAGGGGGGTCAAACGGTTTTTTTTTTCCTTCATCTCCAAGATATTTGCTTTCTTCTTCTTCCTTTGCTCTCGTCGACCACCACCGCCCAAACCACCATAACCACCATTCAAAGCTTTTGCAACACCACCTTCTTCCGTTTTTCTTGCATCATTCATCTTCTGCACTTCAAGGTAACTTCTTTTTAACTTTATTTTAGCTTATAACTTCATCTATTGTGTGTTTGATTTTCAAAATTTATTTACTTTTTCATTTCGGTTTTTCTTATTTTTACGTTGTTTAATGTGTGTTTTTTACTTACTTGTAGTTAGATGAAATGTTCATTATGTGTTTTTAGTATAGGATCTGTAATTTCTTGCATTTTTGTTAATATTAACTGTTCACGTTTAATTTTTACATGAACTCATTAACTGCTGCATGCCGTTTCGGATGTCCGAATTCGGACCAACACCCGAGTTCGGATGTTCGACTTAGACTAATTTTCAAAATTTTCAAAGTACAAATACCAATTTCGGACCACTGTTGATCCGAATTCGGATCACTGTTGATCCGAATTCGGACCACCATAGTAAGGCCAAAATTTTCAAAAAACTTGAATTTAGTCTGAGTATGTTCACTACTGTTCATCCGAATTCGGATGATATCCGACTTCGGTTCCCATCTGAATTCAGATACCATCCGACATCAAGTCAGTTCCATATCATTGCATACTTCACTTTCGGTCCCCATCCGAATTCGGATCAACCTCATGATTCATCCGAATTCGGACCAGCATTCATTCCAAGCCATGCAATTCGGACCATCATCCGAATTCGGTCCCTATTTTCACCTCATCCGAATTCGGACCCCCACTCAACATTCATGCATCATCCGTTTTCGGACTGATCCGAATTCGGTGACACTGTTCGTCCGAATTCGGACACTACGAAATCCAACACTTAGCATTTTTTTTTTAATTTTTCATTTTTCCATTTCTGCATTTTTATATAAATTAAAAAAAAAATCACAAAAAATATTTCCATCTCAGTGCACCATTGAGTAGAGTTAGGATTAGTGTTTGAGTGAAAAGGTCTTATCTAACATCGGTCTCTTAACGATTAACTTTCGACTTTATTAGTAGAATTTTATTCTACTAATAAAGACCCGATGCTAAACAGATCAGACAGTTTCTATTTCACACTCATCTAGACTTCACATCAATGCATTATCATCTCAAGTATTATTATTCTAACTCTGTTGCACTTTGCAGGATGATGGAACCCGCAGTCATTCTCACCGTACCCCATCCCCCCATTCCAAATAACAACGCCCAACTCCCAGAAGAATCCATCCTACCCAGCGCCGAGTTTGTCGAGTTCATTCCACATAACTGGCAACTCGACGTTTCCATCCTCAATAAAGAAACCCAGACCCTAGCATTCGACATCCTCACTCGCCATCCCATCTACTATGCCTTATCCACTGCCATAGCTGTTCCCCAGATATATCTCCAACAATTCTGGAACAGGCTGAAATATGTAACCGACCCTGAACCTCACTTCACATCCACCATTGACTGCGTTCCAGTCAAAGTCACTATATCTGCCATCCGCCACATCCTTCATCTACCCACTGAATTCTATCTTCCCACCCGCGAATTGTTCGATCCAAACCCATTCGTCTCTGAAACCCTAGCTGAGATACAAACTCTGGGATATGACGGTCCTCTTTCTAAACCATCAGACTTCCGCACAAAGAACCTTCAATCCCACTGGCGGATACTCTTTGATGTGCTTAACAAATGCTTCACTGCCAAGCATTCCGGTCATGACTCAGCATCGGCTTAGGTACTAGCCATGTTCACAAGCTTTGCCTTTGACCGACACGTGGACTATGCTGCATTCTTATTCGAAGAATTACGAAGAGTCCATGTAGAATGAAGCACAAAGAAAGGTAGAAAGTATATTCCTCTACAGCAGTTTCTGCAGCTCATAATTCAATACGCAATGGACCAAGACGACGATATTCATGAGCGTCCGGAGGCTGACGTTTACCCCACAGTGGCAATTCAGAAGTTAACTCTGCCAAAGGGGGCCCCAACAGTACCAGTATTGAAAATTCCTCTGTCTCTTCTAATGAGGTCAAGGGGAATGGAGCGGGTTCGGGCTTATATAAAGGAGAGTTATCTGGAAGAGTCTCAGTCGGAATCGACTGAGGCTAACCAATCCGAAGGTGAGCCAAGAGTGAGTGAGCATGAGGGAGTAAGGATGGATATTCAGCAATCTCTGGGTTTGGGTGAGGGGGAGACTGTGATTGTGAGGGAGGAAGCAGGAGGTGAGACGGCAGAGACGGCGGATTCCGAAAGAACTGTCTCTGTCGTGAGAGCGAGGGATATTCAATCTGAGGGTGACCTAAGCCCTATAAGCCGGACTCCTCTCTATAAGACCGTCCGTCCAACGGTCGAACTCACCCCCACCACCCACTTGGTTTCCCCTCAAAGGGAAACCACTTCATTCCACGGGGTTCTACCACATACTCCGTCGCCCTCTCATTCGGAGAGTGGCGGTGTTGAAAGAGGTCACACTCCTCCCCAAGTGACCGCCCTTCATTCCATCACGATTCCATCCCCCATAACACAGCACGATGCCTCCGTGGCATCCCCAATAGCTGCCTTCGTGGCAGCTCCACAAACTTCCGGATCTGAGCATCCTATTCAGGAGTCAAAGATGATGGAAGGAAGACCGGAAGTGGCTCCATCAACGCCATCCACTTCCGGCCATCTCCCAATCAATCTGGAGATGCTAACGGCAGCTTTACGTGCTGCCGGCGTGATTACCCGGGCTGACCTGGACGCCCAAAGGGAAGCCGCCGAGGAACGTCACACCGCCCTTCTTTCACTAATCAAGGGTAAGGGTGTCACTTCCGAAGCTGGCCCCCCACCAGGTTCCCATTCAGTCCATCATCAGATCTCGGAGCTGTCGGACAAAATAGATGCACTTAACCGTCTTATCCTGCAAGTCCAAGAACAGCTAAACTCAAGAATGGATCGCCTAGAGTCGGCTGTTATAGAACTCCAGTGCCGTACCCAAGCTGAGGCACCAAAAAGGAAACATGACGATCAGGACGACCCTGATCGTCATGAGGGGGAGAAGAGGCGAAAGGTTCAGTTTGAGGACCCCATGCTGGGTATAGGGGGAGCAGAGACCGCTGAGGGGTCTGAATTTCAGGGGTCAAGGGAAAAGAGTCAGGAGGCTCAGGAATATCTGCTAATAGAAGACGAGCCCATGGTCGAGGGTCCAGCTCCACTGGACCCGATGACAGCTATGGTAGAATTCGAGGAACCGCACGAGAAAGTTGAAATCATCTTGGTCTCTGATTCAGATTCCGATAACGAGGATAACGAACCCTTATTAACTCCTAAGCTTGAACCTGAATCTCCATCGAAAAAATCCTCATCCTCTTCCTTTGATTTCCTGAATTCACCACCACGACCCCATCAAGAAGAAATCCCTTCATCCATCCAAGCTCCCCAGTCACTAAAAGAATCCCATATTATCCTTAGCCCTCCAAGATCCCCAAGCCCTCCTCCAGTCCAACAAACCCAACTTCCAGGTTCCTCCCAAACAAAAAGGGTCGATTGCTTCGATGAAACTCCGGAGGGCCCTGGCATTTATAGACAAGATGATTTGTTTTGGGTGGAACACTATACAAAAGGCAAGGTTCAAACACTGCCTCAGGAAGAAAAAGAACAAATGCGACAAGAACAGCGGGGGGGCTATCATAAAGCTTCTTGAAGCTAAAAAGGACGAAATCGAAGATCCCCCCGTTCAAGGCCTTAAAGAATTCATGCAGAAATTTCCCCCGGAGCGGTTTCAGAATCCATACCTAGAAGAAAGATTCAAGATGGTATTCAGAAAGAAGCCTGGATCCTTCAGCAGACGCCTACTAATGGAACTTACAAATGTCTCCAAAGCTGAACAGGCTGAATACTACCAACTGATGCTCTGGGAAAGAAGGTCAAAGGTGTCAAAATCAAAGATTAAAAAGCTCAAAACAATCACCATGTGCAAAAGAGCCAGAGTCTTCTATCCCTCTTACCAAGTGGAAAGAGAAGATGGGACGGGAGATGACATCTTCGAATATGACCTGGACTTCATAAGTGCGGATGACGTTGAGTTCCTTCACAACAGTCTGAAAAACCGCATCAGAAAACGTCTAACACAGATGACAGCTGTAGGTGCCTTAGTTCGAAGCATGAACCGCCGATCGATCATAATGTGCCTAAGAGACTTTCAGATGGCGATCGAGAGTGTTGTGGTTAAGGTGGGCCTACGAGCACCGGAACAAGATAGTTTTCTTCTAGCCCACCACCCGGCCTATAGAGTTGTACTTTCTGGAGATTCGGGTGTCATTTTTGTAAACTACAAGGGCTACAAAAGGTATATGCGCTTTGAGGATCTTCCTTGTTACTCCGATGGTACACTTAGATTGGTTCGAGCTGCTCTTTCAAAGAAAGTACAAGATTATGATGCTCAACCAGATCCTGAACAAAGATGCTCACCAACGGAGATACAGAATACACTCAGCGGCATAGACTTCGTGAACGAACGGCTAGATACGAGACAAGTGACCAGACGCTTCGACGTCATCCTTGGACTCCGAGAATCAACGGACCACGCCAGAGTTCCAGGACCTCCTAAATGATCAAAAAGGGGGAGATTGTTAGATATATTATTTCGATCATAGGAGTTGTTTTGTAATAATTATTGTCTTTCTATTTAGTCTTGTATTTAATTTCCATGTAGTTTATTTTCTTTGTAATAGTCAATGGGCCAAAGTTGCCAAGTTGTAAGACTTAATTAAAGGAGCCTAGAAATAGGCTCCTAGGGTTTCTTTAATAAAACACGGTTGACATTTTGTATGAGATTCCAGCCGCCACATGCACATTCTCTTTAACATTCATATTGTCTTTTCTCCATCATTTCACAATTATTGAGCTAGTTTCTTCTTGTGAGTGATACGAAATCATCAAGGTGCTGATAATATTAACGGGAATACATATTACAAAGTGTAACATGTTTAAAGGGAAACTAATACCAACAATCGCCTAGTAATGTGTGTCACAACAAACAATCAAGAAATCAAAAATTCCTAAGTGTGAGAGTGAAATACTGAAAGTGCGTATTTGACACCGCTATCTGATTGAACTTTTCTTTGAATTTCTCGCCAAAAGTATTCTGTTAGTATAGGATGTAAATTTTAAAAGTATTTTTGAGTAGTTTAAGTTTAAATTTTATTCAAAATTTTATTTTATTTTGTTTTATTTTATTTTTCTTTTTAGGAAAAAGGTCAAAGTTACTAAGGATGCATTTTTAGTTGAATAAACATACATTGCATGAAAATCTATTGCTTTGTGTGAATAATTTTGCAAATTTGTTTCGTTGCACGAAAAAGTTGAAAAAGTTGGAAAAGTTGAATTTTATTCAAAGATTTTCAAAATTTTCAATTATGTTCGAATTTAAGACAAACTCGAATTAATTTTTGAATCTGTCAGTAAATTCGAATTTAATGCAAGTTCGAAGGTGGTTAGTATATAAAGGTCAACAATGACTCATTAATGTCACTTACTTTCGATTTTGTTAATTCGAACTTGCTTACCGGCGATTTAGAACTTGTTCTCGAGTTTACCGATTTCGATAATTACACTATTTCTCGAAGTTTTGTCGATTTGTGTTCGAATCTATCAACAACTTTAGGTATAAACATCAGTTTTATACAAAGTATAGGTAGTCTAGGACTCAATTTTAGCAAAAAATCGAAGATTTTTGAAGTTTTTGGGTTTTAAACTTTGTAACTCAAAATCACAAATTTTAACCGGTGAAACTTCAAATAAATCAAATACATCTTCGATTAGAACCTAATAGGACTAGATGATACTAATTTCTAAGTCAAATGGGGTTTAAATCATGGATTTGTATTCGAGAGTGACCGACTACAAACATGTTAATCATGTTCGAACATGTCAGAAAATTCAAATATTTCAACAAATTCGAATTTAGTCAAATTCGAATATGTATCCTTCGAATCTGTTATTATATTCGAATGCTTTTATAAAATCCTTCAAAACTTGTAGAAATTCGAATGTGTTGGATTTTGGACTTATGTAAGTTCAAAATAAAACAAATTCGAAATTAAACAAGTTTCATTTTTTATTTTTCACTTCTAATATATGTTATTGTTTAATGTGCAGATATGGGTGAAAGGGCATTTTTCCAAAAGCATAACATGGTAATATCGCCGGATAGGGAGCTTCCTGAAGCTCAGGCCTTTAGATAGATGGTGGAGTTTTTGGCACACTCTAGGGTTTCTTATGCCCTATCGCATAATGTGCAAATTATATTGTCGTATGTTAGACAATTTTGGGAGCACCTTCAAGTCGACTGTACGGTGACGCTGACAGTTTTAAGGACGAGAGTGGGAGGGCAGCCGATTGTTTTCTCCGCGGATATGCTCCGTAGAATTTTGCAGTTGGGGTCTGTAGAACAAGAGGCAGGGGCAATTGATTTCACGGTGAACATAAGGCAAGCAGCATTCCTGCGTATGGGATATGCCTTAGATATAACTAAGGCTTCGTACATGAAGAGTGGATTGATAGGCCAGTGGAGGTACTTGGAGCACGTGATTATGGTGTGTTTTGCATCGAAAAAGGCGGGATTCGATTATATTGTTTCCAAGATGCAGTCAGCTATGATTGCCTTGGTTTATAATAAGAGCTTCAGCTACTCGGAGATGTTCTTTGCGGTGTTCGTGCACCAGATCACGGCTCCAGAGCGCGAAAGATTTTTATGTATCCGCGCTTTGTTATGATGATGATCCGCCACTTTTTGCCGAATCTGCCACAGCTACCGGAGAATCAAAGTGTGGCAGTTATCGATAAGCGAATTTTTGCTGACTGCCAGTCACATAATGCCCGCAGGGCTGAGCAGATCAGACCACTTGATGCTCCTCTCTTTGGGGCAGTGGTAGATCCAGATTTTGTGGCCCCAGCCGGGGATAACTAGGCTGGAGAAGGACCTCAGCCAGTGCAACAACAGCAACAACAGCTACAACAACATCAACGACCTCAACCGCAACCTCGCAGGAGGCAAAGAGCTTAGGAAAGACCAGTTCGGGCTTCGAGGCCAAGCTCAAGCAGAATGCAAGAATCAACGGCAGAAGGTCCATCGTCAGACGCTTCAGGGCTGTTAGATTTAGCCCCAGAATTTGATCCTCGAGTAGAGACTCTAGAGGAAATTTGGGCTCATGGTTCTCAGGCACAACTAGATATTGCCGCTGACATAATTGATACAATCTTCGAGCCTCCAGCTGATTACAGTGATCTTATGAGAGATATTGACGAATTTCAACCTCCCGAGGATGAGGAAATGGAATTCGAGGTCCAGGATCAAAGAGAAGCTGAGGTAGAAGGTCAAGCTATAACCACCTCTGAATCTGAGTCAGAAGAGGTTGAAGAGGTAGAGGTACAGGAAGTAGAGGTAGAGCGTGCTGACCCATCTGTCCGCACAGGCAGATATGGTTCCATAATTGTTGTCAGCACAAGAGATGAAGAGACAAGAGCCGCTAGAGCTTTAGACGATGATTCTGATTTTGAAGCAGAAGACCCTACTCCTCTCGTTCCTAGGCATAGGGCGAAGAGACATCGTTTTATGCAAGGAGCTTCATCCACTTTTGCTCCAGAGCCTGAAACTCCAGCTGTTCAGCCATCCATCACACCATCACCAATCACATCCATTCCATCTACATCATCCACATTCACGGAGAATCAGCGATTTACAGAGCGTAGGAGTAAAGTGGATTTCCAATCAGTCCAAGTCTTCCAGCTTACTACAGTAGTCCAAGAACTTCAAGCGCATAACGCCAGACTTGATCAGGAGAATGCAGAACTGAAAACAACTGTTACTAATCAAGCTTCTGAGATTAAATCAATGCAGTCCCTCCTGGAGCAGCTAATGGAAAATCTTCAAGCTCAGGGGGAGAATAGCTGTAAGAAAGCTGAAGTAACAAGAAGAGATGATGATGACGACAATGATCCCAAGGCAAGGAAAGAAAGTGAGCTAGCAGATTTTCCAACTGCTCAGCAAGCATCATTTCAGGGGGAGCCAAGTCAGTCGATAACAGAAGAAAGGGCTGAAGGTGGATCGTCTAAGACCATTGAGAGCGAGATGATAGATGCTCTAATGGATATAGAAGAAGATGAAATAGTTTTTGACTTTGAAGATGATGTCGAAGAATTGGAAGAAGGGGAGTTTGTGCCTGAAGACATAGTTGATTGGAAATCTAATGATTAGGTCATGGAAGATGAAGATGACAACGTTGATGAAGTGATCATTCATTCACAACCCATCACAGAACTATACGTGCAGAACGAGCAAAATGTGATTGATATTGATGAGATTAAGTTGGCCTCTGTAGAAGATTCAGAACTAGAGGAAGCTAAGAAAGAACCAACCAAAGCTGAATTGTTAAATCTGTGGTTCCGTAAGGAAGAGAAGAAGACAGAGCCAAAGATGAAAAGGAAGATGAAAGTGCTAGGATCTGAAAATCTCTCCGGTGGAATTCTTAGCTGGTTCTTTGACAGAGAACTGCAAGTTTTTATAAAGAAAAGAAGAGATGGACTTCAATACCTAAGGCGAACGCTCAAAGTATTTAACACACTGCCAAAGGTAGAAGTGAAGGAGTTAGCCTGGAAAGAGTTGATCAACATCGGTGAGGACCCTTATGCTGAAGTTATTGTAAAGATAATCAGAAAAGAGGGCAGATCCGGAAAGTTCGAAAGACTCAAGCCGAGTTCAGGAAGAAGAGTTGAGGATGAGTCTAGAATAGATCCTCACACGAGAAGACCATGGGCTAAAATGGTGTACAAACCTGTCAAATGCTTGAAAAAGGTGCCGTTAAAGTCTATGCCACAAGACATTCTTGGAAACATGAAATGGTGGTATATAGACAATGTTACAGCTGAAGCAGTAATGAAGGATATAGAAGACAAAGTTATTTTGAAAGTATATGATCCGCTGCACCTAATAAATCTATCTAAGGATGCCCTGCAAAAGCTACATGATCATCCAATTTTCTTCCATGAAGGCTGGAGATCTGAGGCTAGGAAATTCCAAAAGATAGTTAGAGTATGTATTGATATAGGGCTATATGCAGGTAGTAGGTTATATAGTTCTAGTACTTAGACAAAATGTAAATAGTTAGAAGCTATCGTCAAGGGGGGAGTCTGTTAGTACATCCTGTGTGACGATAGCAGTCTAAGTATAGATAGCATTTTGTCTAAGTCAATTTACTTGCTATTGAATATAAACAAGTCTTTAATATATGTTTGTTTATATATGTTTGATATTGATTGTCTATATGTTTGAACTTAGGGTTATGTGTTATAATAAGTTCAAACATAAAGTCTAAAGATAAGTTCAAACATAAGTTTGAAGGCTGTAATTCGAATTTGTTAAGAAGACAAGTTCAAAAAGGCCTTGGGCCAAGTTTCGAACTTGTCCTAGACAAATTCGAATTGGGTGATATAATTAAGGGTTAATTCGATTAATTATATGACTTTTGCAGAATTTCAGAGAGCTTAAGCAAAAGGGCGATCTCGAACTTGCTAACAATCAGAGAGATTCGTGTGGAGAGAATCATCGTATCGGGACGATCAGTTGTTCGTCTATCACAGTGTTAGTCTCCGTGTTTCTGTGTGCGTGGTCTATCCGTCAAGTCACTAACGAGGATTCCGCACTCGTTGGAAGGTGTCACGTCAAGATAAGATCCGTAGACAGCAGACCTTACAAATCTTTTAAGTGAGAACTTAACCTTTCTGAAACAATGTCAAAACGTTTTTTGTAAATGGTTAGTTCTACACTTTGTTCAAAACTTTGTTTTACCAAATTTTCCTCTCTTGTGAGAAGAGCTTCTTGATAGCCAAGGGCTTTCTCACGAGCTTTCCTTAAATCCTCTTCTAAAACTTTGATTTTATGTTGAAGAATAGTTGTAGGAATATAAGGATGAGGTATTGGTTCAACTGGTTTGGCTTTCATTTCAGTTGATGAATAGCTAACAAAGAAATCATCCTCAAGAGTGGGTACTCCGTAAGGATAACTGTCATTTTGCTTTTCATATTTAAAAGAAATTTTCATTTTTTCATTTCGACTTCTTTTCTCCTCCTCTTAGGTTAGAACTTCTTTTGATGAGTGAAGAAAGAAAGTTTAGTATCCGCGTACAATATACCTTCTATCATAAAACATTGGTAGAACTAATTGAGCCTTTGTCAAAAACTTAGGATTTTTAAAACCAATTCCTTCTTTGGAATGATAAAACTGTAACATTCGGCACAAATCCAGGTTAGCAACTATGACCTAATCAGTATTTATTACCAAGTTATAACCTAATCAGTGGTCATTAACAATTAATCAAGGTGATTAACAAAGTTCATAAGGAAATTCAAGTGAATTAGAAACAATTTCATCGGTGCGATGAATCGGCAAATTAATTAATCCGATCGATTTGCGATATGATGGATTAATTCAACTAAGTACATAATTAAATTAAGATTAGTAACACTAATCATTCATTAATACACTTACTTAACATTAATTATGCAAGACTAAAACAATTCATGAAATAAAGGCATTCATAAGTACGTATGAAATTATAAAAAAAAGGGAAATATAAGAATACACTTTGAAATACTTTTATACATCAAAAAAAATTGAAAACCCCTTCCTTTTAGACCACGTGTCCGGCCACCACATGGTACAACCACCAATTTGACTTTCAATTTTTTTTTATTCCCATGCACCATCAACATCATCTTTTGCTTCTATACTTATACAAACTTGCACACAAACTCAATGTCTACATCAACTTTAAAGATATTTTTTCTATAAATAGGGGATCATTGCTCATTCATTTCTCACTCACTTGAAAAAACAAATCCATTCTCTTTCTCTCCTAAAAATCGGCCAACATACGCAAACACACACACACAACACTTCAAATTTTGGTGTTCTTCAAGTTATTTAGGAGTTTTGGTGCAACTTTTGCAAGAGTTTCAACTTCTACTTGATTTCATCCTTCTAAAACATCAAAGTAAGTAAATAATAGCCTATTACATCTTATATTTATGTATATATAAGTCTTGCAAAATATATATAATCACCAACAACAACAAGTTCATAAAAACTCAAGTTTATAAATCACTAGTTTTTGTTTTTAAGTTGTTTTCTTGAAATGTGTTTATAAATGTATAAACACATCATATAAGTGAAAATATTATGAAAACAAGTTATATAAATGCGTTTTATAACTTTTATACAAGTAGTTTTTGGATAAACAACAAGAGTCACAAGTTATTTCAAGTTTACGAAATACAGAATTTCGGCAAAAATGTTGCATCAATTTTAAAAAATCATAACTAATTCATAACTTAACAAATGAGTTGATTCTTGTCTCAAAAGTTAGATCTATGTTTTAACTAAAAATCTGGAAGTTTTCATAATTAATATGGAGTTTAGAACCCCCAAATATTATTTGGGAACCCGAAAGTTTGATAGCTCAAAAATGGCCAACATAGCGTTTTTAGCGAGCTTTTTCCCTAACTTAAACACCTTGAAAAATGGCCATTATTGACTTTAAAAATTATTTGTATATAGTAGTTTAATGTCCAAGAAAACCAAAGCCTAAATCGTTTCGGATCTTGGTCAAAAACAGCCTCAAAGTAGGCCGAAAAACCTTCAAAAAGCTGGAAAATTATATATATATATATATATATATATATATATATATATATATATATATATATATATATATATATATATATATATATATATATATATATATATAAACTTGACATTTTTAGTGGGTTTTTTTATAAACTTGTAATGTTGGGTGATTTAAAACATAACAACATTTATACATACATATTATCATACATGGGAGTTATTAAATCCCTTATATCATTTAGGACTCGGTTAAACGCATCCGGTGTCATCACTCATCAACAACGTAAATCGTCGATTTTACGCTCATTTTTGCCATCAACATGCGGTGAGTCTTCATAGCCCCTATTTTCACTATATATTGGGTTGTAAATACATGCACTATTTTCTTATGGACATCAAAACTGTTTATTTCTTATATGTATTACACATGTGGATTCATAAGCCCTGAAATCATGAACAGTTAATTGCATTTATTTGCAATCGCGAATATATTGTGGATAGATCTATCGGGAGTCATGTCCCCCATTCGGGTTAGTCCTAATCGGCTAACGGCGGGATGCATATATATTCAACACACGGTATTATGTATGGGAATACTGCACAGGGCAAACTCATTTAATTAAGTTTCGGTTGCATGATGGTTTATGTAATACATACATGGAATTTATGCTTTATGAATTCAACTCATCTGATAATGTCCATACAATTGGTCTTTTCGCGTAAACCTATGAGCTTACCAACAATTTGTTGACGTATTTTAGCATGTATTTTCAGGTGATTAAGACATGCATATTTATCGGAAGCATTCCTAGGCTTTCGTTCATTTGGAGTCGCATCATTTTCAAACTCGGAGATTTACTTGCATCTTTCCTGATAAACTAAATTGTATTTAAATCTTGGTATTTTAAGAACTACTTACGCTGTATTTTGGTTATGTAAAACAATATTTATATTTGAAGTTAATTCAATGTATTTTTGAAAACGTCCATATAGTGGTCGTTCGTTATGATTATGGTCACGATTCCACGACGTCACGCTTCGTTTCCAACTGGGGTAACGGGGTGTGACAAAAACCTAGTTTCTTCGGGTTGATTTAGATGAATAGTTTGTTCAGTCTGGCCTCATTTTAGAAATTCATCATCTAGGGTTTTGTCCGTGAGTACAAACCTATTCTCTATTTTTCAATCATTTCAAACTTTTTCTCATTGTCAAAGTTTTCCACGTTTAAAGCCTCTAATCCTTTGGTAAGAACAGACAGTTCTAACTTCAAGAAATTCTTTTCCTTAGTAATTGTATCAATACAATTCATAAGTGAACTATTGTTGGGATTTAATATTTTGGTTTATGAATGTAATAGTTCAGGGGGCATATTGTAATTATTCAATAGTTGTTTTTTGTATAAATAGAAATAGATGGTAATGTTGTATGTACGTAATTGCACGGATTTGCACGAGCAATGTACGGATAGAAGATGACCTAGCTTTCTGTGCAAGATTATTAAGAGCAGTACATTGTAATTCTCTCTATTTTCAATCTAATTATTCGATCATTTGTGAATAGATTGCTGTTCTTATTGTTTAATTCATAGTTGATTATTTGATATTTGAATACCAATCAGTATCAGAGCGAGGTCGCATGTTCAAATCTCCCAGGCTGGTGCTGGAGGGGGGGGGGGGGAAATTGTCGAAGTACGTAACTGGCCAACACCACCCTTTAATTCGGGAGAACGTAACTGGCCGGGACTAACCGCCTGACCTGTGGCACCCATGTGGTGCAGACCCTCATGACCACCTGTCACTTAGTACGGGGCTTTGCGCTACCAGTATATGGGGAAAGAGTTGCGCCTTCATCACAAGCTCGGGCTTTTGGTGTAGCGGGTAGCGCTCTGTCCTTACAATTGGTATCAGAGCCTAATATGGAAAATTTTTTAGTGATTTTTGAACCCATGAACACTGTTTTTCATTTTTCGAAAACTTTCAGTTTCGGAAAATCACTTTTAGTTTTTGATTCACTGAATGAATTGAAGTGTAAACTTTATCGAAGGTGAGTTGTTCAAATACAAATCAATTGAGATAAGTCTCAAATTTTAACTCCAATCACACAGCATTTTATTTGGATTTTACTGGTTTTTTTTTTGGAAAAAGTGTGGTCCACATGTTTTTGTCTATTTTTGAAAGTTTAATATGAGATTAGACAAAGTTTCTTTCCAAAAAGTGTTTCTGTGTGAAAACCGCACCTTCGTTGGCAATTTGAGATCAATTCATGCATTTTTGTTGAAAATTGATCAATTTGAACTTGTTTTTTGTTGAAATCTGTTAAAACTCGGGCAACATTAAGTTCATAGAGTTGACTGAGTTTTCAAAAGAGTTGATCGAGTTTGATCAAAGAGTTGACCGAGTTTGATCACTCTTTGACCGAGTTAATTAGATCATACATTGACCGAGTTTGATTACACTTCCTTCGAGTTCGATTAATTGTACTTCGAGTTTGATTATTGGTTACTTGAGTTTGATGGTTCATTCATCCAAGTTTGATCTGAGGTCATCCGAGTTTGTTAATAAGTCATCCGAGACTTATTGTTTTTCATCCGAGATTCACAAATATACTTGGTGTGTGAACCAAGTCTCAATCGAGTTCATCCAAATTCCATTTGAGTTTACCCATATTGTCAACCAACTTTGACGGAGTGTCAACCGAGTTTCATAAGGCATCAATCGAGTTTAGTCCTTAATCATTCGAGTTAGTTCATTCGTTATTCGAGTTTGGTACTCTTTTGTTCGAGTTTGTTCATTCTTAAATCGAGTTTGTTCTCATTCAATCCAAGTTTCATTAAGTGTTCATAGCGTTTAATCAGAAATCCCTCAACATTCCATAAAAAAATCTTGGAAGTTCAATATCAGCAATTCAAAATGTCAAATGACGTTCTTGCTATGGGATCAGAGACCAAACCTCCTATCTTGTACAGAGGGGAATATGTCCAATGGCGGGAGAGGTTTCTTGAGTTTATCTGTTTCATGATCTGTCCGATGAGATGTTGACATCCATGACTGATGGTCCAACAAGGTTTTATGTTACCATTCCTGCAGTACCAAATGGTAATCCTCCAGTACCTGAGAGAACTGAGAAGGTTACAACTGCAAATCTGTCTGAAGCTCAAAAGAGAAGGAAATTGTGACGTCCTTGTTAATTAATGATATAATTGTAATCTCCAGGATCGACAAACAACCTAATGAATAATCATGATAATTGAAATTGAATACTTAAATTAGAATTAAGCACATCCACACTAAAGCAAGGTAAAGTACATGACTACAGTGATTAAATCTAGCTATTACATCATCAATAATGTTTTAATAGTAACAAATCCCAGCCCCAAAGCTACATTGTCCATATACCAATTAGCTTCTATGGTCACCGAGATAAGAAATGGATTGCTTAAGATGAAGGTCCCACAACACTCTTGCCTTTGCCTGAAAACAATGTGAGTCAACAGTAAGCTAAATGCTTAGTGAGAAAACAGATTATGCAAACAACAAATATTTCTTTACATGCAATGCTTAACCATGGGCAGTGTAAGCCCCATGTATGTGAAAACGGCAGTGAAAGCCTCATTGTAAGTGAAAACCATGCAGTGCTAGCATGGGGTGGCAGTTCAATATGCTGATCGGGGATGTGCCGAACCTGATGGGATACGAGTGGGATGATCAGTCCCCGACAGTGGCCTGCTGTCAGCCCTAGTCCAGGTCGCATCAGAGTGTGAAGTAATGATCATGCAGTGCAAGCATGATGTAAATAGATGCACTTTCAATTGAACGCAAGCTACATGTGTGTTACATGTCAAGTACGAGTGTGCATCATAACAACAAATCATTTCATGAGTGCCAAATGAAGTATATGAACAACATGAACATGCCATTGAATGTATAAACACGAATGTAAAAACAATAAATGTTCGAATGATAATCTGCAACTCACAGTGATTGGTATTGTGACTTGATCCTGAATCAATGTGTGTTTTGATAACACCACAATGATCTGTAATGTAAGTGTAATAGTAATCATGTGTCAGTAATTGCTTAAATATTGTATTCTGAAAATTAAGTGTAATTGAGTCCTGATTTCGGACCACATCCGAATTCGGATGGTCCGAAATTGGTCCTTGGTCCGAATTGGGTTTGATCCGAAAAGGGGGGGGGTCCGAAGTGAGTGTGATCCGAAATCACTCTAGGTCCGAATTAGTTTAGGGTCCGGATTGTATTTGGTCCGAAATTACTATGTGTCCGAGATTAAGTGTGGTCCGAATTTGGTAAAGGTCCGAAGTTCCTATGGTCCGAAATCACTATCGATCCGAATTGGGGAGGGGTCCGAATTCGGATATAGGTCCGAACCGAGTTCATACTTAATAAAATTTTCCAGATTTTCCAGATTTACGTTTTTGACCAATTTACATGTTTTTGTATATAAAATTGCAGATATGTACTTAATTAAACTATTCCAACTTAGAACATAACCCTTATGTACCAAAATATTCGATTTGTGTCCATTTTTCTTCAAACTTCGAAGAACACACACTAAAACACACACGAAATTCCAAAAATCATACTTAGGGTGTGAATCTGATTCTAAAATTTGGTACACTACAACATATATGCTCGATTTAATCATTCCCATCATAAATTCCAACATGCATTAACATTTGCTACATAAATCTTATGATTCAGTTTTCACTAAAAACCGAACCAAAACTTCAAGAATTCGTAATTATAAGCAAACGTTACCTCAAATTGTTTGTTGCAGCAGTTATAGTCCCTAAATTGCACTTGAATCCAACTTTTTACACTTGAAATTACTGATTCTTGTGTGTGTTCTTGAATGGAGCCGTGAGGAAGAGAGAGTAGAGAGAGAAACCGGGTTTAGAGAGAGAGTGTAGTGAGAGAGTGAAGTGTGAAAAATGAAAGGGTTCTCCCTTTTTATCTCTATTTTGGCTCAATTGCATATTGTACCCTTCAACTTCGTATTTTCTACTTTAACTGATATAATGATCAAAATTTAACTTAAATTGATATTATATTATATTCATTAATACAAATAATTGAGTCTTAATAATTGCAAATTACACATAATTGAAAATTGGGATGTTACAGCATGGGCTCCACCACGCCTATACTTCGTCCGCGAAGTCATGCTGCGCTAAACAAACTTGGGTGCTTAATCTTCATTTCTTCTTCCGATTCCCAAGTGTGATTTGCTCCCTTATGATGCTTCCACTTGACCAGCACCATTCTAATTTCTTTGTTACGTAGTTTCTTGACTTTTGTCTCCAAAATGCATTCCGGTTCATCAACGAACCTTAGCCGTTCATCAACCTTAATGTCCGAGTGATCAGTCCATGGTTCCCTCTCGGGCACCAGACTCTTTCTTAAGTATCCTACGTGGAAGACCGGGTGAACTCCTGATAAATCTTCCGGCAAGTCCAAGTGATAGGACTGATTCCCAACTCTTTCTAGTATTTTGAAGGGTCCTATGAATCGAGGCGATAGCTTTCCTCGCTTTACGAATCTTGTGACTCCTTTCATTGGGGAAACCTTTAAGTATACCCAATCGTCCTTCTGAAACTCTATTGCTTTGTGTCGGCGATCATGATAATTCTTTTGCCGATCTTGTGCCGTTTTCATGTATTGCCGAATGAGTTGGATCTTTTCATTGGTCTCTTGTAGCAAAGCAGGACCAGCTATTGGAGTTTCTCCTGTTTCCCTCCAACAGGTTGGAGTCCTACACTTTCTGCCATACAGAAATTCGAACGGTGCCATCTTGATAGTGGAATGGTAACTATTGTTGTAGGAGAATTCAACCAATGGGAGGTGATCGTCCCAGTTACCACCCAAATCCATGACACAGGCTCGGAGCATGTCTTCGAGAGTCAGAATTGTTCTCTCACTTTGACCATCAGATTGGGGTCTATAGGCAGTACTCATTGCGATACGAGTACCAAGACCGTTTGTAAAGCAGCCCAGAAGTTGGAAGTGAATCTACTATCTCGGTCAGAGACAATAGACTTAGGCACACCATGCCTATTGACGATTTCGTTAACGTAGATCTGGGCGAGACGGTCCAGTGAATAGGTTTCTCGGATTGGAATGAAGTGTGCAGATTTTGTTAATCGGTCAACGATGACCCAAATGGCATCATGTTGACGACGTGTTTTGGGAAGTTTTGTTACGAAGTCCATAGTAATATGATCCCACTTCCATTCCGGGATAGGAAGAGGTTGCATACTACCATAGGGTTGCTGGTGCTCGGCTTTGACTAGTCGACATGTTCTGCACCTTTCAACATACTGACCGACATCTCTTTTCAATCCTGGCCACCAGAAGTCGGCCTTCAGGTCGTTGTACATTTTTGTGCTGCCAGGATGAATTGAGAATTTAGATTGATGAGCTTCTTCAAGTATCACTTCCCGCATGTTCCCGAACTTAGGAACCCACACTCTGCCATAAATACCCTTTAATCCAGTTCCATCATCTTGCATTAATGGCAACTGTATTATGATATCTTCATCTTTAACATTCTCTTCTTTTAGGGCCTGCAACTGAGCAGCTCTTACATCGTCTATGATCGTTGAAGTCAGTATCGTGGAAGTCAAGGCATAGCAGTATGCCTTGCAATACGCTTTTCTGCTTAAGGCATCGGCCACTACGTTGGCCTTCCCCGGGTGATATAGAATTTCACAGTCGTAATCTTTGATCAGCTCCATTGACCTTCTTTGCCTCATATTCAAGTCCTTCTGACTGAATATGTACTTCAAACTTTTGTGGTCGGTGTAGAGCTGACACTTGGTTCCATACAAGTAGTGTCTCCATAATTTGAGAGCGAAAGTCACAGCAGTTAGCTCTAGATCATGAGTAGAGTAATCTTTCTCATGCGGTTTGAGTTGTCTAGAAGCATAAGCTATGACGTTTCCTCTTTGCATTAGAACAGCACCTAAACCCGTGCCTGATGCATCTGTATAGACAACAAAGTCTTCGTTCCCTTCAGGCAGGGCTAACACAGGTGCTTCACTTAGCAGATTCTTCAAGTTGTCAAAGGCCGTTTGTTGTTCTTCTTTCCAAAAGAAGGTCGCGTTCTTGCGAGTAAGCTTAGTGAGAGGAACGGCGATTTTGGAGAAGTCTTTGATGAATCGGCGGTAGTAACCAGCCAATCCCAGAAAACTCCTAATCTCTGAGGCGTTGCGGGGTGATTCCCAGTTCTGGATAGCTTCGATCTTTGCAGGATCAACAGCAATCCCAGCACCAGATATCACGTGCCCCAAGAATTGGATCTGAATTGAATATTGAGTAAGTACAAGTTAACAAAGGGTTTATGATTGAGTATAAAGATCATGAAATTGTTTCGAATGTTGAGACGTACCTGCCTCAACCAGAATTCACATTTAGAGAATTTGGCATAAAGTCGCTCTTTGCGCAGCAACTCTAGCAATTCTCGCAGATGTGCTGCATGATCCTCTTCGGTTTTTGAATAAATGAGAATGTCATCGATGAACACGATGACCGATTTGTCGAGCATTGGCCGGCAGACTCGATTCATGAGATCCATGAAAGCGGCCGGCGCATTAGTAAGACCGAACGGCATTACCAGAAACTCGTAGTGTCCGTAACGAGTTCTGAAAGCCGTCTTTGGAATGTCATCAGGGTGCACTTTGAGTTGGTGATAACCCGAACGAAGATCAATCTTCGAGAAGTAACTTGCGCCTTGTAACTGGTCGAAGAGATCATCAATCCGGGGCAATGGGTATTTGTTTTTGATTGTGACTTTATTGAGTTCTCTGTAGTCGATGCACATACGTAATGTGCCATCTTTCTTCTTAACGAACAACACAGGAGCGCCCCATGGAGAAGAACTTGGGCGTATGAAACCCTTATCGAGCAGCTCCTGTAATTGCTTCATCATTTCCTGCATTTCAGCAGGGGCTAATCGGTACGGAGCCTTTGCTATTGGAGCAGCTCCGGGAACGAGATCGATACGGAATTCCACTTGACGGTCAGGTGGCAATCCCGAGATATCTTCTGGAAAGACATCTGGAAATTCGGAAACGACAGGAACGGTAGAAAGAGATTGAACCTCAGCCTTTGCATCAACAGCGTAGGCTAAGTATGCAGAACAACCCTTGGCGACGTGCTTTCGGGCTTTTGCAATTGAAATAAGGCATAAGTCGCCTTTGTGTCTGTCACCATAAATGCATATGTCTCGGCCCTCGGGAGTGGTAATCTTAATCAATCTTTTCTTGCAAACTATCTGTGCCTCATTGTGAACCAACCAATCCATACCTACTATTACATCAAACTCCCCGAACTCCATAGGGATCAGATCTATATTAAATACTACGTCTTCTACCAATAACGTACAATTCCTATACACTTTGTCTGCTTTTACTAACATATTGCTAGCAGTTTCTATGTCAAGTACAAATTGCAGTTTCGAAGTAGGCATGTTAAATTGACGAGCAAATGTAGTGGAGACAAACGAACGATTTGCTCCAGAGTCAAACAATACACGTGCAGGAATGGAATTAACATAGAACGTACCAGTGACCACCTCCGGGTCATCCTTTGCTTCTTCAGCTGTGATTTGGAATGCCCTTGTTGGAGCCCTTTGAGATTGATCCCTGCGAGCTGTGGAAGCTACAGAAGATCTTGTTGTTGATTGTGGAGCATTCAGATCTCGTGGGGGTTTCGGGCAGTCCCTTGAGAAATGGCCAAGTCTGTGGCAGTTGTAGCATGCATCATCTTTTCGTGGACAATGCTCCCAGTGATGGCCTTTCTGCCCACAGCAGAAACAATACATATCCTGAGTCTTGCACTCCCCAGAGTGCGCTTTCCTGCACCTCCTGCAGTCCCTCATTTCTGAACTGGCCGAGAAGGCCCTTCCCTTCTTGGGTGATGATGATTGTTGATGAGATTGGGGAGAGAATCGGGAGGATCCAGACTCCCGCTGCCTTTTTGGCGGCGACGGTTGAGTCGGTGATGTGGCGGCTGACCCGATAACATAACCAGACATCAAGACAATCTGCTCCACATTTCGAGCAGCCTCAAGTAACCCAGCAAACATTGTATAACGAACCCCACTTATGGTTTGGCGTATCTCATAATCCAAACCGGCCTCAAACCGGGCTATCTTTCTTTCTTCTGTGTCTACTTGATGGGGTGCGAACAAACTTAATCGGGTGAACTCAACGGCATATTGTGTAACCGTTTTCGTTCCTTGAGTCAGATTCAGGAACTTCGCCTCGAGACGTCGCTTCTCGTCGGCTGGACAGTACTGTTGAGAAAACACTTCCTTAAACTCGCTCCATGACATGTGTGACACTACCTCCATTGTCAACACATGTGTCATTGCGTCCCACCACATAACAGCGTCCCTTGCAAACATAGCGGTTGCAAAGCGGACCATGTCTTTATCAGCGCAGTCGCTGATCCTGAAAGTTCGTTCCGTGGTGGTAATCCATTCCAATGCAGTAACGGCGTCTCCAGTCCCATCAAAAGTAACCGCTCCGTTACTTTTGAAGTCCTTAAACCTACAGCCCCTTGATCTGTTGGAAGACCCAGTATCATCTTGCCTTTCTCCCTGGTCGTCCTGTTGTTGCTCCTTGTTCTTTCGCTTATCGGCCTTTCGTTTTGCCTCGGCCTCATCTCTGGCCCTTAATTGGTCAGCAAATGACTGAGCCTGCTCAGCCATTCGTTTGGATTGTAGCTCATTGTTTTGTTCCATGAGAGCTTGCATCATCTGGAACATTTGCTGAGGAGTCATATCGTCTCCTGACATGTTCTGAAATATAACAACTTATATTTAGAACATTTATTTGTAAGTCCTAAGTGTACAGTTACCCTTTGTGTTTCCCCGTGTGCATGTCAATCCTATCTTAGTTCAAATCATTACTTAGAAGTTCATTCTAATATCATAACCTAAGTTTGAGTCCAAGTCCTCGCGGACACTTGAAACCTCAAACTTATGCTCTGATACCAAGCTCTGTGACGTCCTTGTTAATTAATGATATAATTGTAATCTCCAGGATCGACAAACAACCCAATGAATAATCATGATAATTGAAATTGAATACTTAAATTAGAATTAAGCACATCCACACTAAAGCAAGGTAAAGTACATGACTACAGTGATTAAATCTAGCTATTACATCATCAATAATGTTTTAATAGTAACAAATCCCAGCCCCAAAGCTACATTGTCCATATACCAATTAGCTTCTATGGTCACCGAGATAAGAAATGGATTGCTTAAGATGAAGGTCCCACAACACTCTTGCCTTTGCCTGAAAACAATGTGAGTCAACAGTAAGCTAAATGCTTAGTGAGAAAACAGATTATGCAAACAACAAATATTTCTTTACATGCAATGCTTAACCATGGGCAGTGTAAGCCCCATGTATGTGAAAACGGCAGTGAAAGCCTCAATGTGTAAGTAAACCATGCAGTGCTAGCATGGGGTGGCAGTTCAATATGCTGATCGGGGATGTGCCGAACCTGATGGGATACGAGTGGGATGATCAGTCCCCGACAGTGGCCTGCTGTCAGCCCCAGTCCAGGTCGCATCAGAGTGTGAAGTAATGATCATGCAGTGCAAGCATGATGTAAATAGATGCACTTTCAATTGAACGCAAGCTACATGTGTGTTACATGTCAAGTACGAGTGTGCATCATAACAACAAATCATTTCATGAGTGCCAAATGAAGTATATGAACAACATGAACATGCCATTGAATGTATAAACACGTATGTAAAAACAATAAATGTTCGAATGATAATCTGCAACTCACAGTGATTGGTATTGTGACTTGATCCTGAATCAATGTGTGTTTTGATAACACCACAATGATCTGTAATGTAAGTGTAATAGTAATCATGTGTCAGTAATTGCTTAAATATTGTATTCTGAAAATTAAGTGTAATTGAGTCCTGATTTCGGACCACATCCGAATTCGGATGGTCCGAAATTGGTCCTTGGTCCGAATTGGGTTTGATCCGAAAAGGGGGGGGGTCCGAAGTGAGTGTGATCCGAAATCACTCTAGGTCCGAATTAGTTTAGGGTCCGGATTGTATTTGGTCCGAAATTACTATGTGTCCGAGATTAAGTGTGGTCCGAATTTGGTAAAGGTCCGAAGTTCCTATGGTCCGAAATCACTATCGATCCGAATTGGGGAGGGGTCCGAATTCGGATATAGGTCCGAACCGAGTTCATACTTAATAAAATTTTCCAGATTTTCCAGATTTACGTTTTTGACCAATTTACATGTTTTTGTATATAAAATTGCAGATATGTACTTAATTAAACTATTCCAACTTAGAACATAACACTTATGTACCAAAATATTCGATTTGTGTCCATTTTCTTCAAACTTCGAAGAACACACACTAAAACACACACGAAATTCCAAAAATCATACTTAGGGTGTGAATCTGATTCTAAAATTTGGTACACTACAACATATATGCTCGATTTAATCATTCCCATCATAAATTCCAACATGCATTAACATTTGCTACATAAATCTTATGATTCGGTTTTCACTAAAAACCGAACCAAAACTTCAAGAATTCGTAATTATAAGCAAACGTTACCTCAAATTGTTTGTTGCAGCAGTTATAGTCCCTAAATTGCACTTGAATCCAACTTTTTACACTTGAAATTACTGATTCTTGTGTGTGTTTCTTGAATGGAGCCGTGAGGAAGAGAGAGTAGAGAGAGAAACTGGTTTTAGAGAGAGAGTGTAGTGAGAGAGTGAAGTGTGAAAAATGAAAGGGTTCTCCCTTTTTATCTCTATTTTGGCTCAATTGCATATTGTACCCTTCAACTTCGTATTTTCTACTTTAACTGATATAATGATCAAAATTTAACTTAAATTGATATTATATTATATTCATTAATACAAATAATTGAGTCTTAATAATTGCAAATTACATGTACTTAAAATTTGGGATGTTACAGAAATTAGGTGAAAAGACAGCAAGAAAATTCTTGCTTCTATCAATCCCTAATGGATATATATATATATTAGTCTTGAAACAACACCACTGCCAAATCCATCTGGGAGAGGTATGTAAACTGATGAGAGGGTCTAACAAGGCTACTACTAATAGAGCAAGGAGCAGTTTAATGACATTTGAAAATTTCAAAGCGAGAGTAGGGGAATTGTTAGAAAGTACATACTTAAGATTCGTCAATCAAGTCAGTGAGATGAAAAGAAATGGGGTTACAAAGTTAAACTTGGACATAAATCTCAAGTTTCTGAATATTCTCAACCCTGAGTGGGACAAAGTATACCACGATCATTCAACAGACCAAGGAAATAGATGAGATTGACATTCATATGGTCTTTGACAATTTAACAACTATTAGGAAGTTGTTTTGAGGAAGGTTTCAGGGAAGAAACAGGCGGAAAAAGAAACTATTGATCCATTAGCTCTCCTAGCCGATAAGAAGTATAAGTACAAGTTAAAGAAGGAGAAGCAGGTGATAGTTAGCAGTTCATCAGAATATGAATCAACTGACTCTTCAGCAGACCCGAGATTGAAGAGATGAAAAAGCAGATGGCTCTTCTGACAATAGCATTTCAAAAGAAGTTTTTTCACAAGCCAACGAACAAAAAGATGTGATATAAAACTGGGTCTAGGAATTATGAAAAGAGAGAGAAGTATGAAAAGACTGGATAGAGCAGTGGGAAAAAGTATGTGAAGTATGAAAAGCCAGAGAAGTCTGCTCAGAAGGTAGATGAGCAGAAATGCTATATTCGTGGCAAGCCAGGCCATTTTTCCCGAGAATGCCGACAACCTATCGTTAAAAATTCTGAATATTACACTCATAAGGCGTTTTTGGCCAAACAAAAGGAAGCTGGAAATGCCCTAATGGCAGAAGATGATCACCGGCTCCAACTCTCTAACGATGATGATATTTTGGATGAGGATGATCATATATGCTTAAAGTCAGAAATTTTTCAAAACATGTCAGAATCTAAAAAAAGTGAATCTGCATTGATTACTGAGGATGAAGTCTGGGTCGGGCTGACAGATGATGAAGAGGAAAAGAAAGATGATACAAATATAGAGTCTAAATTGAGAGAAGATGTAGCACCGATAGCTACAGTTGGAGCAGAATGCAGTGAAGTTCAAGAGGATGAGGGTTCAGAATCAGATACTTCAAAACAGTCAGAGACACCTGAGGTAGATTATAATCCTGACTCAGATATAGATAACTCCTGTGAGCTTGAAAATAAACTAGCTCAAATGGCTTACATGCTTAAACGATTTGAAAAGTCATCGAAAGCCGAGAAAAAGAATGCTCATTGTTTGGAAAACAAATTAAGACTTGAACATGCATTAGTGTTAGAGTTTTCCAAAGATAAGGCATTCGCTTTACAATCTGTTTCTAATATGGAAGAAAAATACAATAATTTTCAATTTGGGAACAAAAAGTTGAGTAGCACTATTACTGACTTAACTGGAAAACTGAAATCAGCTGAATTAGAATCTGCAAATTATTCTGTAAAATATAATTCAATCTTTGCATAAAGAACTAAGCTTTATGAGAAAATCAAAGCCTTAGAAGATGAGTTTCTAAAAAGAGGTCAAACAGATCAGATGATCCATTTAAGTCAACCAAAAGACACAAATTTTTATAATTCAAAATCTGGTGTTGGTTGTGAAAATCCTAAGTATATAACGAAAGCAATTTCATGTTCTCCAACTTTGTATGACAAAAGATACATGGATTTAGGATTAAAAATGGTGTTTTCAAAAGCTTCAGAAGAAGTGGAATCAGGTGAAGATCTGAAATGGTTGAGAGAAGATAAAATGCAACTCGATTTGGATTATAACATTCTGAATGAATGTTATAAAAATACACCAAAACCAGAAGAGTATATTTAGACATATTCTGATATAGATTTGTCTAAAAATTAAGTTTTCACACAAAAGTCGTACATTCCGAATTCAGTTCTTGAGAAGATTAATTTTGATCTTGAATTGAAAATAAAAACGTTTGAGGATGAAAAAGTAAAACTTTAAGCTGTTATTCAAGATTTTGAAATAAAACTTAAAGAACAACTTGAACTCAAATCTCAACATGATGAGAAAACTTCAATTAAAACTGACTCCATTAATTCTGAAAAGGAGTTTGATCTGTTCATGAACTCTGAATTCAATTCTTTAGATGAAATGTTTGTTAAGATTGATGAACTTATAAAACCTCTTTTTGACAAACAAACCGATAAAACTAATGGACCAGTAAGTATTTTGAAAAAAGTACCTACAACTCCCAAGGTTGAATCAGTTTCATCACATGTTTTGCTATGAAAGGAGAAAGCAAAAGTTTCTTTTGTTCCTCCTATATTTGAAAAAGGTGAATCGTCTTCTTCGAAGGTTACAACAAACGCAAAGAGTTCAAAGTATTCTCATCTAAGAAAATTTTGCAGAATAATGCTAAATATAATTTGACTAATTCTCGTTCTTCTTTTATGTTGGATAATTTTGGGAAAAGATCTTCCAAGCAAGTGTGGAGAAAGAAGCATGTTGAAAAGAAAAGGACCAACTTTTGAAAAGAGTGGAGAATAAAAGACAGTAGAATTACAAATAGGACTAGTTTCATAGGGAAAACCGTCTATAATAACTCAAATACTAAACTCTATTCTAAATATTCTTGTGCTGAACTGATGTCTTTAGATTCTATTAATTCCCATGGTTTGAATGCAATATCATTGTCTAATTCTAATGTCCGTGTATGGGTAGAAAAGAACAAGGTTCCCAAGTTTAGACAGATGCAGGTTCCAAAGAAACCAATTCCAAAATCAGTTCCTAAAAGAACTGTTCAAAAATGGATACCCAAGAAAACTGTCAAAAACAGGGTTCCTAAAGTAAAGAATGTTTCTGTTTCTCTACATGATGTAACCCCACACGATTTACCTAACTCAAAAGGACCCAACTATAAGTGGGTACCTCACTGTCTACTCTATATTGTAGGTAAATCATGTGCGGTATCTTGATTCTGGTTGTTCCAATCATATGACCGGACAACGAAACACCCTTACGAATTTTGTGGATAAATTGTATGGAACGGTCAGATTCGACAATGATCAATTCTGTCTGATCAGAGGCAATAGAAGTCTGGAATATGACAAGATCACAATTCAGAAAGTTTTTTATGTTGATGGTCTTGGTCATAACTTGTTCAGTATTGGTCAGCTGTGCGATAAAGGGTTAGAAGTCTACTTTAAGGCAAACAAATGTATCATCAGATCTGGGGAAGGAAATGAAATTATTGCTGGAGCTAGGAAGACTAACTTGTACTCTATTGACTTAGCCAACATAAATTTGAAAAAAGATGTCTGCCTACTGTCCAAGGCATCTTCAAAGGAGTCCTGGTTGTGGCATTGCAGTCTTTCTCATCTGAACTTCAAAGATATTAATAACCTTGCAAAATAAGGTTTAGTAAAAGGCCTTCCGTCTCCCAAATTTCAAAAACAGCGAATGTGTGTGGCCTGTAAGAAAGGGAGATGGTGACGACTTCACATAAATCAAAAGTTGAACATTCTTCAACTAAACCTTTAGAGCTACTTCACATGGATCTCTCCGGGCCAATGAGCGTACAAAGTATAAATAAGAAGGAGTATGTTCTTGTAATCGCTGATGATTACTCAAGATATACATGGGTTTACTTTCTAAGATCCAAATCTGAAGCTACAGAAATAATGCGTTCTTTATCCAAAACAGATCAATCGTAAATTAACGCTTCGGAAAGAGGCCATACGAATTGATAAATAAACGAATTCATAACATTAAATTTTTCCATGTCTTTGGTTGAAAATGTTTTATTCTAAACGATAAAACAACTTAGGGAAATTCAATCAAAAAGCTGATGAAGGAATTTTTATCGGATACTCAAAGGAGTCGGTGGCTTTCCGAGTGTATAACAAATGCACAAAGACGGTCAATGAAAGCGTCAATGTCAAATTTTATGAAGGCACCATAATGGCTCCTGGATATGCTACTTCAGGACCCGAGTCTCAACAGAAAGCTTCTATGAAGTCAACGGAGCTGAAAGATGATTGGAATGATCCAAATACGTTATTTGAAAATTTTTATGATGACTACTTTGATAAGACCAAAATTGATCTTCCTATTTTGGTTCCAAACAGGGTTACTGAAGATCCTGTAGTAGTCTCAGATCATTCTCAACCAGTTGTTTCTGGAGATACTAGAGATGTTTCGTCAAATAATATACACAATTCATCTAAAAGTGTATAACAACCTCCAGCTCTAGAATCCCAAGAAACTCCCTTGAGTTATCAAACCCCGAATCCCCTAATTCAGTTGAGATTCCAACAACATCGGAATCTATTCCAAGCCATCCCTACCTGGATTTAAATCCCAATCAAGACCAACTCCAACCATATCCTCATACGTACGTACAAATGGACAAGGGATCACCCACTGGAAAACGTCATTGGAGATCTCTCTGCGTCGGTTCAAACCCAGAAAGCTACAAATAATGAATGCCTCTTCTCAAATTTTTAGAGTAAGATTGATCAAAAAGCGGTGAATGAAGCTCTTCAGGATGCGGATTGGATTGTCATTATGCAAGAGGAGCTGAATCACTTTGAGCGGGTTGAGAGTCTCGCGGTTGGTGGAAAAACCGAAGGACAAATCCATTATTGGCACGAAGTAGATATTCAGGAATAAGAAGCATGAACATGGTGTGATCATCCACAATAAAGAAATACTCCTGGCCAAAGGATATAGTCAACAGGAGGGAATTGACTACGATGATACGTTTGCACCTGTTGCCCGAATAGAAGCCACTAGGATGTTTTTAGCTTTTGCTGCTCACAAAAACTTTATTATTTATCAGATGGATGTGAAAACAACGTTTTTGAATGGGGAATTAAAAGATGAAGAATATACATATCAGCCCGAAGGATTTACAGATCCTTCGAAGCCTGATCATGTATATATTTTAGATAAGTCACTGTACGGCCTTAAACAAGCACCACGAGCATGGTATGATGCTTTATCATTCTATCTCATAAAATGTGGTTTTAACAAAAGTGCAGTTGACACAACCCTATTCATAAAACGTCGAGGTCCAGATATCATAGTGATACAAATATATGTAGATGACATAAATTTGGGTCAACTAATACATTTTGTAAAAAGTTCGCGTTCTTAATGTCCCAAAAGTTTGAGATGAGCATGATGGGTGAAATTAATTTCTTTCTTGGGGTTACAAGTTAAACAACTGAGTGATGGAATTTTCATCAATCAGTCAAAATATATTCAAGACATGTTGAAAAAGTTTAACATGGTCAACAGTACCCCAATGAAAACACCCATGGCTCCTGATTCGCAATCGAAACTCGATGAGGACATTTCAGGGAAACCTATGGATGTTACTCATTATCGTGGAATTATTGGGTAATTAATGTACTTAACCGTGAGTAGACCTAATATTATGTTCGCTACATGTGTTTGTGCTAGATGTTAGGCAAAAAAGAATCTCATTTGGCTGCTGCCAAAAGGATTCTGAGATATATGAAGGGTACACCTAACTTAGTTTGTGGTATCCTAGGGAATCAACATTTATGTTGACTGCTTTTTCTAATGCTGATTATGCAGGAGACAAATTGGATAGAAAAATCACATCAGGAGTAGTTCAACTTCTTGGCGATAAACCTGTTTGTTGTTTATCCAAGAAACATCATTGTGTTTCACTGTCAACAGCTGAAGCAAAATATATAGATGTATCCTCATGTTGCTCACATGTGCTATGGATGAAAAGCCAAGTGCATGACTGATAAATCTATAATTTATATGGTTTCTGAGTCATATTATGATAATTTGAAGCACCGATACTTTGTAAAATACATATTATTACTCCAGGTTTGTATTTCAGGGCCAAGATGTTAAAAAGAAGCAAACCAAGAGATTTCAGAGCAAACCGAGCTGAGGGGGGCACAGGCTGTGCCACCCTGCGCTCCACATATTGTTCCAACTGTCCAGATACGTTCCAGCACATTCCAGCTAAACCCTAGCCTCATCTGGGCGGGGGGGGGGGGGGGGCATCTTTGGAGAGAGTCCCGACGTGTGTGAAAGTGTGCCGAAGCCCTTCCAGAGTGGATCTACGATACGAGAATGAAGATTGTGACTCGCAAGCTACCCAATGGCTCAGATCTATGATTGTGACGAGCATATGATGAGCGGCTAATCCCATTAGCCGTTTGCGGAGGATCTACGGCTAAGTTTACTCTTCTTTAATTTTTTATGTTTTGATGTATTCATATTAAGAGAGATCTATTATATGTATGCAAATAATAAACATTTGGCTATGATTATGAGTATCTGTTCCGATTAGTAAAAGCAAGATAGTTTATCGTGGTGTTATTATTCGTGCTGAGGCCATTAGTTTAGGGATTAAGACGAGTATTAATGTTGCATACGCTATGCCGAGAGTTATTGGTTAAAACACATTTGATTAATTTATTCGTGCAATTTATTATGTCTATGTGATCGTTGAATGAAATTATAGTGAGTAATAGTTATGCCGTGGTGATTTCGTGAATGGTTATTCGTCTCTTGATTGTTTATCTTCTTCGTTAGTTACTTCGTCCTTAATTTTAGTTACAAAGCAATAGCAAACCATTACTCTAAACAAATCATTCAAATTCACAAATTCACAATTTAAATGCTTTCAATAAACTTATAAGGCTAATAACCTAATCCTAATTACGACCACACTCTCTGTGGATTCGACCGTTACTTCTCTAGCTAAATAGTGGATTTAAGGACTAAATCGGCAGGTCACAACGACGGCCCTTCAGAATTTTTGGCGCCGTTGCCGGGGAGTGTAACGGTAGTTTAGGTTTAAAGTTAGTTTGTTGCCTTAATTTTAAGTAATTAAGTTTAAGTTCCTTTCTTTGGTTATTTTTAGTCTATATTTTGTTATTATAATAATTAAAAATCAAATAAAAAATTTAATAATCCAAAAAGGAAATTGTAGTCTTCATATTCTATTTAAGTATTTTATTTAGTGTATGCACACACGTCGATCGTCTAAAGGATTGCTGCTACAATTCGAACCTGAGATCGAAAAAGTAGCGAGATTGAACCGAAAGACTGTCAGGATTCAAAATCAACAATTAATCATGGGGAATTGAAACTCACAAGAGGAAGAAATTCCTGAATTTAGAAATTCCCGATTCAGAGATTCCTAATTTAGAAAGCCCTCCGATTTCGCCGCGAAATCGTGATCAAGAAGAACCCGAGCGCATAGTTGCTAGAATGGGTGATCAACCGAGACGTACGATTGAGTCGCATTACCGTCCAGGTGATGTGCCCGACCCGTCTCCAATTCGTTATCCCGAAAACGAGAACGAACCCGAAGTTCGCCCTCAATTATTTCAAATTTTTCCAATCTTTCGAGGGATGCCAACTGAGGAACCCTACGAACATCTAGCTGAGTTCACAGCTATTTGTAAACCAAACCATATTCGAGGTATAACCACCGACGGTTTAAAACTTCGATCATTTCCTTTTTCGTTAAAAGAGAAAGCGAAGAATTGGTTCGTATCCTTACAAAAAAATAGCATTGCAACATGGGATCAAATGAAACGACAATTCCTTAATGAATATTACCCCATTAGTAAAACAACCTAGAAAAGAAAGGATATTACAGGATTTAAACAAAACCGGGCAAACAATTCTACGAAGCGTTCGATTGTATTTACGAATTACTGAGAGCTTGTCCACACCACGAGGTACCCAAATGGATGCTTATCAAAACATTCTTTGATGGTGTGAGTCAAGAAAGTCGTAATATGATTATAGCTGCCACAGGAGGCACATTTTTAGGTAAAGAAGACGATGAAGCTTGGGAGTTTCTTAATCAACTCGGTAAAGGTCTTAAAGTCCAAGCTGGTTCTGAAAATAGCATAGGAGTTCATGTTATGGGCATATGCCTGAAAACATGAGATTAAAACTGAGATTTCAGAATTAGGAAAGAAAATAGATCAATTGATGAAGGGTTTTTCAAACCTGGCGTATCAATTAATTGTGTTACATGCGAAGATCCATCACATCATTCCGACGCATGTCCTCAAGTGCAATCCACTTAGGAATTTGCTAATGAAGTTTACTGATTTAGAGCTCATCGAGAGAGGGATAATCCATTTTTGGAAACATACAATCCAGGATGGAGAAACCATCCTAACTTTCGATGGAAAAATGATCAGCCTACCGATCATCAATCCAAACCAAGATATGAACCACCAAAGAGAGAATATCAATATGGTTCAACTTCAGCAGTGAAGGATAAGCGATATTATAAGTCAGATCATCGTGATCAACCACAATTCCAAGTAGAGTCAAATATGACTTCTGCGAAATTTGCAGAGTTTGCTGAATTTATGAAAAAGCAATCAGCTATCAGTACTAAGACCATGGAGATGTTAACTCGCCAGATGGGTCAGATAGCTGAGTCGCTTACTAGGCGTGAGTAGGGGAAGCTTCCTAGCAATACCGTTCCCAAGCCTTTACACGATCATCCTCATAACAAAGATAAGAAACATGAGATTAACAAAGTTAATGAAGTAGCTAAGATAACCACATTAAGGCGTGGAAGAGAGGTAGACAATAAAATAGAGATGCCTAAAGAGAAAGAGGCAGAAGAAGATACCCACACTGAATTCGTGTATGAGGAGAAATAGGATCCAAAGAAGAAGGAGATTCCTAAAAAGGTTTCTTTGAAAGAGCCAATTAAAGCAGATCTTCCAATGCCCAAAGTTGGGGAGGTGGATAAGAGTCAGGACACTTCAATTCCTCCTCCTTTTCCTGCCGCTTTAGAAAATCTAAAATCTTCTCAATACGGCAAAAGAGGCCCACAACCAGAGGATCATTGGGACTTATTAAATCAAGTAAAGATCAATATTCCTCTGATAAAGGCCATCCAACATGTTCCATCTTATGCCAAATTTCTAAAAGATCTCTGTACTCAGAAAAGAAATTATAAGGTCTCGCTCCCAAAGCAGATCAATCTAACTGAACAGTTGAGTGCAATAGTTTCTAGTTCTCTACCTCCTAAGCTGAAAGATCCTGGATCACCATTGATTCCAGTGACAATAGGCAATGTGCAGATTAAAAAGGCACTGCTTGGTCTTGGAGCTAGTGTTAATATTTTACCTGGAAACTTGTTTGATAAACATGATCTAGGTCAGTTACAGACAACTGATATTATCTTACACCTGGCAGATCGGTCAACCAAGTGCCCAAGAGGTATTTTATCAGATGTCATAGTAAAAGTTGAAGATTTTTACTATCCAGTTGACTTCCTAGTATTGGACACTGAAAGTTCAATAGGAGATAATCAACCGGCTATTATCCTAGGCAGACCTTTCTTAGCCACGATTAATGCACAAATTAATTGTAGGACAGGAGTAGTGGATATTGCCTTTGGTAATAGGAAATTAAGATTGAATGTATTTAATGCTTCAAGTGTCTCTACTATTGATTCAGAATGTTATCTTATAGACATGGTGGACGAACTTGTGTAGCAGCATAGTTCGTTAGTCAACACCAAAGATGCTACTGAGTTATTCTTTGCTGAAAATGAGCTAGCCAAGTTAAATCATATTGAGTGTGATAAGCTAG
Organism: Centrapalus pauciflorus; assembly: GCA_020465985.1. NCBI lineage: Eukaryota > Viridiplantae > Streptophyta > Magnoliopsida > Asterales > Asteraceae > Centrapalus > Centrapalus pauciflorus. The sequence continues at coordinate 801,209 of JAANYP010000849.1, read as the reverse complement.
AAGTAGTTATGGAATCCACACTAGAGTCAAAGCAACCACCGTGGACCCATAGGACTGAAAAAAACCTACTGATTTACCTAAGTCAGCCAAACCTTCAATAGAGCAACCACCTATTCTAGAATTGAAGGAGCTGCCATCTCATTTGAAATATGCTTTTCTAGGTCAGAATGACACGTTGCCTGTCATAATTTCGTCAAATCTGACTGAAGAGCAAGAAAAAGCTCTACTGCAGATGTTAGTCAAATATAAAGAAGCAGTAGGGTGGACGATAGCTGATTTAAAAGGAATCAGTCCCACTTTGTGTATGCACCGAAACATTACTGATTAAGAAGCTAAACCAGCTCGGGATGCACAAAGGAGGTTGAATCCTAATTTAAGAGAGGTAGTTAAGAAGGAAGTATTAAAATGGTTGGATGCTGGAATAATATATCCTATATCTGATAGTAAGTGGGTAAGTCCAACCCAAAATGTGCCCAAGAAATCGGGAATTACAGTCATTAATACTGAAGAAGGAGAGAAGATAACTACTTGCCCTGTAACTAGGTGGAGAGTTTGTATAGATTACAGAATACTTAATGCTGCTGCTTCCAAATATCATTTTCTGCTACCGTTTATAAATCAAATAGTGGAAAAATTAGCAAGACAGAAGTTTTACTGTTTCCTTGATGGATATTCTGGTTACAATCAAATCTCAATCCATCCAGAGGATCAAGAGAAAACTACATTTACTTGTCCCTATGGCACTTTTGCCCACCGAAGGATTCCATTTTGACTACGTAATGTACCCGCCACATTTTAGCGATGTATGATGGCTATCTTTTCAGATATGGTGGGTGGTTCTCTTGAAATATTTATGGACGATTTTTCCATATTTGATAAAACATTTGAAGATTGTCTCGGACATTTAAAAAAAGTCATAAAGAGATGCACTGAAACTAACTTAGTGTTAAGTTGGGAGAAAAGCCATTTTATGGTAAAGGAAGGGGTAGTCATAGGTCACATTGTGTCCGAGAGAGGAATGGAGGTAGATAAAGCAAAAGTTCAATTAATTTCCTCACTTCCACCCCTACCAACGTTAAAGGAGTAAGATCATTCTTAGGCCACACTGGTTTTTATCGGCGACTTATTAAAGATTTCAGTGAAATCTCAAGGCCGTTATGCAATCTTCTATCAAAAGATATCGAGTTTAATTTTGATTATGCTTGTATGAAAGCATTTGAGAAGCATAAATCAAAATTAACGAAGTGCCAATTCTGCAATCTCCGGATTGGTCTCAACCATTTGAGATCATGTGCGATGCGAGTGATTATGCTGTTGGTGCTGTTTTAGGACAAAGATTTGAGAAAAAGCCATTGGTGATTTACTATGCAAGTAAAACCTTTAATGAGGCACAAATCAATTACACCACTACGGAGAAAGAATTATTAGCCGTAGTGTTTGCCCTAGATAAATTCAGATCATATATTTGGGGGGCAAAAGTAATTGTGTACTCTGACCACAGCGCTTTAAGACATTTATTGGCAAAGAAGGATGCCAAGCCAAGATTGATTTGGTGGATCCTTTTATTGAAAGAATTTGACTTAGAAACTAAAGATAAAAAACAAACAGAAAATGTTGTTGCCGATCATTTATCAAGGCTTCAATTAATCCCAACAAACTCAACTGATCAAATCAGGGACTCCTTCCCTGATGAACAATTATTATATGTATAAAAAATTCCTTGGTTTGCGAATCTAGTTAACTATTTCGTAACAGGAAGATTGCCAGAGCACTGGAACTCAGAACAAAGAAAATATTTGTATGCTGAAGCAAGGCGATACATTTGGGATGAGCCTGATCTATTTAAAATAGGATCAGATCAAATTATAAGAAGATGTGTCCCTAACTCGTAACACAAAGATATTCTTAAACACTGCCATGCATATGCATGCGGTGGCCATTTTAGCGCAAAGAAAACTGGCCACCGGATATTGCAGTGTGGGTTTTTCAGGCCCACAATATTTAAGGATGCCTACGAGTTTGTTAAAGGGTGCACAAGATGCCAGCAAACTGGTGGCATCGCAAAAAGAGATGAAATGCCTATGACCCCGATATTAATTGTCGAAATATTTGATGTATGGGGCATTGATTTTATGGGACCATTCCCTAAATCATTTGGATATGAGTACATATTAGTGGCAGTAGATTATGTTTCTAAATGGGTGGAAGCAGAAGCTACACGCACTAAGGATAACCGGGTTGTGTGCAAATTTGTTAAAAGAAATATTTTAGCACGACACGATATTCAAAGGGCTATCATTAGTGACGGAGGGTCACATTTTAATAATCAACATTTTGCTAAACTCCTAAAACAGTATGGAGTTATCCATAGAATAGTAACGCCTTATCATTCGCAAACAAGTGGACAAGTTGAGATATCTAATAGAGAGATCAAGAGAATCCTTGAAAAAACTGTCAGACCAGATTGTAAAGATTGGTCTAAAAAATTAGAGGATGCTCTATGGGCATAGATAAATGCAATTAAAACACCAATCGGTATGTCCCCATACAGACTTATGTATGGTAAGCTTTGCCATCTCCCAGTGGAATTAGAACACCGAGTTCTATGGGCTATTTAAAACTAAATTTAATTTACATTATGCCGGTGTTGATAGGAAATTCCAATTAAATGAATTGGAAGAAATTCCTAGAGATGCCTATGAAAGCGCTAGAATTTATGAAGAGAAAACTAAGGTTTTCCACGACAGAATGATTAAAAATAAAATATTTACCAAAGAAAATAAAGTTTGGTTATTTAACGCAAGACTTAGATTATTTCCCGGTAAATTAAAAAGTAAATGGACAGGTCCATATATTGTAACGGATACCTACCCACACGGTGCGGTAGAAATACAGGACCTAGACTTAAATTAAATGTTCAATGGGCCACCAATTATATGTTAGTATCTGAACTCATCAGGTTACAAGATCCTAAGGTTAATTAGTTAGTTTAGGAGTAGTACGTCTGGCTGAAGACGTAAAACTTAGCGCTTTCTGGGAGGCATCCCAGAGTATTTTGATTATCTGAATGTAATTGTTTTTAAGTGTGCTTATTTGCTTAATTGTGTGTACCCAATTATGTTCGGGAGGATTCATCCTCCTGAACTTGGTTGTGTTTTGAAATTAGGATTTAAATTAAATAATATGACCCTGCATCAAAAAATTAAAATTTTAAGCACGTAGCAGAATTATTTAACTCGATAACAAGAGCGTAAGTTGGGAAGAATACACATAAAAATTAAAAAAATTAAAGAATTAGGGTTCCAAGACCAGTGCATAGCCCAGATTGCGAATTCAGAGGCCCGGGCGCTAGGGGGGGGCGCAGGCCTGCGCTTGCCCTGCGGTTCGACGCGCTCAAAGTCTTATAAAAATGGTAGTGATCGTCCCCGTAACTCCAAAACCCTAATTCTAGTTACAGAAACGGCGGATCTCGATTTCTAAGCCTAAAAACCTTCGAAAATTCATATATTTCACGTTAAATCTTCAATCGACGTTAGTTCTTCTCAATTTCTAGCAAGGTACTCCCTATAATACTTTAACTTCATTCTACCCTAGTTTCATAAAGTTTCATGATGCATGCATGGGTTGAGTTTTTGGGAGTTACATGGTTTTTTATAGAAAAAAGGGTTATTAATAATTTTCAAATATTCATTTAATTAATATAAAGTTATTTTTGCAAAACTTTTGTAAAAATTATGCATTTTTCCGTATTTATAATAGTTTATAAACTTTTTGTCGTAAAAGATTACGTTTTCATTGATTATTTATGATTAAAGTTCATGCATTTGATAGGGTTAGATTGGGCTCACGGTGAGACTTAAGATTAGTTTGTTTATTATTGAAAAAGGGTGTTTAAAATAATCATGCATTATATACGTAAAAACCCCACATTTTTAATCCTTTGTATTTGCGTTATTTTTAGATGTCAACCCAGTTCCATGCAAACGGTAAACGTCCTGGAATTTTCCAAAAACCTAGGATGAGAACCCACGACCCTAGGGATGTTCGTTTCAAAAAATCACTCAATGTGGAGTTCCCTGAAATTCCACCAAACACTACCAATGGTAAACCCCCTAGGTTTCTCATAGAGCGTACCCTAAAAGAGTTTGACTTTGATAATTTTGAAATATTAGAGTGTTTTGAGAGACTAGGATGGGCTAAAGCCATACAATAGGAACTTCCGTATATTCATACTAGTTTAACCCAACAGTGGTTCGCCACAATGCATAGGATTGAGAGGTCTGAGGACCATGACTTGAGCTCACAGGAATAGTAGGAAACAAGATAGTGTCAGTATCTAGGAAAATCCTTTGTGAGGTATTCGGTATAGACGCAGATAATCCAATGCCTAGGGAATTTTTGTCATCTTTAGATCTTCAAGGGGGTAGAGCGAGACAAATTGGTGGATGGTCTAAGAAATGGGATGGGATGTTAGCCACGGTGTTTGGAATGTCAATAGAGGAGGCGAGAGAGTATGTCCCTTATAATAAGGGGGATTTATGTCTGCTAGCTAAAGTGTTGTGGAAGTTTGTTACCCTCAACTTGCTTCCCAAAAGTCAGGACACCACTGTTGTTAGATCCAAAGAAATGCTGTTAGTGCGTGCGTTAATGACGGGATATCCGACCATATCCTTAGGGTACATAATAATGGAAAATCTGTGGGAGTGTAGTTTCCCATGGCAAAGAATGAATTATCCACACTGCTGTATGCTAACTGAACTATTCATTATTAGGAAAGCGGTGTCGGAACAATTGCAAATTAAATACCTCAACCCAAACGAGATTTGGTTCACTAGAGTCATAATGTTAGGGCTAGTCTTTGAGAAAAACCATTTAGGCTATCAAATTCGTTGTCCAAAAACCTCTAAAGTAATCCAAATCCCATTCACTGTACCCGACAACCCTGAAGGACAAAATGACAAAGAGGATGAAAGATCATGGAAAAAAGTAACAATCGAAGACTTGATGAGATCTCAAATCAACATTCTTAAGGACGTCATGGGTAGCATACTAAATGCAAACAAAGAATTTGTGAGGATATTAAAAAGTTGCAAGAGGAGCAAAACGAACATGCGAAGCTGTTTCATAGTCACTCAGACTGGCTCACCGATCTTCAGATCACTGTCGGAGATTTGGAAGACATTGTCACACCTCCGGCCGAATGATAAATTTATAATTATTTGAATATTAATTTTAATTACCCGTGCTAAACATTAAGTATGGTTTGAATTATTTCTGATGTGGTGGTTTATTTTGTTTGGTTTGATTATTAACGTTTATTTGGATTGTAATAGAACTTTATTTTTTATTTTTAATTTTAAAAGTTTGATGTTTATTTTAAGTTGAAATTATAAAAGTGGAATTTTTTTGTGTATTATTTGTTTGTTTAATCTTAATTATTATGAATAAGAAATATGTACCGTTCTATCTTTCTATAATCTTAACCGATGAATTAATTTTGGTGTGACGAGGACGTCACAAAAGTCTAAGTTGGGGAGGGTAGGTTATAACAATAAAATTAATTAATTAATTAATTTTGCCCACAAATAAATTTTTAGACTACATTCTATATCAAAAATTAGAAAGATTTACAGCCCCGCGTACCAAAATAGTAAAAATTAGAATTTTTAGCAGAGTTGGGCGCAGGGGGGGCACTGGCCTGCGCTGGCCCTGCGTCCTATCGACCTTAAAACCCTATTTGAGCATCACTTTTCATTTCTATAAGCCCTAGAACCTTTGTCTACGGTTGGGTGTGCGGCTCTCTCTCCCAAAAACATCATTTTTGTGCCCAAAATTTGCAAATTTAGGCTTCAAAACACCTACATTTTCATAAATATCAAAGATCTTGGTTAGAAATCACCTCCTTGAGGGTAGTTTCATCCACTTTGAAGATTTTTTGGTAGAGAAAGGGGTGAAGAAAAAAACTAGATTTGTACCAAGTTAAGCTTGCAATCACCAATGTTAGTGTTTTTATTGAGTTATTGCAACTTATTTCATACTTTTTGAGAAAAAAATGAAAGCTTGAGCTTCATGATCATCCATGGAGTTTTCATGGTGATTTTTACTTTTTAGAGTCAAAGTATGTGAAATAGCATGAATTTGATGATAACCTTGATGTATGTTTTATGAGATATGTGTTTATTTGTTAAGTTTGTTAATTTGTCATGGTTAATTTCTAGAAATTAATTTGGATTTATAAAGTTGGTTGCCTAAATGTGCATATATTGTTAAAATTATAAAACATGGGTGATTAGCTTAAATATAAATCCTATGTGCTAAATGGTTTTTATTGAAAATATGATACATATTTAGTGCTTATAATAATGGCAAATTATAGACTATATATATAGGATGCAAAAATGTGAGCGTAAAATAGTATATATATATATATATATATATATATATATATATATATATAGTTGCATCTTTTAAGGAAGCGTAATTGTGCAAATTGCAATTATAGGTTACATTACTTAATTTATCTCTTACATATTGTGGTTGGTTGACACAAATTGTAGATGTCGAGGAGAACGAGACAACGAACTAAAAATGTTAATGTCTTGATAGATTGGTCTCCAAACCTCCTATTATCCCAACACCCCGCACACATTAGAACACACTTGTTTTTGTATAATAAATATCCAAATAAAGTGTTAACTGAAAAGAGAGTTAAGAGGAGTGATTTTGAGGACTACGGGATCCCATACCTTTTTGACTATTTAGGGTGGGAAGGTGTGCTTGAGTTGGGCGGCCACGATATTTATTAGGCCGATGAAGTCGAGTGGATGTCTACCCTATGGAGGGAGACGGGTCGTTCAAAGAACGACTTTAAGTTGATAGGTACTGTCTATGGTAGGGACGTGGCGATGGATGCACAAATCCTTCACCAATTATTTAATTTAGATACTGGGATAGGCTACGAAGGGTCTAACCAGCAGGGGTGCGAGTATAGGAATGAGGCCCAATTGTCCTTCACTGATATGACTTGGTCAGGGGAGTGGACAGAGCAGGTTAATAGAGTTTCTATCCCATCCATTTTGGAGTCCGAGTCCTCCACTTCCTACAGCTGAAAGGCTTTATCTCCGAGGTGTAAGGTGGTTCACAAGATTCTTGTGAACAACATCTTACCTCGCGATAGTGACCTGACCTAAGTCAGACATAGGGATATCACAGTCCTTCACGCTCTTCTTAAGGGTAGGCCCAGATTTTCCTTTGCGTGGATAATTATGAATGAGTTATGGGCTATGTACGACACGAGAGAGAGGACGAGCATCCCCCATGCTTGGTTGATCTCTATGTTCCTTGAGAGGACGGGCTCACTTTCGCCCAATTCCCTGTTATCCCCTATTTCGGCGACGTTCATTACGGCCGCCATGTTCCCTACCTTGAATTTTAGGGTAGTTGACGAAGGGTTCGAGATATTCGACAAAGAGACAAATGAGTCGTATATCGAGGACTATACTGAGGATGAGAGGAGAGAAAGAGAGGAGAAGGTCTGTCATGCTGAGCCGAACCTAGGAGCGTCTACCTCGTGTAGTCGAGGTGATGACAGTTTTGATTTTGACCGCATAATGAGGCAGATAGAGGATATAGCAGTGAGTCAGGGTGAGTTCCGAGAGGATGTGACCCAGAGACTAGATGAGATGAATGGGTGTATGACACATATTTATGACAGGGTCGATCACTTAGCTACCCGACCAGTTACAGGATGGGCAGAGAGCCCTAGCATACCAAAATGCCTACTACCAGCACCATGACTTGGCATATTGGGAGGGAGTCCGACATCACGACGACTCCGCAACCGGTATGCCATATCAGTCTTATGAGGATTACACGATGCCCGACTACCAGGCATATAACCCTGTCGTAGATACTTATCAGCGCTATCTGGCGCATGGCAGGCAGGACCTCCCAAACCCGATGCCTCCTCACTTGGTTCCGCCGACTGCACAGTTCACCCATGGCCAGAACCCGTATACCGACTTCTTCAACAGCGTTTTCGGTCCTCCTCTGCCACCTCCTCCATTTGAATGATCGGGTACTATTCTTCCTTATTTTATACTTTTCTGTCTTTTATTTTATTTTAGTTTGTTATGCATTTAATTTCTTTAACGTAATTTTCATTTATTTTTAGTTCTTAGTCGAGTCCTATGTAGAGTTTATAATGTTTATATAGTTTATCATTTCTTCCCCATTTGAGTCTTGTTTTCCGATCACGCCGTGGAACATGATGATACTTAGAAAATACATGTGCGAGTGAATTGGCTAGTGGTGACATGATATTTTGTAATTAAGAAAAGAGTCGTAGTAATAATTAAAATTTTTGCCATGTAAAATGAATTCAAGTACGTTAAAATTTATTTGGGCTTAAATATAAGTAATGTATCAAAAGATTTTGGAAACTCATGCAATAAGGGGGAGAACTTAATCATGTTTTAGCCTCAGAAGTAAGTTAATTGTAGTCTAGATGGTTCGGGAAACTAAGTCCGTAGGGGTACCACTCATGCCTAATCCCCTAAAACCATTTGGTTTGGGAGCGGTTGACTGAAATCTCGTTACATGGCCATCTAGCTAATGTAGTGAAAACAATATAGATAGCAGCATGGTGTTAAAAAAAACAAAAGAAAAATTGTCGTAAACATGCAAAGAGGAAAAAGATGGTCGGAAGACCCGCATGTTTTAGGTACCGTAACCTTGAGCTAAAAGGGTATTTTCAAAAGTGAGATACATTATATAAATTCTAAGAGAAGTATTTATTCTAACTGAAAACATCTTTAATTTACATGTTAAGAATTTTAATGCATTAGTGCGAAGGCTACCATAACATAAAATTCCTAGAGTCTCTGCCAATACATGCTCGTTACTTGGTTACATCTGATTCCAAAAGCTTGTTCGGGGACGACCAAGAGTTAAGTTTGGGAGATTTGATAAGTCTATAATTTATATGTTTTCTTAGTCATATTATGATCATTTTAAGCACCGACACTTTGTAAAATCCATATTATTACTCCAAGTTTGTATTTCACGGTCAAGATGTTAAAAAGAAGCAATCCGAGAGAATTTAGAGCAAACCGAGCTGAGGAGGGCGCAAACCTGCGCTCCACATAGCTAAACCCTAGCTGTATCCGGGCGCAGGGGGGGGGGGGGGGCGCAGGCCTACGCTTGTGCGGCGCAAAAACGCGTTTTACAGCCTGTGGAACCCTAATCTCGACCTCCCTATAAATAAAAGTCAAGGGGAAGCTTTGGAGAGAGTCCCGACGTGTGTGAAAGTGTGCCGAAGCCCTGCCAGAGTGGATCTACGATACGAGAATGAAGACGGTGATTCGCAAGCTACCTAATGTCTCAGATCTATGATTGTAACGAGCATACGATGAGCGACTAATCCCATTAGCCGTTTGCGGAGGATCTACGGCTAAGTTTACTCTTCTTTAATTTCTTATGTTTTCATGTATTCGTATTAAGCGAGATCTATTATGGGTATGCAAATGATAAACATTTGGCTATGATTATGATTATCTGTTGCGATTGGTAAAAGTAAGATAGTTTATCGTGGTGTTATTATTCGTGCCGAGTCCATTAGTTTAGGGATTAAGACGAGTATTAATGTTGTATATGCTATGCCGAGCGTTATTGTTTAAAACACGTTTGATTAATTTAGTCGCGCAATTGATTATGTCTACGTGATCGTTGAATGAAATTATAGTGAGTAATACTTATGTCGTGGTGATTCCGTGAATGGTTATTCGTCTCTTGATTGTTTATCTTCTTCGTTAGTTACTTCGTCCTTAATTTTAGTTACAAACCAATAGCAAACCATTACTCTAAACAAATCATTCAAATCCACAAATTCACAATTTAAAAGCTTGCAATAAACTTATAAGGCTAATAACCTAATCCTAATTACGACCACACTCCCTGTGGATTCGACCCTTACTTCTCTAGCTAAATAGTGGATTTATGGACTAAATCGGCGGTCACAACGACGGCCCGTCAATGACTACAGGTTTACACCACAGAAGATCCCTATTTACTGTGATTCTCAGAGCGCGATTGCAATTGCATCTAATCCAGTGCAACATTAAAAAACAAAGCACATTGACATTCGATATCATTTTATTAAGGATCATGTAGAAAAATGATAATGTTGAATTATATTTGTACCGACTGAATATCAGTTAGCTGGTTTGTTTACCAAAGTGTTAGATGAAAAACGTTTTAATTTTTTGGTATACAAATTGGGTATGCTGAATCGATAGATTTAAACATTTAGGTGTTACAAAGTATAATTTTTCATTTTAAAATATTTTACTTGATTTATTTGTGTTAATCTCTTGTGCTTTCAAAGTGTTGATATTTCAGAGATTTAACTGATTTTGGATTGTCATGTGCAGGGTGAGCAAACTGAAAATTTTACCTATATAACTGTTTTAAAATAGTTTATCTGATATTTTTTATCAGCTCAATTGCAGGGGGAGCATACTTAAAAAGGTGATATTAATCTAAGGGGGAGCAAATATGCAAATTTCAAGGGTGAGCACTTTTTTGTGTTTTGTTGTTCATTTTATTTTTTTTAGTTCAATTTGTTATTTTATTTTTAGTTCATTTTATTTTTTTGTTTAGTTTGTTATAAATTTTTTTTGTTTTGTTTTGTTTGTGTGTGTGTCTTTTAATTTTTTAATGAAGTGGGTCGGATAATGGAAAAAAAAAACAGGAGAAATGGGCCGGGTACCAAATTTGAAAATGGTTTAAATTTGAATTTCAAAATTGAAATTCACTTTTTTGAAATTATCACCGTACACCGCCTTTCAAAATTTTCTCTCGGATTTTCTTTCAACAAGCATCCAACAATCGATTTCGTGTTTGAATTCAAGTTTTCAGGAAATTTGTAAGTATTGTCTTTGGTTTGTTTTTTTGTGTTTCTTTTTAACTCTTCCTTTCGAGTTTTGTGTTACTGTGTGTGTGTGTGTTTGTCGGTGTGTGAAAAACTGAGATCATTCATCTGTGTTTAAATGTTCAAATTGAATGTTTGTATGTGTGCTTCATGTTAAAATAAGCTTGAATGTCAATTTTCATGGTTGTTATACATCATTTAATTTTAATATATCAGAATAATCTTTCAAATTTTTGGGTTCACTTTAATCAACAGTTTGAGAATCATAGAGTAGTTTTTGGAACAACTTCAGTAAAGGAAAGGTGTTTAAAATGATATGTCGAGTAGGAATATGTCAAATTTTAGGATTTAAAGTCCCTGGTTCAAATTTTTGAATTTTCAGTACTGATTGGACTTAGAATATTTTTAAAGTTTCAAACTCGATCAAAGCTTCATTCGAGAAAATATTAGTATTGTTCGAGTTTCATAAAGTTGCATCCGAGAAAACTTCAACTTTAATCGAGTTTGATAACTCATCACCTGAGAAAACCTAAGTCTTAATCGAGTTTGATAAACTTTCATCCGAGGAGGTCTAAGAGTCATTTGAGTTTGTTAAAACATTATTCAAGTTAAGTTTAGGCTCATTCGAGTTTGACAACACTTTATCCGAGTTAACTTTAAAGCTTAATCGAGTTTGATAACACATTACCCGAGGATGTTTGTGCTTCATTCGAGTTTGGTGATGTGTCACCCGAGTTTGGTTTCAAAAGTTTTTCTAAGTGTGGAAAATTTCATTTTTCGAGTTAAAATTTTAAAATCTATTTTACATTAACATTGATCCCTTAATTGTTAACTTTTGGAGTCGTTACAGTAATATTTTAATATTATTGTCTGGAATCCTGATGCTTTAAACAATGTAACACAAATTTTTCTAATTACTTGATAAATGTCATATTTTTTTTTTGTAGGAATCATTTTTGTTTACCTGATGTGTCTAACATATTTGTTATATTTACAGGTTAGAAATGGCTTCCATACACCCACTCATCAATCAAACTCCTCTGACTCCCATTCATCATCAAATCATACCCTAGTTTCCAAACCCATCAAGTTGCCAAAATCTTCTAGACAACAATCACCATTTTGATCCAAACACCATTGAAGTGAGTCATCCAGTGATTGTTGAAATTCTAAAAGGCCACCCTCTTGGTTACTTACTCAAGTACAAACCCACAATTCCTTTGATATACCTACATCAATTCTGGCATACCATCAAGCTTGTTCCTGATGTCGGTGATCATCACTTCAAAGTGACAATAGATCAACACAAAGCTAAAATCACCTTGGCCATACTCCGTCATAACCTGTTTTTGCCAAGACGAATTGACAGGGTTAATTTCCCTGACTTCGCGGATTCCGAAGACTTTGTATCAGATGAATAATTTGTCGAGACATGATCAGTCTAGGATATACAAAGCCACTAACGAAGATTTCACTGTTTCACCAGAATGGACTAAATGGTGAATGGTATACTCTATTCGGAATTCTAGATGTATGACCTCCAAACACACTGGAGTTGACCGCAGACGTCTACATGTAAATGTTTCAATTCATCACGGGGAATATGCACATGATCTATCCTGGGATCATTATGATCCTATGGATGTTGAAATTAGTACACCTCTGCCCCAGTGTACATTTCTTCAAGCACAAGTCATAGAACTGATACACATTTAAACACTCGAGTCGGTTTCATACATTGAAACAAGTATAGAAGGACTTCGTGTCCCTGTATTAATGACTATTATGTCGGACGCATTCATTGCTCCCTCACATGAATAGTATACCTCTGCCCTAGTGTACATGGAGCAGTTCGATGTCATGAATGAAAGGACGACAAGAGCGGAGAATACAGTCGTCAGTGCTCTTGGTTCATTATTTGAAAGATTCTCCATCCTTGAACAAACATGCAAATCCCAAGCTTCAAGATCTAAGAGAAGACATGAGGACCATGATGACTCCGATGAAGCTACTCATGAGGGGGAGGAGAGGAGAAAGCTTGGTGAGTCAGATTTGCAACTTGTGGTTTTTAAGGCGAAAGATACTGAAGGAGGAGGTTCAGGAGAGGGAGTAGGCTCAAAATATAATCCAGTTGATGCTCAAAGTGAGATGTGACTAATTCTTTATGAAGATGTTCCAAATTTTTTTGAGTGTGTAATCTGGTGTTTACTGTCTTAACGAATATGATGAATCTGACAAGGATGAGGAAAGTGAGGTGTTAAGGATAGAAGAATCTTAAAAGGAGATTGATTTTCCTGAGCCGGAAATGTTTGAATATTCTGAGATGTCTGTGAGAGCAGAAAAGATTGTAGATGAAGAGGAGCTTGTAGATGAAATTTTTAAGGATGATATACAAACACCAATGGTTGAAGCCTACTAATTTGACTTAGTCCAAAAAGGAAGCGTACTACTCCCACCCTAAGCATCATCAAAAGGATGGAGCTTCTATCCTTGCTCCAAACAGAATTTAACAAGTTGGGCCAGCGGGGCCTTTGCCCTTATCAGTTCCTGAAAAGAATAATAACTAAAGGGTAAACAACATAGTTGTTTAGGGAGTTTCTAGATTAAGGTACAATGCAATATATGAATGATGTCATGCAATTCCATGTAATGAATCAATAATCTCAGGAGGCCAACTAATGGCTAATAAGCTACCACATTGCGGTTACCACACGCTCAGGCTTACCGTACAATGGGTTTACAATCTACTGCCCGATTACCACAGACCAAAAGCTTATCGATATGCAGTTTACAGTGATTCCATACGATTACCACACACCACAAACTTGTTGTTTTATAGGCCATAATTGTTACCACACGCACAGGCTTACCATTATGATTCCGCTAGGTTACCACACGCTCAGGCTTACCGTCTCAGAGGAGAGGTCAAAGGAATGATCAACAATTTATTGACCGAGGGATAATATTACAACGATAATGTGTGATGACAAAGCATGTAAAGAGACTGATACGAAAAGCATTAACGTACAATTCATGATATGCATATGAATACATTAATACTAGAACTCATTGTAGTTCGTAATAATAATCCCCGGTCTCAATACCGAGTTATAATTGTCGCAAATAGGATTAATAATCTACGAGGAACTTAGCCTGACAAACTCCTAAAAATAAGATTCTTTGTAACACCCCGTTACCCCGGTTGGCAACTAGGCGTGACCTCACAGAAGCATAGTCATAATCAAGCGAACGACCACTAAATGGACGTTTTCAAAAAATACATTAAACTTAAAAATATGACATTGTTTTTACATAATACGAATAAAATGTAAAATAGTTCACAATTGCGGAGATTCAAATACATGATCGAAAAGGACATCAATTATGCTAATAAATCTCCGTATGTTTGAAAATTGTTGCGACTCAAAAATATGCATAAGCCTTGTTACGATTCCGATGCATGCTACTTGCCTTAATTCCCTGAAAATACACGCTAAAATACGTCAACAAAATTGTTGGTGAGCTCATAGGTTTACACGAAAGAATGACTTGTATGGACTACTACGATTGAGTTTGAATTTATAAAGCATAAATTCCATGTTATGTATTACATATAACCATAATGCAACAGAACTTAATTATGAGTTTGTCCTATATAGTATTAACCACTATAATACTATGATGTTAAATATATACGCACCCATTAGTAGTTGGCACAACCAACCCGGGTGGGGGGCATTAATCCCGATAGATCTATCCATATGATATTTCCATTTACATAAATGTAATTAACGGTTCATAATTTGAGGGCATGATGAAACCACATGTGTGTAATACATAAAAAGAAATGTTATATATATTGTGTCCATGTAAAATATGTAGCATATATTTTCACCCCAAAACATATCATTGTAAAAATAGGGGCTATGAGTACTCACTGTAAAAGTGATGGCAAATATGAGCGTAAAAACGTAGAGTGCGTTGATGACTTGTGACGAAGCTTCATGTATTTTAACCGAGTCCTAAATGATACGAGGGACTTAATAATTCCCACATATGATAATATACATGTATGAGGGTTTTTATGTTTTAAATCACCAAACTTAACAAGTTCATACATAAAACCCACTTAAAAGGGTCTAGTTTATATATATATTGATTTTCCAGGTTTTGTCGTGGTTTTTCGTCCTACTTTGTGGCTGTTTTTTACCAAGCTCCAAAGCGATTTGGGCTTTGGTTTTCATAATCATAAAACTACTATATAAAAGCAATATTTCAAGGAAAAAACGGTCATTTTCTGAGGTGTTTAGGTTAGGAAAAAGGCTCGTTAAAAAGCCTATGTGTGCCATATTTGAGCTGTTAGACCTTTCGGTTCCCAAATAGTATTTGGGGGTTAAAAGCTCGGTATTAAATTATGAAAACCTCCTGATATTTAGTTAAAACATAGATCTAAATTTTGAAACAAGATTCAACTTATTTCGTTAAGTTTTGAATTAATTATGATTTTTCATAGTCGATGTAATATTTTTGCCGAAAAATCCGAATTTCATATCCTTGAAACAACTTGTGATTCTTGTTGTTTATTCAAAAACCACATGTATAAAAGACTATGAAACACATTTATATATATTTTCTCATATTATTTATACTTATATTATGTATTTATATATATTTATAAACACATTTGAAGAAACAAACTTTAAAACAAAACTAGTTGTTCATAAACTTGGTTTTTAATGAACTTGTTGTTGTTGGTGATTATATATATATATATATTATGCAAGACTTGTATTAACATAAATATAAGAAGTATTAAGGTAGTATTTACTTACTTTGATGAAGTAAAACAATGAGAATGGGTAGAAGATTTGATCTTGAACTTGGTTGCACAAAAGAACTCTTAGAACACTTGAAGAACAAAGATAATTTTGAATTGTTTTTAGTGTGTGAGATGGTGGCCGATTTTTTGATGACAAAAAGAGAGGTTTTGCTCTTACAAAGGTGTGAGGATGAATGAGAAATGAGCTCTTTATTTATAGAGAAAGGTTGGTCTTGCAAATGGAGGTTGAATGAGGATTTGGGTGAAGTGAAAGGAGATGATGAAGGAGTTGATTTTGATGGTGAATGGGGTTTGGATTAAAAAATGAAAGTCAAAAGCTATGTTGTGTACCTTTATATGGCTGGCCATGTAGGTGTATTTATGGGGTATTTCAATTTTTTTGTATAAAAGTATTTCAAAATGTATTCTTGTATTTTCTTTTTTATGTAATTTTATAAATACCTATGAATACACTAGTTTTGTGTAATTGTTTTTGTCTTGCATAATTAAGGTTATGTAAGTTGGTTAATGCATGATTAGTGTCACCAATCCTAATTTTAATTATGTACTTAGTTGAATTAATCCATCATATCATATATTGATCGGATTAAATAATTTACCGTTTAATCGAATTTCACCGATGAAATTGTTTCTAACTGTAATGAAATTTGTAAGGTCACCACGTATACGGATCGAATCAAGGCGCGACGACGTCCAACGAGTGCAGTATCCTCGTTGGACGCTTAACGGATCGATCATGCGCGAAACAAAGACCCGAACACAATGCTAACCGATAGGATACCTACCCAACACGTTGTATTGCTCCTAGACTCTCTGAAAACATTTTTTTGTTCGTCTGTGCACTCTGACAAACACTGAAATCGTAGCACTCCAAAAGTCTCTTTTTGCTCTCAAACTCCTTTATGTTTCTGAACCAAAAGTCGCTGAAATTACAAACACAAGTTCATGATATAACCCTTAAGTTCGTGTGTGGCCTAAGTCCACGAACTTATTGATTCAAGCCCATGCATGTTCGTATGAACTTAGCATCCCTAAGTTTGTACCCCTCGAACTTACCTTCATTTAATTCATATGCCTCATGAACTTATCATGCAATCATGAACTTATCAAGTCATTGCATTTATAAGACCATATCTATTGCAATAGACTATGAATAAAAAATCTATACTGCTGTCGTCACACCGGATGAACAAACAAAATTTCTTAAGAATTTTGTTAATCACATTGATTAATTGCTAATAACTATTGATTAAGTTATAATTGCTAACCTGATTTTGTGCTGGTTGTTACATTGTAAATATAGTATTGATAAGTCTTTTGCTATATAAATTCCCTCGATATATTCTTGGGCTTCCAATTGCGGCATCCGATTCTTTTTCGAGACTATAATCAGATTCATTATTTTAGTCATTCATACCATCTAATTTTAATGGTCATAAAAATATCAAACCATAAAGTTTTCACCAAAAATGAAGTTCAGATCGTATATGGACTAGCCCACGTCCGAAGTTCGGACCCCACCTGGGTCGTGCCCCGTCCGAAGTTTGTATGCACTAGGTCATACCCGTCACCCGAAGTTCGGGTGCACCGTACCCCTGACCCGAAGTTCGCGTGCACCGAGCCGTACCCCTCACCCGAAGTTCGCGTGCACCATACCCTTGACCCGAAGTTCGCGTGCCCTGGCCGTACCCCTCACCCGAAGTGCGGGTGAGCCGTACCCCCGTCACTTAAGTTTTTTTTTAAAACACAACCACCAAAACTCATCTATATTAAATGTAAATGCTTGGGAAGTATTTCCCAAGCTATAAATATCATTTTTGCTTCGTTTTTAACACCAAAAGTCATATATATTTAATGTGGACGGTTGCGAACTTTTACCCAACCTCTCTCTACGCATAAAAGACACGTCAATATTATATCATAAGTGGCAATATCGCAGTTATCTCATAGGACATATGTCAGGGGCTTACACAAATCACTAATAATTAAAAACTTTAATACAACGTCTCATAAGTCTGATACAGATAATTAACACCACTGAGCTAGCATACAAAGTCTAACTACAAGCTATCATACTTATTGAATACGTATAAAAATACAGATCAACAGTTTCCCAAAATATACATCATCATAAAGCAAATACACACATACCAAAATCCCTAATCAATCCCAACTCTTACTTCTGCAGCTGCGAACCCACTATCTGACTGCCTAAAACACGTTGGACTCGAAAACGTAAGCTGGGAAGCCCGTGAGTACGCAAGGGTTAGACTCTGCAGAAATAACACATCGCATACACAAAGCACATAGAAAATCACAGAAAGCTCAACACCATTAACTCAATACGCCTCATAATCTTTGATGAACTCAGAGGTCAGTGCACATCTCAACTCAAGGGGACGCCGTTCCCCAGCTAACAGACTGCACGCAGCAGTAGTTAGCTACTCAATGAGCACAGGAGTGACCTGGCAATAACACTACTGTATATATATAGAGTCTCACACTTCATGACTGGTTAGGGACAGTCAGCCTGCGCGATCACCCGTTGTGGATTCTCGGAGAACTCATACACACATAGCACATATAAAAAGGTAGATAGAATCATACGTGAAGCGCCACATCTCTGTCATATCACAATCACATAAACAACTTGTAAAACTAGCGCGCTTTGGAAAAGAACTCGAGTACTCACCTATCCACCAAATTACCCGCTGAATGAAATCCTATCGCGGCTCAGATCACTGTCGACTCGGCCCTGTACACATCGGATCCTAGAATATTAATATAAACTCAACTGATATACAAAATAGACCAAAACACAGACTCTGTAAGTGAACTGGACCCAACAAATAACCTAAATGGACCCTGAAGCCCAAAACCAACCCGAACCAAACTACCCGGATCGCAGCCCGCGCTCAAGGAGAATCGCGGCCACGCTACGGATCGCGGTCGCGCTCAGTCCATCGCAGCCGCACTCAATCATGACTGCTCCGTCAATCGCTGCCGAAACCCATGCCGCCCGTGTCACACCTATCGCGGCCGCGCTCAGGGGGTCGCGATCGCAACCACGGACGATGGGCTTTGCTCTGTTCGTCATAATTTGCTGAACCAAGGCTAAACCAAGCCCTCAAACTCGATTTCCAACAGTAAAAACCTCACAACACATACATATAACACTTCCTACGGGCTTATTAGCCATCCCACAGTTTCAACGACATGAAACACAATTTATATTACAAAATCAGTAGTTTCTTACCTCTTTACTCCAAGAACACAAAGGAGGAGGACAATTTCAGCAACCCACTTTAATTCTGGAAGCCTTTCTTGTTCAATTTCACTCACTCACTCACGCACACACATACACATTGTTTCTGTTTTTGGCTTGAGGAAAAAAAGAAAACAAGTTCAAAGGGAGCCTCTATAGATATGCTTTCTATTTTAGACAGGTTCTAGACCCAATAACCTAAACCCGATGTCGCAAATTCAATAATTATATCAATTTAATCCATTTAAATCAACGATCTCATAATTATTAATAATCCACTAAAATACTAACTCGGCGCCACATATACCACCGTCCCGACACGTATAATCCACTATTGGGGATTTTACTCGACCAACGCGACAATAATAATTTAAATATCCAATTAATTAAATCCACATACCAGGTTAAATATCGTGATGTTACAAATCCTCCCCTCTTAATAAGATTCTGTCCCGGAATCTAGCTCGAAGTCTGGAACAATTGTGGATATCTGCTCCTCATCTCGGACTCGGGCTCCCAGGTGGCGCTAGTATCCTTATGATGTCTCCACTGAACGAGTACTAACACAATCTCTTTTCTCCTCAGCTTCTTCACGTTGCGGTCGGTGATGGCCCCCGGCTGCTCAACACATCTCAACTGATCGTCCATGGTGATCTCAGATAACGACACATACTGATCGTCTTTGGCCAGACACTGTCTCAAATGACTCACATGAAACGTGTCGTGCACGCCAGCTAACTTGGAGGCAATCTCAATCTATACGCCTGATCTCGAACTCTGGAAATGATCTCAACCGGACTGATGTACCGCGGACGTAGCTTACCTATGTGTCTGAATACCATAACTCCCTTCCGCGACAATATTTTCAACATTACGCGGTCCCCAACTTTGAACTCAAGCTCAGTCATATGACAATCGACATAACTCTTTTTCCGGCTCTGCGCCACTCTCATATGTTCGCGAATCACTGCGACCTTATCGCTCGTCTCCTGTAGCAACTCAGGCCCGCTCATAGGTCGCTCGCCGACCTCGCCCAACACACAGGGGTTAGACATTTACGCCAATATAACGCCTCAAACGGAGCCATTTTGATGGTGGTGTGGTAACTGTTATTATACGCAAACTCTACTAACGCCAAATGAACGTACCAACTACCACTGAAGTCAATTGTGCAAGATCGTAACATATCCTCGAGAGTCTGATTCGTACGCTTTGTTTTCCAGTCTGTCTGAGGTCTATACGACGTACTTAACTGCACACGGGTGCCCAATTCTCGCTGAAAGCTCTGCCAGAATCGTGATGTATGCCGAGTATCTCTATCAGACTTTTTCCCCAACCTAAAAACCTTGAAAAATGGTCCTTCTTAACTTAAAAATTGTTTATACATATTAGTTTTATGACTATGAAAACCATAGCCCAAATTGTTTTGGAGCTTTGTCGAAAATTGTCTCAAAGTAGGCCGAAAACTTTTAAAAAAGCTGGAAAATTATATATATACATATATATATATATATATATATATATATATATATATATATATATATATATATATATATATATATATATATATAAACTTGACGTTTTAAGTGAGTTTTATTTATAAATTTGTTAAGTTGGGTGATTTAATACATAAAAACCTTTATACATACATATTATCATATATATATGGGAGTTATTAAGTCCCTCATATCATTTAGGACTCGGTTAAACGCGTCCGGTGTCATCACTCATCAACAACGCAAACCTTCGTTTTTAGGCTCGATTTTACCATCAACTTACGATGAGTCTTCATAGCCCCTATTTTCACTATATATTGGGGTGGAAATAAATGCACTATTTTCATATGGACATCAAAACTGTTTATTTCTTATATGTATTACACATGTGTTTATGTGGATCCATCAGCCCTCATATCATGAACCGTTAATTACATTTTTTTTTGTAAGCGCGAATATATTGTGGATAAATCTATCGGGAGTCATGTCCCCCATTAGGGTTAGTCTTACCGGCTAATAGTGGAATGCATATATTTTTAACACACAGTATTACAGTCGGGGATACTGCACGGGGAAAACTCATTTACTTAAGCTTCGGTTACATGATGCTTTATGTAATACATTCATGGAATTTATGCTTTATAATTCAACTCATCTGTTAGTGTCCATCCAATTGGTTTTTTCGCGTAAACCTATGAGCTCACCAACAATTTGTTGACGTATTTTAGCATGTATCTTCAGGTAATTAAGACATGCGCATTCATCGGAAGTATTCCAAGGCTTCCGTTCATTTTGGAGTTGCATCATTTTAAAACTTGGAGATTTATTTGCATCATTTTTGATAATCTAATTATGTATTCAAATCTCTGTAACTTGTGAACTACTCTTTATTTATTCGGGCTATGTAAAACAATTAAATATTTTGAAGTTATATCAATATATTTTTCAGAAAACGTCCATGTAGTGGTCGTTCGTTATGATTATGGTTACGCTTCCACACTCGTCACGCCTCGCTGCTAACCGGGGTAGCAGGGTGTGACAGATTGGTATCAGAGTCATAGTTATAGTGAACTAGGTTGCATTAGTACCTAGACTATAACTGTTATAAAAACTAAACTTTCTTACTTCAAGAACTGTGAACATATGTACAAACCCTGATGACAGAAACATGTCAAACAATACAGTTGTTATCCTCTTTGACTCCGAGGATGAATACTCACCCATGGAACAAGGAAGCCAAGGTGACACTGAGATGTACTTTGGATCGGAAACCCACCCAGACCCAATCAATGACGAGGAAGAGGACCTGTTAAAACACGAGGAGGGAAACTGTGACCCTGCTGCACAAATTGCTCCACCATCACCACCACGTGTTCCATCCTACACCCTATTAAGAATCCATCCCAATGAATCATTGAGGAAGTTCACCCCCAGGAAAAGGGTGTGACTGGCACAACGGGAGTCTATCCCGGTACCTGCCCTTCAACTAAGCCCGCCGCAGAAGCGATGGGCGAACGTAAGACAGTAGGGGTGGATGCCTCACACTCTCCAAGAGTGGAGAAACGAGGAAGGGATCCCAAGCCAGCTTGAAGTTGGACGACCATCTTCTTCGCATGTGTCGACACTTACCCAGGAACCTACGCAACAAACGGTGGCTCTGTTGGTGGCGAGGGCCGCCAGACACGACCTCCAATTTCGACAAATCCACCAGGTGGTCGGTGAGATCTCTGCAAGGATTAAGTAGGAGGCAATGCAAAACACCAACATACATTGGGCCAACTAGAATACCTAGGCGATTCAACAACACGGAATCGACAAATTGTGACAACGCCTAGCAGAGCGCGAAGCCCGCAATGCAGAGCTAACCCAACGATTTAACGCTCTGGAGTACGAGGAAACCCCAGAGGCATCTCATACTTAGTGCCTTTCTACCATTTTATAGTATTTCTCTAGGTTCTACTATCTGATGTATCTTTAGGTGTGTAAGGCTTGAAAATTTATCGGAAAATCCCGACCATATTATGTACAAAGATTAGGTTTCAAGCACTTTAATGAAGAATTAAGTTTTAACTACAACTTTGTGTGTGAGGAGATGTAGCTATGACTATCTACCTAAGAAATTTCAAACCCATAGACTTATCCTCTTACCCCATTAGATACCACTTATGCATTTATACTATATGATGCTGGTGCTGATAGGAGCTTTATATCCACTAAGTTCAGTAAGCAGATAAATACCATTCTTACACCATTAAGTGCCACTTATGCTATTGAGGTTGATGATAGTAAGACGCTTAAAACAAATAATATAATACGAGGATGCTCATTACGATTAGTTGGTCGACTCTTTAAAATAGTCTTGATGCCCGTCAAACTGGGAAGTTTTGACGTGGTCATAGGCATGGATTGACTATCGAAAGCCGTCGGGAAATAGTGTGTGACAAGAAGACGGTTCACATACCCTTAGCCAATAAGAAGGTCCTTACTGTCCAAGGCAAAGCAGGAAATACCAAAGTAAGCATCATCTCCAGCATTAGACCCTGAAGTGTCTACGAAACGGTTGTCAGGTAATCCAAGTCCACATGACGGAGAAGGAGCCGAAGGAGAAGCGGCTAAAAGATAATCCTACTATTTGTGATTACCGCAAAGTTTTTCCACAACACTTACCTGGGCTCCCACCATCGAGGCAAGTCGAATTCCAAATCGACCTAGAGTCAGGTGTTGCACCAGTGGCGCGAGCACCATACCGATTAGCCCCATCAATAATGTAGGAATTGTCCAACCAGCTGCAGGAGCTCTTAGATATAGGGTTTATCAAACTGAGTTCCTCACTTTGGGGAGCTCTAGTTTTGTTCGTAAAGAAGAAGGATGGAACCTTCGGAATATTCATCGATCACCGGGAGCTAAATAAGCTAAAAGAACCGGTACCCACTCCCAAGGATCGATGACCTTTTTGACTAACTCCAAGGATCAAGCTTCCAAATCGAAGATCGACTTGAGGTTTGGTTATCATCAAGTTAGAGTCCTCAAGGAAGATATTCCAAGGACAAGCTTCAGATCCCGTTACGGTCATCATAAAATCCTAGTAATGCCGTTTGGATTAACCAATGCCCCAGCAGTATTCATGGACCTCATGTGTAAACCTTATTTAGACAAATTCGTGATTGTCTTAATGAATGACATCTTAATCTACCCACGAAACAAGGAAGAGCACGAGCAACATTTAAGACAGATTCTTGAGTTGTTGGAGAAAGAACAACTATATGCCAAGCTTTCTAAGTTTGACTTTTGGTTAAGAGAGGTGAAATCCCTCGTTCACGTGATCAATAGTAAAGGAATCCAAGTCGACCCCGTAAAGATCGAGGCTATCAGGAATTGGTCAACTCCTAGAACACCCTTAGAGAAACTTCAGTCCTTAAGACTTGCCGCTTATTATAGGCAATTATCAAAAATTTCTCAAAGATCATTGGATCTCTAACAAAACTGACCCGAAAAGATATTAAGTATGATTGGGGCGAGGATCAGGAGACATCATTTCCGTTATTAATGCACAAATTGTGCAGCACGCCTATTTTGTCCTTACCCTAGATAAGCGAGAAATTTGTCGATTAATGTGACGCTTCACACAATAAGTTGATGTAGAAAGATAAGGTCATAGCTTATGCTTCATGACAACTTAAGGTTCACGAGGTGAATTACACAACGCATGATTTAGATCTGGGAGCAGTAGTCTTTATCCTTAAGACTTGGAGACATTAGTTATACGTTACGAAGTGTACTGTATTCACGGACCATAAGAGCCTCCAACACATCTTGAACCTTAAAGAGTTAAATATGAGGTAGCATCATTAGATGGAGCTATTAAGTGATTACAACTGTGAAATTCGTTATCACCCGGGGAAAGCTAATGTGGTTGTAGACGCTCAGAGCCGAAAGGAACGAGCTAAGCCGTTAAGAGTACGATCCCTAGTTATGACTATTCAACCAAATCTTCCTTCCTTAGTTCATAATGCACAAGTAGAAGTTGTTAAGGAGGAAAATATGAAAAATGAAGCCCTGCACGGAATGGATAAATAGTTTGGGATAAGCACTAATGAAAATCGATACTTCATGAATAGAGTCTGGTTACCCTGTTTTGGTGGAGTAAGAAAGTTGGTTATGGATGAAGGACACAAATCAAGATATTTTTTATTCACCCCAGATCCGATAAAATGTATCATGACCTCAAGGAGCTTTACTGGTGGCCTAACATGAAGGCTGACATTGCCACATATGTCAGCAAATTCTTTATATGCTCCAAAGTTAAGACAAAACATCAGAAACCATCTCGGTTGTTACAGCAACCAGAGATTCCCCAATGGAAGTGGGAACGGATAACCATTGACTTCATAACAAAATTCCCGAACACATCCAGTGGGTACGATACCATTTGTGTAATAATCGACCGCCTAAAAAATCCACGCATTTCTACCAATCAAGGAGACCAACAGGATGAATAAGCTAGCCCAAATGTACCTCAAGGAAGTCGTCTCCAGACACAGACTGCCTATCTTAATCATTTCAGATAGGGATAGCAGATTTGCATATAGACTATGGCAATTGTTACAGCAAGCGTTGGGTACAAACTTGGACATGAATACCACATATCACCCTCAGACCAATGTTCAGAGTGAAAAAACGATCCAAACCCTAGAACATATGTTAAGAGCCTGTGTGATTGATTTTGGGAAGTGTTGGGATACTCATTTGCCTTAGTGGAATTATCGTATAACAACCGGTATCACACAAGTCTTAACGTTGCTCCATTTGAGGAACTGTACGGACAAAAGTGTCGATCACCCCTTTGTTGGGACAAAGTCAGGGATATTCAAGTCATTGGCCCAGAAATCGTACTTGAGACCACCAACAAGATAGTACAGATACGGAACCGACTAAAAGTTGCCCGTGATTGTCAGAAAAGTTATGCAGACGTGAGGAGAAAATCTCTTGAGTTCAAATTAGGAGAAAGGGTACTGATGAAAATCTCGCCATGGAAGAGCGTGATACGATTTGGGAAACAAGAGAAACTGAACCCTCATTATATCGGACCATTCAGATTTCCAAAAGAATTAGCTCGGTAGCCTACCGACTCAATCTGCCCCCAAAGCTAAGTAATGTACATAATACCTTACACATGTCCAACCTAAAGAAATGCTAGTCTGACAAAACACTCGTCATACCCATGGACGAACTGGAGCTAGATGATAAGTTGAACTTCATTGAACAACCTGTAGAAATTATGGACCGAGAAGTCAAGAAACTAAAGCACAACCGAATTCCATTAATAAAAGTCAGATGGAACTCTTAGCGAAATCCTGAGTTTACACAGGAACGCGAAGACCAGTTTCGCAAAAAATACGCTCAGTTATTCTCAAATGCTCAATCAGTGTAGAATGCGAGCTAATTTCGGGACGAAATTCCCTTAACAAGGGGAGACTGTAACATCCGACACTAAACCAGCTTAGCAACTATGACCTAATCAGTATTTATTAGCAAGTTATAACCTAATCAGTGGTCATTAGCAATTAATCAAGGTGATTAACAAAGTTCATAAGGAAAATCAAGTCAATTAGAAACAATTTCATCGGTGCGATGAATCGGCAAATTAATTAATCCAAACGATTTACAATATGATGGACTAATTCAACTAAGTACATAATTAAATTAAAATTAGTAACACTAATCATGCATTAATACACTTACTTAACATTAATTGTGCTAGACTAAAACAATTCATTAAACAAATGCATTCAAAAGTATTAATGAATTTACATAAAAAGAGAAATAAAAGAATACATTCTAAATACATTTATAAAAAACAATGAAAATACATGATAATATCTTCAAAAAAAATCCAGTCATAGCTAGTACAATACTAGATTTTGCCTTCAATTTTATAATTACACAACCCATTTAAATCAAATCCTTTCACCATCCTCCTTTCATTTCGCCATCTTCTTTTATTTTATCCAACACTTCACTCCACCTCCACTTTGCAAGACTCAAACTTTCTCTAAAAATAGAAGACCAATCTTTCATTCATCCTCACACCCTTTCAAGAGAAAAAAATCCTCTCATCTTTCTCTCTAAAAAACGTCCATAGCCACACACACACACAACAAAAGTTGTTTTCTTTCTTTATTCTTCAAGAATTAAAGCTTTTCAAGAGTTTCTTTGGTGCAACTAGTTCAAGAACAACTCTTCTACTCATTTTCATTCTTCTAACACATCAAAGTAAGTAAATACTAACTTATTATTTCTTACATTTATGTTTATATAAGTCTTGCGTAATATATATAATCATCAACAACAACAAGTTCATAAAAACTCACGTTTATAAATCACTAGTTTTGTTTTTAAGTTTGTTTTCTTCAAATGTGTTTATAAATATATAAACACATAATGTAAGTATAAATAATATAAAAAAAGTTATATAAATGTGTTTCATAGCCTTTTATACATGTGGTTTTTGAATAAACAACAAAGATCACAAATTGTTTCAAGGTTAGGAAATCCGGATTTTCGGCAGACCTGTTACGTCGATTTGAAAAATCATACCTAATTCATAACTTAACAAAATGAGTTGATTCTTGTTTCAAAAGTTAGATCTATATCTTAACTAAAGATCTGGAGGTTTTCATAATTTAATATGGAGTTTTGAACCCTCAAATATTATTTGGGAACCCAAAAGTTTGACATCTCAAAAATGGCCAACATAGGGTTTTTTACAAGCTTTTTCCCCAACCTAAAAACCTTGAAAAATGGTCCTTCTTTACTTAAAAATTGTTTGTACATATTAGTTTTATGACTATGAAAACCATATCCCAATCGTTTTGGAGCTTGGTCGAAAACAGCCTCAAAGTTGGCCGAAAAACCTTTAAAAAGCTGGAAAATTTTATATATACATATATATATATATATATATATATATATATATATATATATATATATATATATATATATATATAAACTTTACGTTTTAAGTGGGTTTCATTTATAAACTTGTTAAGTTGGGTGATTTAAAACATAAAAACCTTTATACATACATATTATCATATATATATATATATATATATATATATATATATATATATATATATATATATATATATATATATATATATATATATGGGAGTTATTAAGTCCCTCATATCATTTAGGACTCGGTTAAACGCCTCCGGTGTCATCACTCATCAACAACGCAAACCTTCGTTTTTACGTTTGATTTTACCATCAACTTACGGTGAGTCTTCATAGCCCATATTTTCACTGTCTATTGGGGTGGAAATCCATGCACTATTTTCATATGGACATCAAAACTGTTTATTTTTTATATGTATTACACATGTGTTTATGTGGATCCACCAGCCCCCATATCATGAACCGTTAATTACATTTTTTTTGTAAGCGCGAATATATTGTGAATAGATCTATTGCGAGTCATGTCCCCCATTCGGGTTAGTCTTACCGGATAACAGTGGAATGCATATATATTTAACACACGGTATTACAGTCGGGGATACTGCACATGGCATACTCATTTAATTAAGCTTCGTTTACATGATGGTTTATGTAATACATACATGGAATTTATGCTTTATAAATGCAACTCATCTGTTAATGTCCATACAATTGGTCTTTTCGCGTAAACCTATGAGCTCACCAACAATTTGTTGATGTATTTTAGCATGTATTTTCAGGTAATTAAGACATGCGCATTCATCGGAAGTATTCCAAGGCTTCCTTTCATTTTGGAGTCACATCATTTTCAAACTCGGAGATTTATTTGCATCATTTTTGATAATCTTATTATGTATTTAAATCTCTGTAACTTGTGAACTACTCTTCATTTTATTCGGGCTATGTAAAACAATTAAATATTTTGAAGTTATATCAATATATTTTTTCTAAAAACGTCCATGTAGTGGTCATTCATTATGATTATGGTTACGCTTCTGCACTCATCACGCCTCGCTGCCAACCGGGGTAGCAGGGTGTGACAGGCTAGCTCTCTCTCTCTCTATCTATCTATCTCTCTCTCTCTTTCTCTCTCTCTCTCTCTCTTTGTATCCACTTGTACTATATGCTTCATGTCTTGTTATTGGGCCATTCATACCATATGTACAAGCTTTTAAAGCTACATGTACAATCGAATTATGCATAATTGGGTTTTGAAAATGAAGAAGGAAAGGAAGTAGTGGCCAATGTTGGAGAAGAGAGAGTAAAGGGTGTTTGGATCACGGCAACATGAGCTGCCTTACTACCATTTTCTGTTGATGTGGAGATTGTTGATACTAGTCTATGACTGTGGAAATTGTTTATAATAGGTGTCAGCTTACTCTAAATTATAACAACTTTTCTATTGATTTAATCCCTATGGAAATGAAAGAATTCGATGTTATAGTAGGGATGGATTGGTTGGCATCTCATGACGCTATGATCCAATGTAATAAGCGGATCGTGCAACTAACCTCCCTGAGTGGAGTTAAGGTGTTCGTTTATGGTGAAAGGCGTAAGGGTCAGATGGCAGTCATGTCAATCGCTAAGGCTCGTTGATGTCTCAATAAGGGATGTACGAGGTATCTAACCTATGTAGTTGACGTGCAAGA
The DNA here is from genome assembly GCA_020465985.1 of Centrapalus pauciflorus. Lineage (NCBI taxonomy): Eukaryota > Viridiplantae > Streptophyta > Magnoliopsida > Asterales > Asteraceae > Centrapalus > Centrapalus pauciflorus. The sequence goes on along the minus strand of JAANYP010000849.1, from coordinate 772,030 downwards.
TGAGAAGCCAAAGGTGTCGGATGTTCCCGTGCTGCGAGAATATGCCGATGTATTCCCTGATGACTTGCTAGGATTGCCTCCTGATCAGCAAGTTGAATTCGGGATTGATTTGGTATGAGGAACGACACCTGTAGCTCAAGATCCATATCGTATCGCACCTTCTGAATTGAAAGAGATGATGACTCAGCTACAACAATTATTGGAAAATGGGTTTATTAGACCGAGTTCCTCGCCTTGGGGTGCTCCGGTCTTGTTTGTCAAGAAAAAGGACGGAACTTTACGAATGTGTATTGACTATCTTGAATTGAACAAGGTAACGGTCTTAAATAAATATCCCTTGCCCTGCATAGATGATCTGTTTGATCAGCTACAAGGTGCTTCGTACTTTTCAAAGATCGATCTACGATATGGATATCATCAGCTGAAGGTTCGTGAGGAGGACGTACTAAGACTGCACTCCGTACTCGATACGGTCATTATGAGTTCTTGGCGATGCCTTTTGGACTCACGAACGCTCCATCTGCTTTTTAGGATCTTATAAACCAAGTATGCCAACCTATGTTGGACAAATCGGTTATCGTATTCATTGATGATATCCTCATCTACTCTAAGACGGAATTCGATCATGCTACGCACCTTCGTCAGATGCTGCAAATTCTTCGCAAAGAGAAGCTTTATGCTAAATTCTCTAAATGCGAGTTTTTGCTACGGAATGTATAAATCTAAAACTAAACTCTACGAACTCAAGTATATATATATATATATATATATATATATATATATATATATATATATATATATATCCCAATACATAATCGTATACAAGTATTATAATAAATATCCAATAATTCTAATATAATGAGTATACTAAACATTGAATATGGATCTTGATAGGTTCAATTCTTGGGGCATGTAATCTCCGAGGAGGGTCTATCTATTGATCCTTCTAAACTAGAGGATGTTCGCTCATGGCAACCACCTTCTAATGCAGTTGAAGTAAGGAGTTTTCTTGGATTGGTTGGATATTATCGGCTCTTTATTTGTTATTTTTCTAAGATCGTGGTCCCCTTTACTTCTCTTACTTGAAAGAATGTGTTGTTTGCTTGGAAAGAGCCACATGAGAATGCCTTTCAAGAATTGAAGGCTCGATTCACCAGTGCCCCAGTGTTAGACTTACTTGAAGGCACTAATGAATTTATAGTCTATAGTGATGCTTCGGGTTTAGGACTTGGTTGCGTGTTAATGCAAATAGGTAAGGTGATCGCTTATGCCTCTCGGAAGCTTAAGGATTATGAAAAGAAATATCCTACCCACGATCTTTGTGTTTGCGTTGAAATTGTGGAGGCATTTCTTATACGTCACCAAGTGTAAGCTATCCACAGATCATAAAAGTTTGAAATATATCTTTGATCAGCAAAATCTAAATATGAGACAGAGACGTGCTCTGGAGCTGGTTAAAGATTATGACTGTGAGATCGTTTAGCATCCCGACAAGGCTAATGTCGTGGCCTATGCGCTTAGCCGAAAGGTCTATCAAGACCGTAAGCTGAACTTGAACTTCATTCTCGCTTATGTTACGGTGCAACCATCTATTCTCAGAGATATACGTTGGTGGCAACGCAAGATACTCCGAGAGTCTGCCCTCAAATCTGAGCGTCTTGTTGGTCAGGTTCATCTGTTTTCGGATAATTCTAAGGGTTGAAGACATTCAAGGGCTATATGGGTTCCTAAGCTTGGTGGCTTTCGTGATGTTATACTAAAGGAGGCTCATAACACCAAGTATTCGTATCACCCTGGGAGTACTAAGATGTGTCTTGATCTAAAGGCTATTATTGGTGGCCCGGGATGCAGCGTGATGTGGGATCATATGTTGTGAAATGCTTGGTGTGTTTACAGGTAAAAGTCGAGTATCAGAAGCCATATGATAGTATGCAACCACTGCTGATTCTGGAATGGAAGTGGTATCATATTACTATGGATTTCGTGACTAAATTGCCGGTTACTTCTTGAACACGATAATATCTGTGTGGTTGTAGATCGACTCACAAAATCGGCTCATTTCATACCAATTCGTGAGACCTATTCCATGGAGCGACTGGCCCAGATCTATATTAACACGATCGTTTCTCTACATGGTCTTCCTAATTCTATCATATCCGATCGTAATTCTCATTTTATTTCTCACTTTTGGGTTAGCTTTCAAGATGCCTTGCGTACCAAGGTGAATCTCAGCACTGCCTATCATCCTCAAGCAGATGGCCAAAGTGAGCGTACTATTCATAATAGCTTTCAAGATGCCTTGTTAGGATACCCATCTGCCGTTGGTGGAAGTTACTTATAATAATAGTTATCATTCCTCCATAGCGATGCCACCAATCGAAGCATTGGATGGTCGAAAGTGTCTAACCCCTTCTTGTTGGCAAGAGGGTGGTGAAAAGCTTTGACCGGACCTGAGATCTTCCAAGCTACGCACAATAAGATTCAGATGGTTCGGGATTATCTAAAGGCAACCCAAGACCTACAGAAGGAATATGGCGATAAGAAGCACATGCCAATTGATTTCAAGGTGGGCGATCATGTTATGTTAAAAGTCTCGCCTTGGAAAGGAGTATTACGATTCGACAGGCGTGGTAAACTTAAACCACCATTTATTGGGCCTTGCAAGATCATCGAGAAGATCCGTGAACAGGCCTACCGTTTCGACCTTCCCGAGGATCTCTCAGGCATTCAAAATGTTTTTCACGTGGGCTATCTCAGACGATGTCTCATAGAGCCAGATTCGACTGTGCCGATAAGTGAAGTTAATCTCAATTACAAGCTGAGATACATTGAAGAGCCCGAAGCCATTGTGAATTCAAAAGCCGTGAAGTTGAGGAATAAAGAAATTGAGCTAGTCTTGCTCAAATGGAAGCATCATCGTCGTGCTCACCTTACATGGGAGACCAAGACTGAGATGATGGCCAAGTACCCCAACCTATTCGCCGACACATGATTCCGTGGGCGGATTCCTTTTAAGGGGGGAGGAGTTGTAACATCCTCAAAATTAAGGTACTAATTATAATTAATTAAAATACCAAATGAATTGTGATTAGCTATTTAATCATACTTGGAACTAAGATCATAGCCCTATGCATTACCCACTTGTACTATATGCTTCATGTCTTGTTATTGGGCCATTCATACCATATGTACAAGCTTTTAAAGCTACATGTGCAATTGAATTATGCATAATTGTGTTTTGAAAATGAAGAAGGAAAGGAAGTAGTGGCCAATGTTGGTAAGGGGGTGCTATATGAAACTTGTATGACCAATTGAGGGCTCTTAAACCCCCCCCCCCCCTTTCAATCGGCTGCCTCTTTCTCATCTCTCTATTTGCAACAAGAACACTTTGCACATACACTTGCACTTGCACTCACAAGAAAACTAGGGTTAGGGAGAATCCTTGCAAATTGCTTAAGAGGAAGGGTTTGAGTGCAATAAAACACCAAAAAACCAAATGTAAACATCTATTATCTTTACTTATAAGTGTTCTACTTATTTTCAATTCTCTACAACCCTTGAAATTGATAAAGGATGCAAAGTACTTCCATTTTTAAAGTATAATTGCAATTGTGGAAGTAAAGAAGGACTTGTGGAGTTTCGTAAGTGCAAGAAGTGGACAAAGCCATAAAAAACTCCAATCGGTTCCTTTATACAAAAAAGAGGAATTATACACATATATTTAGGATGATTCAATGAGGTTAGATGTTAAACCATGTTACTATATGTTTATATACATCAAATATACCTTAAAATGGGGTTTTAGAGTGTTTTGTAAGAAGAAAATTGTGTTTGGAACGAGGAAGTTATGAGCAGGGGTTCTAAAATCGGATTTCTGGACTGGTGCAGAGGTGACTGTGCGAGTCACCCCATTGACTCATCCAGTCGGTGTTAAATTTGGTAAAATTTCGTTTCCAGCAAGTTTTGACTCGGCGAGTCGCCTTCCTAACACGTCGAGTCGAGCCCCTGTTCGCCCATATAACTTGTTTTAAGCCCTATAATGATAATATAACCTCGTGGGGTCTTTCCATACTCATATAACATATAAATTAACCTCAAATATCGTCGAAAAGTCTATAAACCTCAACAGAGGCGCGGCGGTGTCGATAAAAATAACAAATTTAAACTGAAAGCCTTTAATCACCTTAATTGAATTCCAAACCTTATGATATACAATTATAAGCGTATATATGCTTTAAATATCATTTTGTCATAGGTTTGGATCCGAAAGGAGTGTAGATTACTGGTGTTGGACTTAAAGGGCTTTTGGGCAATATTTCTACACAATGGCTATTTTTAGCCTACTTCAGTAAGTTCTAGCATTGATGTGTGTGTTGCATACATAATTGCATGTTCTTTTAATGATGACATTGTGCATATCTACTAAATATCATTTTATATGGAATCTTGCCCTATTTGGCAATTTTTTATACTGCCCTATTAGCGGTCCATTATTTGATCATGGCCTATGGCTAGTATACCTTACTTGATACCGTTCAGTACATATATTCACTTTCATGCTACACTTGGAGTTCATTCACTTCATGCTTTACATGATCACATGTGATTACTCCATTGTGAGCTATGCTCATTATTATTGGCCTCACTGGACGTCCAGATTATCATTATATAGCACGCCTTACTACGTGTTTGTGCATATAAATTCCTACTTCAGGAAGCTTACGGGGTAGGTGGCCGGACATGGAAGCCGGTTAGAGTTGCACAGTTGGACATGGAAGCCGGTTGTTTGGCAACGGCGGGTTAACGGGTTATGCCCGCGACCTATGCAAAATTAGTGGGCTATGCCCACTCCATTTTTCTAACAGATGTTGCACTTGTCATTTAATTATCATTTTTAATAATCCAACATGCTATATTGTTAGATCTAGAAGTTGTGATTGTTTCAGGGTTCAAATTGTAATAAATGAAACTCAGTTTTGTGTTCATTTTGTAAGGTTTCAAAGTTTATTGTAAATGGGTTAAAAGGCCAAAAGGTCAACACATAGGTTTGGATAGTTTGGATCCATTTAGTTGCTTATAAATAGTTGTTTCTAGGTTTTCATTTGAAATCTTTTTGGCTGATTGAACGTACGTGATTGAAGTGCAATTAAGGTCTTTCTAATCTTTGAATGTTCATAATGTTCATCATATTATTCATATTGTTCTTCATGTGATCGATTATATTATGGAATGTCTATTGAATGTTGTTCGAATGCTTCTAATATGAGAATTACAATTGGTATCAGAGCCTCAAGATTGGTTTTAAAGTGTTTATAATTATTGATTTTCGAAATTTTTGCTTAAAAATTCTGCATTATTTTCTGAAAATTCTTAACGTTCTTGAAAGTTCTTCGTGTTCTATGTGAATTCAGATTTCATGCAACTCAATCATCATTTAACACAAACATATGAACCATTAACACAATCACAATCAGTCGAATGCCTAGATTGAGTAGAAGAGAATTTTACATTGAGAGTTTATTGCTTGACAATCTATTGTTCCTCATGCAAGCATCCGTATCGAACTTCTATCAACATCCGTCTTTCTAAACAGTAGCACCTACTGTTATTTATACAAAATACAAGAATTAAGTATTTACATAAAGCCCCCTGAACTTGTACAATTAATTGCTTTTATGTCTATTAATATTTGTATCCAACAATCTCCCCCATAGAGACGAAAACAATTTTTATTTAAAGCCCAAGTCAAGAACTTCAATTCTTTTATCTTTTCTTCTCTTTCATCTTTGAATCTTCAGATAAAATTTCTTCTTTATTTGTCTCTGTCTGATCTTCAAAGCTCTTCTTCTCAGATCCTCTCTTTTCTTTAAAACAAATTACCCCTTGAATCTTGAATAGCTTTTGAATGTCTCCGTTGATCAATTATCTTGAGATGTTGTTGAAATTATCATTTGTTGTCTTCAAACTACTCAACAGTTGTCTTTGAAATTCAACTTTTTCTCCCCCCTCATGATGATCATAAGGATTATGAATATCATGTAACATCTTCAGAGACATAAATGCAATGAATTTACAGTAGATAAAATACAACAACATTACAACTTAGGAATTATTACAAATTGATTTTCTCCCCCTCAAACTGATATCTCTCCCCCTATACAAAACAGATTTATCTCACCCCCCTCAAATTGAACAGTAAATTCAGAACAAAAATAAAGCTTTTGAACTTTGGGGGAAAATGAAACACATTAATTTTGTGAAATAACGAGTCCAGGTCCGCATAGGATTCCTGTTTGCACAATAGACAAAATCTATGTGACCTACATCCAGCGCTGGCGTGATAATAACACTGGTAGGATTTCCAAATAGTCATCGTGAAATCCTTTATCATGAAAGAATCACTCCTATTTGTTCTGGCTTAGTTACTTTGTACTAGCTATTTATAGTCACGCAGACTGTCAGACTCAATGTGTCCTAAAAGTGTATATTATTAGCTCTAGACACAATGTGCATCAAACGAAGTCGGAGACCGGAGCAATTGTCTTCCGTGTTTTAATATCAATAATATCCAAATGATATATCGATAGAATTGTGCTATAACTCCGTGATTATTGAAACAACAATCTTTTGAGAGATAACTGAGTGGTTGGTGGGGCTAAGTGCATGCGTCACTGGGTCCGTGACGTCTTTTTCGATATCAAGTCGCCTAGGGCTTGATAGATTATGTGGTTTACCCAGCAGACACAGTGTAGGTAGGATTTTCTTTTCTTTAAATCCTTTCTCAACTCTCAGCTCGCAACATTTTTTAACTAAGCTCCCTCCGTCTCACTTTTGAGAATTAAAACAATCAGTTTTATAGTTAAAGCATGATCTGATGTACCACTATCTCCTTTCAATATATCCCTCTCATTTACATTTTACCTTTGCTCGACCCTGTCAGTATCCCGTGATAACTCACACAAACTATAGATGGTTTGCTCCTTGGGTAGGTCTTCCGGTTCTGGTTAGACCATAGAAGCGATATTTATGCCTATCACTCATTTTGGTGCATACTTGACGTCAGCAGAAATATTTTCAGCTTTCAAGCTCATGGGATATCATGAAATTCAGCACAACACAGATGAGCTAGGAGATGATATTCAAAATGAAATTTGAATGATGAGATTGACGATATCAGAATGAAATGAAAAATCTGATATATGATATGATATGAAATGAATCAGATTTTCATGAAAAAAAAATTAGCACTTGGGAGAATATGAAAATGATTGGAAGAATTCAGAATACATGGGAGACATATGAAGAAAATCTCAGAAGAAATGAGATTATGAAAATCAAAGAGATTCTATCAATTAATCTCAATGAAAGATTCAGAGAATCAGAAAAAAATTTCTTTTCAGCTCAAAAATTCTTTTATGTGTGAATCAAATATTTTCGTGAAAAAACACACAGTTTTCAAAAAAATGTCATCATCAAAGAATGTCTGAAACTCCCCCTGGAAGTTAGCACATAAAATTATAAAAATAAAACACCCTCTAATTCAATGTAGCTTTGGAGTTGAATTCAGGGCAGGAATTCCAGAAAGATTTGTCTTTCAGACTCGGGTTCTAATCAGAAATGATTAGAAGCCATTTGTCGCGAAAGCTCGGGTTTCGGTCTGAAGTAACTGGAAACCATTAGCTTGGGTTCTGTACTGAAAAGTACAAAATCCAATTGCAGTGAAGATCTGGTTCCACTCTGTTGTGAGTAGGAGCCACCATCTTGAGTTGAAGCACGGGTCTTGATCTAAAGTAATCAAGAGCCTATTGAAATGAAGAACGGATCCTGAACTGATTTGAACAGAAACCTTTGTGAGATGAAGCTTGGGTTCTAGTCTGTACTAACTAGAAGCCTGATGAGATGAAGTCCGGGTTCTAGTCTGATATGACTAGAAACCTATAACCTGCAAAATCAAGATGTCTTTAGTATCCAAACTAATTTGAATCCAGACTTGTTAGCGCTCTTGGGTACCCATTTAAAAACAGGTTTTGGTACCCACTTATATTTGGGTTTAGTTACCCACTTGTACTTCGATTTAGGTACCTATTGCAGATTTTAACTATTAGCTTCTTTTTCAAAAGCAGAAAACAAATTTCTTTGAGTATTTGAAAATTGAATATCTGAATTTCTAAAGAAACTTGAATTTGAATGATCAGGCTTTTGCGAACTCTTCTTTTTGAAAAACTGTCCGGTTCTTGCCTGCTTCTGATAATACTTGGTAATTTTCTGTTAAAATGTTTTCTGATTAGAATGACAGGTATTTTCAGAAACTTTAGGAAAATTTGACTTCGAAGATTCAACGATGTAAATCTTGACCGGAAGTTGTTCAACAATTTTATCTTTGCCTCTGTGTATCTTTAACAAATACTTAAGTTTAAGATCTGAAGAAGAATCAAATTTACAAAATTCAGTTGGATTCATTTCACTTTCTATAGATAAATCAGATTGATCAACCTTAGATTTTGAACAAACTGAAGGATCTTTAACCTCTAATTCTTTTGAAGAAGGAAATTCATTAAATTGTTTAGAAAGATAAAGTATCTGATCTTCTAATCCTTTGATAATGACCAAATAAGAATTTCTGTCATTATCAAATGATTGGAAATCAGTTTTAAAAGATTGTTCTTTTATTAAAAATATCTTTCTTTCATCTTCAAACAACTTAGATTTTGTTTTAAAATCTTGTTCTTTCAGTAAGAACACATGTCTTTCCTTCTCAAGAGAATCTTTAGTTAAAGACAACTTTTTCTCAAGAGCAAAAAATTCTTTCGATTTGTTTAAAACACAATTTTGATCAGTATGATTTGTCTTAGAAAGTAATTCTTCAAGATATTTAACTTTTTTGTAAAGATCAGATCTTTCAGGCAAAAGATATTTCAGTTGAGTTGTTTTCTTGTTTCAGCTCATCAAGTACTTTAAGTAATTCAGATATTTTCAATTGATGAGCACAACTCACAGAGTTTTGTTTTTCTTTTAAGCTCTGAATTTCTTCGTTCAGTATTCGTACGTCACGTAATGCCAAATGTTTATCAGTATTTAACTGAACGAGAATGTCGAAATTGATCTTACGAATCTTTTAAGATTCAGTAAGTTTTACAATCAGCTCAGACTTTGAAAATTGTTCATATGCCATTTTGAATTGCTTGAAATTGATACTTCCAAGATATTTTATGCAAAAACTGAGTGAATTCTGATAAAACATTGAAAAACTATTTCAGTTAATGATAACTTGTGAAAAATCAGCTCTGAAATGACTTTTTGACGTTGAAATTTCAGCTTTTCTGCAGAAAATTGTCTGTAACTTTTTTCTGGAATGGATTTGGGCCTCGAAAATTTACCGAACCGGCATTCCTTATTTTAGAAATCGTAGATCTCGGTTTAAGCGTCGATTTGACGTATGGTAGGCCTTCTAACGATGTTCCAGTCAAAAGTTATAGCCATTTTAAGCAGCTAAGGTTAAACAGTCAAAACTCGAATGATGATTTATGAAACTCGATTGATATGGGATGAAACTCGAATTATTAAGGTTAATTAAAACTCGATCATAGAAAGATGAAACTCGAACTATAAAGGATCAAACTCGAATGATATGATGTTCAACTTGAATCACCCTTGAACTTTCTCGAATGAAATAGAATCAACTCGAATTACAAAGAAGTTAAACTCGGGTAACAAAGTCACAAACTCGAACAAAGAACTATAAAACTCGAATCAAAGATGGATACAACTCGATCAAGGCTTTATCAATCTCGATAAACAAAGGATAAAACTCGAAATAAGCACATATAAACTCGATCAAAGAGGCATACAACTCGATCAAGGCTTTATCAATCTTGATTGTTTGATATTGGAATAACAATCGGTATCAGAGCGAGGTCGCATGTTAGAATATCCCAGGCTGGTGCTGGGGGGAAATTGTTGGAGTACGTAACTGGCAAACACCACCCTTAATTTGATTCGGGAGAATGTAATTGGTCAGGACTAACCGCCCGACCTGTGGCACCCATGTGGTGCAGACCCTCATGACCACCTGTCACTTAGTACGGGGCTTTGCGCTACCAGTATATGTGGAAAGAGTTGCGCCTTCATCACAAGCTCGGGCTTTTGGTGTAGCAGGTAGCGCTCTATCCTTACAACTGGTATCAGAGCCTAATATGGCAAATTTTTTGAGTGATTTTTGAACCCACGAACACTGTTCTTCATTTTTCGAAAACTTTCAGTTTCGGAAAATCACTTTGGGTTTTTGATTCACTAAATGAATTGAAGTGTAAATTTGATAGAAGGTGAGTTGTTCAAAGACAAATCAATTGAGATAAGTCTCAAATTTTAACTCCAATCACACAGAATTTTATTTGGATTTTACTGATTTTTTGGAAAAAGTGTGTTCTTCATGTTTTTGTCTATTTTTGGAAGTTTAATCTGAAATTAGACAAAGTTTCTTTCCAAAAAGTATTTCTGTGTGAAAACCGCACCTTCGTTGGCAATTTGAGATCAATTCGTGCATTTTTGTTGAAAATTGATCAATCTGAACTTGTTTTTTGTTAAAATCTGTTAAAACTCGGGCAACATTAAGTTCATAGAGTTGACTGAGTTTTACAAAGAGTTGATCGAATTTGATCAAAGAGTTGACCGAGTTTGATCATTCATTGACCGAGTTTGATTACACTTCCTTCGGGTTTGATTATTTGTTACCTGAGTTTGATAGTTCCTTCATCCAAGGTTGATCTGAGGTCATCCGAGTTTATTAATAAGTCATCCGAGACTTATTGTTTTTCATCCGAGATTCACAAATATACTTGGTGTGTGAACCAAGTTTCAATCGAGTTCATCCAATTTCCATTCGAGTTTACCCATATTGTCCACCAACTTTAACAGAGTGTCAACCGAGTTTCATAAGGCTTCAATCGAGTTTAGTCCTTAATCATTCGAGTTAGTTCATTCGTTATTCGAGTTTGGTAGTCTTTTGTTCGAGTTTGTCTTAAATCGAGTTTCTTCTCATTTAATCCGAGCTTCATTAGGTGTTCATAGAGTTTAACCAGAAATCACTCAACATTCCATAAAAAGATCTTGGAAGTTCAATATCAGCAATTCAAAATGTCAAATGACGCTCTTCCTATTGGATTAGAGACCAAACCTCCTATCTTGTACAGAGGGGAATATGTCCAATGGAGGGAAAGGTTTCTTGAGTTTATCAGTTTCCATGACCTGGCCGATGAGATGTTGACATCACTGACTAATGGTCCAGCAAGGTTTTATGTTACCATTCCTGCAATACCAAATGGTAATCCTCCAGTACCTAAGAGAACTGAAGAGGTTACAACTGCAAATCTGTCTGAAGCTCAAAAGAGAAGGAAATTAGATGACAAGACAGCCAGGAAATTCATGCTTCTTTTAATCCCCAATGATATATATATCAGTCCACTACAATAAAACAAGCCTATTGCAACCTTGGCAAAATGTTGCATTAGGCCTGCAAAAAGTTGCATTATGTCACCTTTTAGCAAGAGTTGCATTATGTCCTCTTGCATTAGGTCTAAAGTAACCTTTTTGGTAGAATATGCAACCTTTTATGAAAGAGTTGCATGAATCATAGAAATGCAACCTTTTTAGAATGCAACCTTTTTATATTCAAATGCAACCTTTTTACAACCAAATGCAACTTTTTTCACACTCAAATGCAACCTTTTTTCCATCAAATGCAACTTTTTTCAAACTCAAATGCAACCTTTTTTATTTTCAAAAGCAACATTTTCACATTAAAATGCAACTATTTTTAAACTCCAATGCAACATTTTTATGCTCAAATGCAACCTTTTAATACTCAAATACTACCTTTTTTACATTCAAATGCAACTTTTTTTTATTTTTAAATTTAACATTTATGAATTTAGTTACAAAAAGTACAACCTTTTAGTACACGAATATAATTAATAAGCATCACCAATTCAAAAAATGTCGATTACAATAACTAAAAGGTGTCAAATCCTTCACCGATTACACAATAATCTAAAAACACAATATTATGTTGGAACTTATTTTGTTGATGAACTAGAAGTCTAGGGTACAAAATGTAAATAACTAAAAGTTGTAAATAGAATATAAATAGAAACTTTGACTTTCTAATTGCAGCTGATCTGAGATTATGGTAATTCATTGTTTTGCACGAAAATCAGTAAAAGGATTTAGGGCTACGGTAACCGTTCTTCACCATTTCTTCTCTGTAATTGCTTTGAAATTAATCAAATCATTCGGTTAGTGTTCTTGATCTTGTTCTTTATTATTTGCAATTAATTTTTGATTGATAATTAGGAATCACAATTGGTATCAGAGCTTTAGGATGATTTTTTGATTGAAAATTGATATTCGAAACTGTTCTTGATATATTTTTCGAAATATAGAAAAATCAACTAGGGTTTTAATCCAGTCGATTGTTGTTCTTGATTATCGATCGAAGGAAGGTAATTGGTAATCGATTGGATTGATCATAATCTTGTATTGAATTTCCAAACACAGAAAAAGATATTTTGATTTTAAACAAAAGAATCACATTTGGCTGCTGCCAAAAGGATATTAAGATATCTGAATGGAACACCAAACATTGGTTTGTGGTATCCCCGGGAACCTTCATTCAATTTAACAGCTTTTTCTGATGCTGATCACGTAGGTGATAAAATGGACAGAAAAAGTAACTCAGGAGCAGTTCAATTCTTAGGTGACAAACTCGTCTGCTGGTCATCCAAGAAACAACACTGTGTTTCACTGTCTACAGCCGATGCAGAATATGTTGTTGTATCATCATGTTGTTCTCAGGTGTTGTGGATGAAGAGCCAACTGAGAGACTACAGGTTTACACCACAGAAGATTTCGATCTATTGTGATTCTCAGAGCGTAATTGCTATAGCATCTAATCCAGTGCAACACTCAAAAACCAAACACATCGACATCCGGTATCATTTTATTAAGGATCATGTAGAAAATGGTAATATAGAATTATATTTTGTTCCTACTGAATATCAATTAGCTGATTTGTTTACCGAAGCATTAGATGAAAAACGGTTTAATTTTTTGGTATACAAGTTGGGTATGTTGAATCATTAGATTTAACAATTCAGTAGTTACAAATTATAATTTTAAATTTAAATTTTTTAATTTGATCTTCATATGATATTAATTTCATGAATTTTAAAGTTTAAATTTTTCAGAATTTAACAGATCTGGATTGTCATGTGCAGGGGGAGCAGAAAATGATTTTATCTGATTTTGAGAAAATCTGATAAATTTAATCTGATTTTTTGTAGGGGGAGCAGACATTAAAAATAATATATACATCTGAGGGGGAGCTCAATTGCAAACATCAAGGGGGAGCATTATGTTTTGTTTTTAAATTTTTTTAAGATATATTTTTTTTCTGTGTTCATGTTTTTTATTTTCATTTTTTGTTGTTAAATTTTTATTGTTTTTGTTTTTGAATGTAGTTAAATTTTTTTTGGTGTTATAATTTTTTCTACTTTTAGTTGGGTCTTAAATCTTTTTTTTTTTCATATTGATGAAATGGGCTTGAATTAAATCAAATTTATAAGAGCAACGTTTACAGAGCAGACATGTTTTGGATGAACTTGTTGAATATTGAAGACTTGTTTGATGAACTGTGCAGAAATAAACAGAATGAACACTGTAGGTTTTCCCTGAAGACGTTGTTTCATTTCATGCACATTAAGCTTGTTCTCATGTCAGTACAAGAGCTTCAAATCGGTGTTGAAAGAGGCATGCGAAAGATCAATGAAACTCCACCGAATAGGGAAATCAAGTTCGCAAGGGAGCCGAAAGAACATCAAGTAATAATGGTGAAGCATCCAGCTGTAATGTACAGAGATAAAAATCGAAAGCTGAGAGCTATGAGTAGTATTGAATTAAACAAGTTCTGTGATGGAACCCTTCAGAAGGTAATGAGTGGGTTGAAGGGTAAATTGGTTGCTGATTAGAAGAGGAAAACTAAAAGAGGAGCCCTCAGTGCTTATGATAAAAGACTCATGGTAGAATTCATTTCAAATATCAAGTGGAGGCTATCCAACAGAAAAAGTGTTAGGAATTTTGAGATGAAGTTGGGGCTGACAAGTTGAAGACTTGGCTTATTTCATCAAAGGGGGAGAATGTTGGAACTTATTTTGTTGATGAAATAGAAGTCTAGGGTACAAAATGTAAATAGCTAAAAGTTGTAAATAGAATATAAATAGAAACTTTGACTTTGTAATTGTAGTTGATCTGACATTCTTGTAATTCATTGTTTTGCATGGAAATCAGTAAAAGGATCTAGGACTATAGTAACCGTTCTTCACCATTTCTTCTCTGTGATTGCTTTGATATTAATCAAATCATTCGGTTAGTGTTCTTGATCTTGTTCTTTATTATTTGCAATTAATTGTTGATTGATAATTAGTAATCAGATATTCCATATAATAATTGTTAATTATAATGACAAAAGGTGTTTAAATCCTCCAAAAAAACACCACTCTTCATATATATATACATCGATATCCCAAAAAAAATTGCCTGTTACACACAAATTAACAATAATAAGTAAGTAACTCAAACCAAAATAATCAAATTAATGAAATAATTGTACTTGTCATGATCGAAATGACACCATACCTTGAACCAAAAGAATCAATTTTTCCACCATCCACACATTTAATATACTTGTTGGTCACACCTCTACCATAAAGTCATATCCATCATGCTCCTTGTTCATCACAACCGAAAAAGTATCTACTGAAGCACTTCCATCTTCTAAAGGTTTGTAGTTTTCCATTTGTTCCTTCAATGAGAAAATATTGTCAAAAAATGGCTACTTGATATCTATAAAAAGACCTACTATGTGATCTCAAAATAAGAACTTACAATTTTATTTGTCGTGTAAAAAAATGGCTACTTCAGATGCAAGATAAAGTCTGAAACAAAGGAGTTAAGTACAACAACCCTGTTTGCATCAACTGAGAGTCTGAAACAAAGGAGTTAAGTATCATTCATTGATTACAATATTGTTGTTAATTTAACATCTTCAAAAACTTCTCAACCTGCGATTGCTATTATATATATATGAATCAAATTATATAGAGCGTAGCTATTATAGTATTATATAGACCATAAGCAATGACGGCTGGCAGTATAGTCGAAAGTGTGACATGTGAATCAAATTTTGAGAAAGACGGTACCAAACTTTAGAGTAGTCATTTCTGCTATGTTTTTAATGTTTTTTTTACTAAAGTTGGAACATGATAAATTACAAGTCTTGTACGAGTCAAACATCCTAAACTAAGCACACCCCCCCCCCCTCTTTTTTCTCTACCTCATTTGAGAAAGAAGCTACAGTTTGACTTTGGAAGACTAATGTGTTATGTTTAAATTATAACGTTGCCAGTTTTGAACTCGTCAAGAAAAAATCAACAATCACCATATGACCATAAGTTTTCAAGTCGAAACTGCTAAAGATAATTACAGTACCTCTTCATCTGAAACTTTACAAGTTTCCTAGGTTCCAAGCTTATAAAGTGAAGCCTTAGCGTGAGCTGTCTGTGCAAGTTTTCCTTTCGAGGCTTCACTAGATTACTAGAAGAAAGTGCAGAGACAAAGAGTCAATTATTGGTTGTTACAATGATTATCCCTATCATTAGAAGGTAGGTAATTAAAGAGAAAGAAAGTAACAACAAAAATGAAGATAAATGAAGATGGGGGGTACACAAGAATGCAAAATATTCGCCTAGTAACTAGATGTTTGAGGCTTAATATATGCTTTAGTTTGCAAACCAATAACTCGCTACTGCAAAATGAATGCAGACAATTAGAAGTCATGTGCAGTTTTGTGTCTTGGGCTCTTGGAGGCTTTCTTATGCTCCATCTTGAAGGATGAAACATACTTCCCAATTTTGGGAAATAGTTCTGATGTAAACATCATTGTTTTGCGATGTCTGCTTCAAGGTCTTAAAACTGATAGATATGTAATGAACTTCTACAAAATAAAAATAAAAAGAACACAACTTGTAAATTGCAAGCAAGAGGACTATTATCAACTAAAATTATTCCACAATGGTTTAATGCATAATGTATATCCTTTATAGATCTGTTTCTATCCATGGTAGGCTAAAGTCTAAACTATGAAGGACAACATCATTCTGAGCCGTTTGACACCTTTCGGGGCAATGCGCTTACATATCTTTACGAAACGAACTACTCTCATTCACAACGTCTGGACCTGTTTCAGATTTCATATAATGCAGTCCGATACTTTCCCTAGTTGCGTTACACTACAATCACCAATCTGATGACATATAGCATCTATTTTAAGTGAAAATCAAAATAAGCACGTTCTACTTCTACAGTCCTAGAGTTCAAATTATATATGCAGGTGTTACCCAAGTTTACTAAAATAAGGCTACTACATGATAGAGAAAAACTTCGTGATAAAAAAGTGAATGTGATTAACAAAATTTCCTTAAATAGGCGTCTCTAAAGAAGCACCCAGAAGTCCAGATAAATAAATATATATATATATATATATATATATATATATATATATATAGGGTCAGGTTCTATGGGGAACCTGTATGCATTGTGCAACTTGGGAACCTCCATACACCGTTAGATCTATAATTTCAATTGATTAGATTTTAGTGGCAAAAGGGTAATTAAGTTGAACTTTGTTGCATTGGTGCACAACATATCACGTGCGGATGGGCAAAATTGGAAGAAAATTCATTTAGCTAAAATTCACCTTCCTTCGTTGCATACCGTGATTCTAGCCCTCCTTCCATAATTCGTATTTGCTCCGAATTTCGCTCAAGATTCCTCCCTCAATCTTTATCCCGAAAATCACTCATGCATACTCAAATAGATTAATCTTTGTTCCTCAAATACACGTATACAATGCATACGCTTCAAGAGTTTCAAAAAAAAAAAAAGCAAACATTCACGTGTGAACAACCGGTTTTTTTACCCGTTGCAACTTCGATTATTTTATTAAATGGAAGTGCGTTGTTGCATATTTCGTGTTCATTGAGGTGTTTAGTTCATAATCGAAGTGCGTATTTCGTATTTGAGAGCTTTTATGCCCTAGTTAGTTTTGGGTTCAATCGGTAGGGTGTTTAGTTCATAATCGAAGTATGTGTTTATGAAGGTTTGAGTTGCATCTCTTTTGAAATGCATTACACGTCGACTTTCAATATGCATATTAGGGTAATTTCAGTATGCATAAAACTTATGTTTCAATAATGTTTATGCATTGAAGACATGCATATAAATTCAATTTAAATCGGATATCTAGCTACGGGTGTGTAGATAAAAACCGTATGAAGACATGCATGGATAGAATGTCAAAACAAATGCAATCTATCCTAACTAAAAACTCCACGATTTTAGCAATTACCATAATATATATCCGGTTATTTGAATATTGAATATTTTAAATATCTTAATCTAACTAAATAATTGTTTAAACTTCCAATTATACGCTTATTGCATCCTTATTTAATATATTGTGCCTTTTTGGTTCCTCCGGTTCACAATGCATCGTGGTGCCCCATATAACCTCAATCTATATATATATATATATATATATATATAATAAATCTGTCTATTCGATCACTTTTAGATGAAAATTTTTTCATAAGTATATCAGCATCAATATTATCTAGCATATATTTCTCTATACATAATATGGAAAAACATTCTATAATTCTTGCCTTCTTGTATAAATCCGACACAGGCTTTGATGCCAATAAATTGTTTCACACTCAAATATATATCAAAATTATAGTCTTCAATAAATCAAAGATGATTACAAAAACTAATTTGCGAAAATGAACAAGCAAGTAACACATATCTCCGAAAATGAAGAAGAGGCAAACAAACCCTAAGAAGCCAAATTAGGGTTTATAAAATCGTGATACCAAAATCTGAAATAGCCATGTTTTGAGATCACAAAACCTAAATCTATGAAACCTAAATCACAAAATACAAATTCCTAGTTATTAACATCAAATGAAACTCATAAAAACTTGTAAATCACAAACCTTTTCGGTGGTTGGAGAAGTGGGAGTCGCCGAAGGAGAAAGGGAGTCGAACGGGAAGGTGGTGGAGTCAGCGAGTGGCCGACCAGCGATGGTGGGGCTGAGGTCAACGGTGATGGAAGTAGCGAGAAGTCGAACGACGGTGGGGCTAGGGTCGACGGAGGTGGAGGCTGCAAGTGGCGCCGTGGGAAGCTTGGAGGCTGGAGCTATGGAGGATTTTGGAGTCACGCAACAGTTAGAAAGTGAAGAAGGAAGCGAATAGGCATAGATGTGAAGAAGGAAGAGACGTAAAGTAGTAAAAAAATCACTATACCAAGATATATCTTTTCAAAAAAAAACTAAACCTATATAGATATATAGATATACATATATATATATATATATATATATATATATATATATATATATATATATATATAAGTCTAATATATTAAATATATACAAAAAATTAAATCATTTACTAATTATGTTTGGTTCTGGGTTTTTCTGTTCGGTTTTTAGGTATAATCCGAAACCAAACCGTTTGGAACGGTTATTTCGGTTTCGGTTTTTAGGTACAATCCGAAACCAAACCGTTTGTAAAAAAAATAAGACATTCTAAAATAATTATATATTTTTATTTTTAAGAAACAACAAAATAAATTACAATCATATGTTAGATGTAACTTTTTAAAAAAGTTGCGTTTACTTTACAATATGCAACCTTTTAAAATAAAGGTTACTTTTAACCTATAACAAATGCAACCTTTCTTATAAATGTTGCCATTTTTCAATCAAATTTGTAACCTTTTAAATTAAATGTTGCATTAGATCTACTAACGCAACCTTTATTTTTTTAAACATGCTTTAGAATCAAATGCAACTAATTATATAAACGTTGCTTATAAAAGGTTGCAATAGGCACCACTGCCAAATCCAACTGGATGAGGTATGTAAACTGATGAGAGGGTCTGACAAGGCTACTAATAATAGAGCAAGGATCAGTTTAACGACATTTGAAAATTTCAGAGTGAGAGAAGGGGAATTGTTAGAAAGTACATACTTAAGATTCGTCAATAAAGTTAGTGAGATGAAAAGAAATGGGGTTACAAAGTCAAACTTGGACATAAATCTCAAGTTTCTGAATATTCTCAACCCTGAGTGGGACAAAGTATACCATGATCATTCAACAGACCAAGAAAATAGATGAGATGGACATTCATATGGTCTTTGAGAATTTAACAACTATTAGGAAGTTGTTTTGAGGAAGGTTTCAGGGAAGAAACAGGTGGAAAAAGCAACTGTTGATCCATTAGCTCTCCTACCCGATAAGAAGTATAAGTACAAGTTAAAGAAGGAGAAGCGGGTGATAGTTAGCAGTTCATCAGAATCTGAATCAACTGACTCTTCAGCAGACCTGAGTATGAAGAGATCAAAAAGCAGATGGCTCTTCTGACAAAAGCGTTTCAAAAGAAGTTTTTTCGCAAGCCAACGAACAACACGATGCGATATAAAACTGGGTCCAGAAAGTATGAAAAGGGAGAGAAGTATGAAAAGACTGGAGAGAGCAGTGGGAAAAAAGTACGAGAAGTATGAAAAGCCAGAGAAGTCTACTCAGAAGGAAGATGTGGATAAATGCTATAATAATGGCGAGCCAGGCCATTTTGCCCGAGAATGCCGACAACCTGTCGTTAAAAATTCTGAATATTACACTCGTAAGGCATTGTTGGCCAAACAAAAGGAAGCTAGAAAGGCCCTAATGGCAGAAGATGATCACTGGCTCCAACTCTATGACGATGATGATATTCTGGATGAGGATGATCATATATGCTTAAAGTCAGAAATTTTTCAAAACATGTCAGAATCTGAACAAAGTGAATCTGCAATGACTGCTGAGGATGAAGTCTGGGTCTGGCTGACAGATGATGAAGAGGAAAAGAAAGATGATACAGATTTAGAGTCTGAACTGAGAGAAGATGTAGCGCTGACGGCTACAGGAGGAGCAGAATGCAGTGAAGTTCAAGAGGATGAGGGTTCAAAATTAGATACTTCAGAATAGTCAGAGATACCTGAGGTTGATTCTAATCCTGACTAAGATATAGATAACTCCTGTGAGCTTGAAAATAAACTAGATCAAATGTCTTACATGCTTAAACGATTTGAAAAGTCATTGAAAGCCGAGAAAAAGAATCCTCATTCTTTGGAAAACAAATTAAGACTTGAACATGCATTAGTGTTAGACTTTTCCAAAGATAAGGCATTTGCTTTACAATATGTTTCTAATATGGAAGAAAAATACAATGATCTTCAACTTGAGAACAAAAAGCTGAGTAGCACTATTACTGACTTAACTGAAAAACTGAAATCAGCTGAATTAGAATCTGCAAATTATTCTGTAAGTATAATTCAATCTTTGCAGAAAGAACTAAGCTTTATGAGAAAATCAAAGCCTTAGAATACGAGTTTTTAAAAAGAGGTCAAACAGATCAGTTGATCCATTTAAATCATCCAAATGACACAGATTTTTATAATTCAAAACTGGTATTGGTTGTGAAAATCCTAAGTATATAACGAAAGCAATTTCGTGTTCTCCAACTTTATATGACAAAAGATACATGGATTTAGGATTAAAAATGGTGTTTTTAAAAGTTTCAGAAGAAGTGGAATCAGGTGAAGATCTGTAACAGTAGAGAGAAGATAAAATGCAACTCGATTTGGATTATAACATTCTGAATGAAAGTTATAAAAATCCACCAAAACCAGAAGAGTACATTCAGACATATTCTGATAAAGATTTGTGTAAAGACAAAGTTTTCACTCAAAAGTCATACATTCCAAATTCAGTCCTTGAGAAGATTAATTCTGATCTTGAATTGAAAATAAATACATTTGAGGATGAAAAAGTAAAGCTTCAGGCTGTTCTTCAAGATTTAGAAATAAAACTTAAAGAACAACTTGAACTCAAATCTCAACCTGATCTAGAAAACTTCAACTAAAACTGACTCCGTTAATTCTGAAAAGGAGTTTAATCTGTTTATGAACTCTGAATTCAATTTTTTAGATGAAGTGTTTGTTAAGATTGATGTATTTATAAAACCTCTTTGTGACAAACAAACTAGTAAAACTGAAGGACCAGTAAGTATTTTGAAAAAAGTACCTACGACTCCCAAGGTTGAATCAGTTTCATCACTTGTTTTGCTATGAAAGGAGAAAGCAAAAGTTTCTTTTGTTCCTCCTATATTTGAAAAAGGTGAATCGTCTTCTTCGAAGGTTACAACAAACGCAAAGAGTTCAAAATATTCTCATCTAAGAAAATTTTGCAGAATAATGCTAAATATAATTTGACTAATTCTCGTTTTTCTTTTATGTTGGATAATTTTGGGAAAAGATCTTCCAAGCAAGTGTGGAGAAAGAAGCATGTTGAAAAGAAAAGGACCAACTTTTGAAAAGAGTGGAGAATAAAAGACAGTAGAATTACAAATAGGACTAGTTTATAGGGAAAACCGTCTATAATAACTCAAATACTAAACTCTATTCTAAATATTCTCGTGCTGAACTGATGTCTTTAAATCCTATTAATTGCCATGGTTTAAATGCAAAATCATTGTCTAATTCTAATGTGCGTGTATGGGTAGAAAATAACAAGGTTCCCAAGTTTAGACAGAAACGGGTTCCAAAGAAACCAATTCAAAAATCAGTTCCTAAAAGAACTGTTCAAAAATGGATACCCAAGAAAACTGTCAAAAAGTGGATTCCTAAAGTAACTAATGTTTCTGTTTCTCTACCTGATGTAACACCACATGATTTACCTAACTCAAAAGGACCCAACTATAAGTGGGTACCTCACTGTTTACTCTGTATTGTAGGTAAATCATGTGTGGTATCTTGATTCTGGTTTTTCCAATCATATGACCGGACAGCGAAACACCCTTACGAATTGTGTGGATAAATTTTGTGGAACGGTCAGATTCGACAATGATCAGTTCTGTCCGATCAAAGGCTGTGGAAGTCTGGAATATGACAAATCACAATTCAGAAAGTTTTTTATGTTGATGGTCTTGGTCATAACTTGTTCAGTATTGGTCAGATGTGCAATAAAGGGTTAGAAGTCAACTTTAAGGCAAACAGATGTAGCATCAGATCTGGGGAAGGAAAGGAAATTCTTCTTGAAGCTAGGAAGACGAACTTGTACTCTATTGACTTAGGCAATATAAATTTGAAAAGAGATGTCTACCTACTGTCCAAGGCATCTTCAAAGGAGTCTTGGTAGTGGCATCACCATCTTTCTCATCTAATCTTAAAAGATATTAATAACCTTGCAAAATAAGGTTTAGTAAAAGGCATTCCGTCTCTCAAATTTCATAAAGAGCAAATGTGTGTGGCCTGTGAGAAAGGGAAGATTGTGAGGACTTCACATAAATCAAAAGTTGAATGTTCTTCAACTAAACTTTTAGAGCTACTTCAAATGGATCTTTGCGGGCCAATGAGCATACAAAGTACAAATAAGAAGAAGTATGTTCTTGTAATCGTCGATGATTACTCATGCTATACATACGTTTACTTTCTAAGATCTAAATCTGAAGCTACAAAAATTATAATTGACTTCTTGGTGCAAAATTCAAGTCAAGTTGCAACTATCTGTCCAGACCATTAGATCTGATAAAGGTACAGAATTTAAGAACAAGTCTGCAGAGACATTTCTTAGTTTCGTAGGAATAACTCAACAATTTTCGGTGGCTCGTACCCCTAAAAAAATGGTGTAGTTGAACGACGAAACTGTACACTCGTTGAATCTGCAAGGACGATACTAGCATACTCGAATCTACCATTGTTCATCTGAGCTGAAGTTGTAGCTACTGCGTTCTTTACCCAAAACAGATCAATCGTAAATAAACGCTTCGGAAAGAGGCCATACGAATTGATAAATAAACAAATTCCTAACATTAAATTTTTCCATGTCTTTGGTTGCAAATGTTTTATTCTAAATGATAAAAACAACTCACGGAAATTCAATCAAAAAGTTGATGAAGGAATTTTTATCGGATACTCAAAAGAGTCGGTGGCTTTCCGAGTGTATAACAAATGCACAAAGACGATCAATGAAAGCGTCAATGTAAAATTTGATGAAGGCATCATAATGGCTCATGGATATGCTAGTTCAGGACCCGAGTCTCAACAGAAAACTTCTATGAAGTCAACTGAGTGAAAGATAATTTGAATGATCTAAATATGTTATTTGAAAATTTTTATGATGACTACTTTGATAAGACCAAAACTCATCTTCCTATTTTGGTTCCAGACAGGGTTACTGAAGATCCTGTAGTAGTCTCAAATCATTCTCAACCAGCTGTTTCTGGAGATACTAGAGATGTTTCATCAAATATTATACACAATTCATCTGAAAGTGTATAACAACCTCCAGCTCCAGAATCCCTAAAAACTCCCTTGAATAATCAAACCCCCGAATCCCCTAATTCAGTTGAGATTCCAACAACATCGGAATCTATTTCTAAGTCATCCCAACCTGGATTTAAATCCCAATCAAGACCAACTCCAACCATATCCTCATACATACAAATGGACATGGGATCACCCACCAAAAACATCATTGAGATCTCTCTGCATCGGCTCAAACCCAGAGAGCTACAAACAATGAATGCCTCTTCTCAAATTTTTTTGAGTAAGATTAAACAAAAACCGGTGAAGGAAGCTCTTCAGGATGCAAATTGGATTGTCATTATGCAAGAGGAGCTGAATCAATTTGAGCTGGTTGAGAGTCTCGCGGTTGGTGGAAAAATCGAAGGACAAATCCATTATTGGCACGAAGTGGATATTCAAGAATAAGAAGGATGAACAAGGTGTGATCATCCACAATAGAGCAAGACTCTTGGCCAAAGGATACAGTCAACAGGAGGGAATTGACTACAACGATATGTTTGCACCTGTTGCCCGAATAGAAACAATTAGGATGTTTTTAGCTTTTGCTTCTCAGAAAAACATTATTATTTATCAGATTGATGTGAAAACAGCGTTTTTGAATGGGGAATTAAAAGATGAAGTATATAAATATCAGCCCAAAGGATTTATAGATCCTTCAAAGCCTGATCATGTATATAATTTTAGATAAGTCACTGTACGGCCTTAAACAAGCACCACGAGCATGGTATGATGCTTTATCATTCTATCTCATAAAATGTGGTTTTAACAAAGGTGTAGTTGACACAACCCTATTCATAAACATCAAGGTCCAGATATCATAGTGATACAAATATATGTAGATGACATAATAATTGGGTCTACTAATACATTTTGTAAAACGTTCGGGTTCTTAATGTCCCAAAAGTTTGAGATGAGCATGATGGGTGAACTTAATTTTTTTCTTGGGGTTACAAGTTAAACAACTGAGTGATGGAATTTTCATCAATCAGTGAAAATATATTCAAGACATGTTGAATAAGTTTACAGTACCCCAATGAAAACACCCATAGCTCCTGATTAGAAATCGAAACTCGATGAGGACATTTCAGGGAAACCTACGGATATTACTCATTATCGAGGAATTATTGGGTCATTACGGTGAGTAGACCTAATATTATGTTCACTACATATGTTTGTGTTAGATATTAGGCAAATCCAAAAGAATCTCATTTGGCTGCTGCTAAAAGGATTCTGAGATATATGAAGGGTACACCTAACATAGGTTTGTGGTATCCTAGGGAATCAACATTTACGTTAACTGCTTTTTCTAATGCTGATTATGCAGGAGATAGATTGGATAGAAAAATCACATCAGGATCAGTTTAATTTCTTGGCGATAAACCCGTTTGCTGTTTATCCAAGAAACAACACTGTGTTTCACTGTCAACAGTTGAAGCAGAATATATAGATGTATCCACATGCTGCTCACAAGTGCTATGGATGAAAAGCCAACTGCATGACTACGGGTTTACACCACAAAAGATCCCTATTGACTATGATTCTCAGAGCGCGATTTCTATTGCATCTAATCCAGTGCAACATTAAAAAACAAAGCACATTGACATTCGGTATCAATTTGTTAAGGATCATGTAGGAATTGGTAATATTGAATTATATTTTTTACCGACTGAATATCAGTTAGCTGATTTGTTTACCAAAGTGTTAGATGAAAAAGGTTTTAATTTTTTGGTATACAAAATGGGTATGCTGAATCGATAGATTTAAACATTCAGGTGTTACAAAGTATAATTTTTCATTTTACAATTTTTCACTTGATTTATTTTTGTGTTAATCTCTTGTGTTTTCAAAGTGTTGATCTTTCAGAGATTTAATTGATTTTGGATTGTCATGTGCAGGGGGAGCAAACTAAAAAATTTATCTGTATAACTGTTTTACAACAGTCTATCTGATATTTTTTATCAGCTCAATTGCAGGGGGAGCATACTTAAAAAGGTGATATTAATCTAAGGGGGAGCAAATATGCAAATTTCAAGGGGAGCAATTTTTTGTGTTTTGTTGTTCATTTTATTTTTTTTAGTTTAATTTTTTATTTTATTTTTAGTTCATTTAATTTTATTTGTTTTGTTTTTTATAAAAAAAATTTTGTTTTGTTTTGTTTGTGTGTGTCTTTTAATTTTAAAATGGGTCGGATAATGAACTAAAAACGAGAGAAATGGGTCAGGTACCAAATTTGAAAATGGTTTAAATTTGAATTTCAATATCGAAATTCACTTTTTTGAAATTATCACTGTACACCGCATTTCAAAATTTTCTCTCGGAATTTCTTTCAACAAGCATCCGACAATCGATTTCGTGTTTGAATTCAAGTTTTCAGGAAATTTGTAAGTATTGTCTTTGGTTGGTTTTTTTTGTGTTTCTTTTCAATTTTTCGTTTCGAGTTTTGTGTTACTGTGTGTGTGTGTGTTTGTCGGTGTCTGAAAAACTGAGATCATTCATCTGTGTTTAAATTTTCAAATTGAATGTTTGTATGTTTGCTTCATGTTAAAATAAGCTTGAATGTCAGATTTCATGGCTTTTATACATCATTTAAGTTGAAATTTTCAGAATAATCTTTCGAGTTTTTAGGTTCACTGTAAATCGAGAGTTTGAGAATCATAGAGTTGTTTTTCGAACAACTTCAGTAAAGGAAAGGTGTTTAAAATGATACGTCGAGTAGGAATATGTCAAATTTTGGGACTTAAATTCCTGGTTCAAATTTTTGTATTTCCAGTAGTGATTGGACTTAGAATATTTTTAAAGTTTCAAACTTGATCAAAGCCTCATTCAAGAAAATATTAGTATTGTTCGAGTTGATAAAATTGCATCCGAGAAAACTTCAGCTTTAATCGAGTTTGATAACTCATAACCTGAGAAAACCTAAGTCTTAATCGAGTTTGATAAACTTTCATCCGACGAAGTCTAAAGGTCATTTGAGTTTGTTAAAACATTATCCGAGTTAAGTTTAGGCTCATTCAAGTTTGACAACACTTCATCCGAGTTAACTTTAAAGCTTAATCGAGTTTGATAACACATTACATGAGGATGTTTGTGCTTCATTCGAGTTTGGTGATGTGTCACCCGAGTTTGGTTTCAAAATTTTTTCTAAGTGTGGAAAATTTCATTTTTCGAGTTAAAATTTTAAAATCTATTTTACATTAACATTGATCCCTTAATGGTTGACCTTGGAGTCCTTACAGTAATATTTTAATATTATTGTCTGGAATCCTGATGCTTTAAACAATGTATCACATATTTTTCTAATTTCTTGATAAATGTCATATTTCTTTATTTGTAGGAATCATTTTTGTTTACCTGATGTGTCTAGCATGCTTGTTATATTTACAGGTTACAAATGGCTTCCAAACACCCACCCATCAATCAAACTCATCTGACTCCCATTCATCATCAAATCATACCCTAGTTTCCAAACCCATCAAGTTGCCTAAATCTTTTAGACAACAATCACCGTTTTGATCCAAACACCATTGAAGTGAGTCATCCAGTGATTGTTGAAATTCTAGAAGGCCACCCTCTTGGTTACTTACTCAAGCACAAACCCATAATTTCTTTAATATACCTACATCAATTCTGGCATACCATCAAGTTTGTTCCTGATGCCGGTGATCATCACTTCATAGTGACAATAGATCAACACAAAGCTAAGATCACTTTGGCCAGACTCCGTCATAACTTGTTTTTGCCAAGACGAATTGATAGGGTTAATTTCCTAACTTCGCTGATTTCAAAGACTTTGTATCAGATGAAAAATTATGTCGAGACATCATCAGTCTGGGATATATAAAGCCACTAATGAAGAGTTCACTGTTTCACCAGAATGGACTAAATGGTGAATGGTATACTCTATTCGGAATTCTAGATGTATGACCTCCAAATACACCGGAATTGATCGCGGAAGTCTACATTGTCTGAGATTATCTCATTGAGTTGCGTATAACAAGCATTACGACTTTGCTTAGTGCATCTGGGAAGATCTAAAAGAGGTGGTGCTTGCAAAGACCACAAATCGTGCAAGAGAGTTTATGCCTCTTTAACGGTTTATTTGGATTTTAATCAGATGTATCTTAAGGGCAAACGAAAAGATCCCGAAGAGGACACACTCTTAAAAATGCCCAGACTACGTAATGATGAGTCTCCATAGAGTTCAGGATGATCCAAATGCCACTATTTTACCAATTGGTTAGTCTCTATTGAAGTATGCTAATGAGAATGCTGAATCTGTGAGGTTATATCGTATTATACTATGCTCCTGTGGAACCTCAACAACCGATGCTCCCCGCCCCTAGAGTTTTAGGAGAGCAGGTACATCAACAAAGGGTTGATGTACAGGGTAACCTTAAGTTGAGAGAGGAGGCTAAAGGAGTTGTGAGGAGAGGTGAGGGAGATTCTATTCTGAAAGAACTTTATCTAATATTCCAGAAGGAGGTAATGAGGGTGAGGATTATGATGATGATGATGATGGTAACGATGATGATGATATTGATGTTGCTGGGGCAAGAATTTAAAGATCTCAATCTGAGCGTATACCTGTTATAGAAGTTGATGAGGTGGTGAGAGTGAGTGTGAGGGAGTCCCAAAGCACAGAAAGCTGGGTAGCCACATCTGCTGTTAGATCTCCTTTGAGAGTTGACATTGAAGCAACCAGTATCCCACTGGAGACTGCACACCCCACCAGCTACTCATCTCCTTCTCAACAAGGAATTGTTTTAATTCATCACGGGGAATATGCACATGATAATCCTGGGATCATTCGGATCCTATGGATATTGAAATTAGTACACCTCTGCCCTAGTGTACATTTCTTCAAGCAAAAGTCATAGAACTGATACACATTTTAACACTCTAGTTGGTTTCATACGTTGAAACAAGTACAGAAGGACTTCGTGTCCCTGTAGCAACAACTATTATGTCGGAAGCATTCGTTGCTCCGTCACATGAAATAGTCGGAAGTCCTACCAGAGACATGTCATTGCCAACTCTGAACGTACGCCACACAAATGTTCTTTTTACAAGTTCAAATGTCGTGACAACTGGAAGTCTAAGTGACCCAGGAATTAGCTTGTTACTGTAAGGTCATCACTTCTACGGATTGAATCAAGGCGCGACGTCGTCCAACGAGTGCGAAATCCTCGTTAGACGCTTGACAGATCGATCACGCGCGAAACACGGAGCCGAACACAATGCTAGCCGATAGGATACCGACCCCACATGATGTATTGCTCCTAAAACTCTCTGAAATCGCTTCTAGTTCGTCTGCTAGCTTTCACGGACACCGAAAACGTATTTTCTCAAAAGTCGTAGGAAAATAACTGAATAAGTTCATAATATAACATATAAGTTCGTGCAAGGCCCAAGCCCACGAATAAGTTCATAACATAACTTAATAAGTTCGTACGAACTTGTGTGACTTAAGTTCATGACCTTAAGCCTTAAGAACTTATTCTCACAAGTTCATTACTTTAAGAACTTGTCTTCACAACCATGAACTTATCATGCAAATGTAACATCATACACAATCATGAACAAACACACATGACTTGTATTAATAAAGCCCTATCTATTAAATATGACTATCTGTTACATATCTAGACTGTTATCGTCACACAGGGTGTACCAACAGACTCCCCCTTGACGATAGCTTCTAGTAGATATTCATTAATCTAAAGAACTGGGCTTATTCAAACTGCTTCCTGCATGCAGAAGTTGTTCAACACAAACTTTGACATTCCTACCTTCAGATCTCAAATTCTCATCCAAAGAGATTCCCTGACCATGAAGTTTGTGCATGTCATCCTTAGACTGGTTGACAAGATGCAAGGGATCGTAGACTATCAAAATCTCCTTTTCTTCTTTGTTCTCCATTACTGCCTCTCCAGTCTCGCTGTCCACATACCACCACATAAGGTCACTCAAAACATCATGTTGCATTGGTTTTAATAGAACACTCTTCAGACGTCTGACTGGCTTGTAATGTATCTTCATCCAAGGCCTGCCTGTTAATGGATCTATTCTTGTGTTGTCCATGACCTGCTTGCCTATCCTTGGATTCAACCGTTCAAACTTCCTAGACCGACCCTCCCTTCGAATGATTTTTGCTATAACTTCTGCATAAGGGTCGTCTCCGATGTTTATTAGCTCTTTCCATGCCAACGCTTTGATTTCACACTTTGGCAGAGAGTTGAAATCCCTTAGCCTTTTCATGAGATATTGAAGCCCATCCTTTCTTTTTAGAATGAAGAGCTGCAGTTCTCTATCAAACATTCAGCTAAGTATACTCCCAAATAATTTCCCTGGACTTGGCATCTTCATCTTCTCTTTCATAGCCAAGTCCTTTTTCTTCTCTTCTGCCATAAACCATAGCTTTCTTTTCTCTTCCTTCGTAAGCTCCCTATCCAATCTCTCAGTATCTGATTCTTCATTTAAAGCAGATTTAAGCATTTCCATGTCTATCGGACTCTGGTCGTTGTTCACATACTCTTCTGTGATTGGCTGCTTACTTATCACCAACTCATCAACCTCATCTTTTTCATCCATGACAATCTCATCATCTGATGTCCAGTCATCTACATTATCAGGAATGAATTCACCTTCTTCAAGCTCTTCCTGATCTATATAGTCTTCAACCTCAAAACGAATCTCATCTTCTTCTAAGTCCAGCAAGGCTCCAATTAATTCCTCTTCATTTACATCTGTAGCTTCGGGAGCCTTGCCTTTATCCTTCTCAGCACCAGATGACGAACCAGACTCCCCCTGAAATGTAGCTTGCTGAGTAGTCTGTTTTGTATGATCTTCTAGCTCACTTGCTTTTTCGGCACATGGGTCATCTTCTTCGTCTTCTCGTCTCTTTCCCCTCAGCTCATCACCTTTACAACTACTCTCCCCCTGAGCAGTACGATCTTTCAAAATCTGCTCTAGGATGGCCTGTAGTGTAGCTATTTGTTTTTGTTGAGCCGCCACAATCTTATCTAACTCAGCATTGTGTTGATCTAACTGGGCATTATGTTGTTGTAGCTCACTGACTGCTTTGGATGGCTGGAAAATTTGGACTGTTTGGAAATCAACTTTCTCTTTTAGTTGATTGAAGGTCTGGGTGTCTGTTGCTGTTGATGGAGTGGTGGCGGTGGTTGATGATGGAACGGCGGTTGATGTTGACGGCCCTTCTTGGGCTAGGCGTTGCCGCTTAGCCCATTGTTGAATGCTGGTCGACGAACTTTTTGACGCCGTACTACGAGCCGAGTACCATGAGTATCAAACGCAGTGGAGGGATTTGCAGCTTCCCTTAAACTCGCTCAATTTCATAGTCTGAATCTGACGCAGACTCAACAGCCACTTGTGATGATTCTGGCTGGTAATTTTCTATAACTTCAAAGATATTGTTCATGGCCTCAGGCGGTTCAAGGATATCCGGAATCAATTCCTCAGTGATGGACTCTTGTGATGCTGCCCCTTGAGCAAAAATTTCTTCCAATGTTTCCTGAATTGGGTCAGCCTAAGCTACCAATGTGGTAGCAACAGCTGCCGCTGCTGTTTGAGGGGTGGGTTGAGCTGGAGCAACCGGTGCTTGTGTTGGTGCTTGCTGTTGGGACTCATTATGAATCCAATCTTTGGCATTTTGAGCCACGAACTCTGGATCTATAATTGCTCCGAACAGAGGAGTCATCAGGGGCCTAACTTGCTCTGCCCTTCTTGAATTATGGGTTTGGCAGTCAGAAATAATTCTCTTATCAATCGCTGCCACAACAACTACTTCTGGCAACGGTGCCAGATTCGGCAAAAAATGTCTGATGATCATCATCACAAACCTAGGATATAACAAAAAATGTTCCCTGGTCAGCGCAGTTATCTGATGAACGAACTCTCCAAAAAAGAAGCACGAGAAACTAAAGGGCTTGTTATACACCGATGATATCATCCCTGATTGTAAATTGGATGTAATTGTGTCGAATCCTGCCTTCTTTTGCGCAAAAACAAACAACAATAACATGCAATAGAAATCGTCATTGTCCTATCAAACCACTCGTCACCTAAGAGGCTTTTCCCAAGTCTTGAGCGTATCCAATTCGCTGGAAGGCCGATTTGCCTTATTGCCGCTGGAAAATCTATCGTACCATCTTCTTGGTTTGCTGATCCAACTGAAGAATCTCCCTCAGATTTTGTGCAGAAAATGAAATCCCTTGTCCGTTGACTGTAGCCCTCAAAACCGGAGGCACTACGAAACTGTCGACGTGCAAAGTTCCCCAAAACTGTGGGATGTATTGAATGATAAGCGTTGGGTTGTGAGTCAACGCATACGCAATCCTTGAGCGGGTCCAAAACTCCAAAATTTCTCTATATTGCTACGCCTCAGCCCCTTGGAGGTCTATTCTAATGATCATATTATGCTTATGGAAGAAAGCACGATTTGTCATTCCTTCACACACAACAATTAGTTAAATTCTGAAAAATTAAAATTTGGAAAACATTTGAATTCATTCGAACTTGATTCACCTTTGAACTTAGTTGTATGTTTGAGAATATCAAAAGATCCCTTCGAACTTACTTAAGTTCAAACTTGTCAGTCTACGAACTTGTAGATATTTTGATCTAAGTTCGTAGACCCGTCAAGTTCGTGAACTGTAGAACATGTTCAAAGTCGGCATTTTTAAGTTCAATTTCATGATTTAAACCTTTTTAGACTTAAATTACTAATGAATCTAGTCTTAATAGGTTCTAATCAAGGTTATTATGTTTTATTTTAAGTTTTATAACCCTAAACTTTGTATTGTTGAATACTTTGCTTTCGGTTATATTAAACTCAAAATATTTGACTTTAAACCATTGAAACAGTCCAAAACATCACTTACTTAGTGATTTGTGATACAAAACAAAAAAAGCCAAGTGTATGGAGGGAATGTGTGGATCTTCGTGGAACCGTTTTCAAAATCGAGAATACGACAAGTTCGTAATCGTCACAATAAGTTCGAGATCGCCGAGTTAAGTTCGTGAGGAATAAATTCCAAAGTAGGTGAATTAATTTATTTCTAATGACCTATTTATACCCTCAACTGTGTCTCGAACTTAGCTAAATAAGTTCGAAGTTATCCTAAGTTCGTTTGCAAACGAATTTAGAACTTTGGTCTAGTCCGAACTTAAGTGAAAATTTTGAAAATCTTTGAAAAATGTCAACTTTTTCAACTTTTCGAAACTTTTTCAACTTTACGAAACTTTTTCAACTTTACGAACCCCTTCACACTAAGCAAACAGATTATCACGCAATTTTGTTTCTCCAACTAAAATGCATCCTAGTAAATGACCTCGATCCTATTTATTAGAAATTAAATGATCCAAAATAAAATAAAATAAACTAAAAAAAATAAAGTAAAATTAAATTGCAGAAATTTAAAGATAAAAACACACTAACTAAATTTTTTTGCAAGAGTGTCATAGAAGGTTCAATCAGATAGCTTTGTCAACGCACTTTCAGTGTTGCACTTTCAAACTTTGGAAATTTTTTTTATTTTCCCTTGGTTGTTTGTCGTAACATACACACCAAGTCGATTGTCGGTATGTTTGTCCACTTAAACACTCAACACTTAGGATTTTCCTTCGGCCATTTTATTTATCAAGAAAGTACCTTATGTGTCCCACACTTAGACATAGTTCTATGATCAAGACAGACATACAATGATTATGACTTTTCGGTATTTGCAAATCATCTTTAAAAGGTAAACATCCGACACAATTCTGCGTTTACATACAACCGAGTGTCATTGTTTGTCTTAGGGTAGAGCATCCTTCTTTTATTTTACCAAGACAGCGGTGACAGGTCTGTACTTACGTACAACAAAGTGACATATCTTCCTAGTTTAACTCAAAACAGCAGTGATAGGTCTGTTCTTACGTACAACAAAGCGACATGTTTTGACTTTCTTTACATTTCAAAACTCGCTCTTTATTTAAGATGTATTTTGATCAAGCCATACATCCCCCATATTAAATCGCGTACCTCATTCATAATAATTGTCTTTGGGCCTCTAACATAGAAATTAAGACCTTTTGGTCAAACATCTAAGTTAGTTACACATATGACATTTCCTTGATTGTTTTATTAGCTTTTAGGAAATCCTTCATGTTTTATGCCTACCAACATATCAGACTCTGAATATGTATATCACTTAGGATTTATTGTGCATTATGTGTGAAAGATTAACACTTAAGAGTTTGTTAGACTGTGCTAAATTTCGTCACTTTGAACCTTAGACTCTATGACTTCTCTCAAATTTTTTTTAATATTCTCTTTTTTTGAAATTTTTATGGTTTTCTCTCTTTTTTCTTTTGTTTTCCCACTTTTTTTTAAGTAAAGAACTAAAAAGATAAACTAATAACATAAAACTATTTAAAAAGAAAGAACATCTACTGAGGTCAGGTTAATCTGGATTACGCATTCCGTTTAGTTGTACTAACAACTCAAAGCGTGATCTATCAAATGCTTTTGTGAACATATCCGCAAAGTTGTCTTCCGTTGTAATTTTAACCAATTCTATCAGGTTTTTCACAGGATAGTCACGAATAAAATGATTTCTTATGTCTATGTACTTAGTCTTACTGTGCTTTACCAGATTATTGGTTATGGCAATTGTGGATTGATTGTCTATCCTAATGGGAGTATGAGTATAAGTCAAACCGTAATCCCACAACTGTTGTTGAATCCACAGAATCTGTGAACAGCAACTACAAGCAGCTACATACTCGCCCTCACACGTTGATACAGCTACAAAAGTCTTTTTCTTGCATTGCCAGGACACCAGTCTCCCTCCAAGGAACTGAAAACCACCCGTTGTTGACTTTCTGTTCAAGCTACACCCTCCATAGTCTGAATCCGTGTAAGCTTCCAATTCCAGATCTCCATCAGCATGATACCAAAGTCTCAGCTTCAGTTTCGACTTCAGGTATTGTAGAATTCGCTTCACAGCTTTCATGTGCATCTCCTTAGGGTTAGCTTGAAACCTGGCACAAATACAAACAACAAACATTATATCAGGTCGAGAAGCAGTTAAATACATGAGTGACCCGATCATGGACCGATATGATGTCGGATCCACATCAGTATCACTATCTGTACCTGGTCCAAGATTATGATTGACTTGTATAGGAGTACTGAAGTGTGCCGTAAGATTTGTTCTTTCCATCCCGAAGCAGTCTAAAATATCATAGACATACTTCGTCTGATGAATGAACATTCCCTCCTTTCGTTGTTCAACTTGTGAACCGAGAAAGAAGTTAGCTCTCCCATCACACTCATCTCAAACTTTGACTTCATAACCTTCTCGAAAAATCTTTGCACATTTGGTCATTTGACGACCGAAAGATGATGTCGTCCACATAAACTTGTACCTGTATGAAATCGTCACCTTCTTTCTTAACGAACAGTGTACTATCTATTCTCCCTCTCTCAAACCCATTTGTCTAAGAGGTTAGTAGACAGTGTCTCGTACCACGCCCTAGGTGCCTGATGTAATCCATACACAGCCTTATCCAATCTATATACTCTGTCAGGATACTTGGGATCAGTAAACCCTGTCGGTTGCTCGACATACACCAACTCCTTTACTTTTCCATACGAGAAGGCACTCTTGACGTCTAACTGATATACTTTGAACCCTTTGAAGGACGCGAATGCTAGAAATAATCAAATAGCCTCAAGCATCGCTACAGGTGCAAACACTTCATTATAATCAACTCATTCTTCTTGGTTGAACCCTTTGACTACGAGTCTTGCCTTGTTACGAGTAACTATGCCCCGATCGTCCCTTTTGCACTTAGAGACCATTTGGTCCCTATAGCAACTTCTCCACGAGGCAAAGGCACTAACTCCCACACTTCTAGCTTTCTGAACTGTGAAAATTCCTCTTGCATAGCTTTAACCCAAGAATTATCTTTCCAAGCCATTTGCACATTCTTTGGCTCAACTTGTAAAATGAATAAAGAGTATAAACAAGTGTGAAATGTCTCGGAGTCGTTGATCATCGATAACAGCACTGTGTTACTATTCACACTACTCTTAGTTCTCACACCGGCATTTGGACCAATGATATCTTCAATCGGATGTTCCGTATTTACCCTCGATGTTTTAATCGCATCGACCTAAAGATTTTCTTCCAAATTTGATCCTATTTCGTCTAATGGGTGTGTGACTTCAGACAGAACAACATCCTCCTCGTGATCATTGTCTTTAG
The DNA here is from genome assembly GCA_020465985.1 of Centrapalus pauciflorus. Taxonomy (NCBI): domain Eukaryota; kingdom Viridiplantae; phylum Streptophyta; class Magnoliopsida; order Asterales; family Asteraceae; genus Centrapalus; species Centrapalus pauciflorus. The sequence continues at coordinate 736,239 of JAANYP010000849.1, read as the reverse complement.
AGGCTGAATTGTTTATCTAACTATCATCCGTAGGCAAGAAAGGTTCTTGATTTGTTGGGGATCCACCTCCTGTCTCAGATGTCGTGGGAATGCTCGAATTTTGAAAGACTCTACCCTCGTCGTTAAGATTTCAAGATGAGAAGTCGTTTTCCACAGTTCTTGCATCACAACTAAAAGGAATGTTAAATGATTCAAACATTGAGTCATAATCAAATAACCATTTTGGACCAGTTTGGGGTTCATGTGAATAACTTGTTACATCAATGTTAAACACAATTTCAACTGTACCAGTAGTTTTATTAAAAACTCTTTTGTTTGGTGAATCTGGGACATAACCTAGGAAGTATCCTTTGTCAGCCTTTTCACCATACTTAGGTTGATGTTTCGTTTTTAGCAAAGTACATGGTACCCCAAACGGTTCAAAGCCAGTTAAATTCGGTGGTCTTTTATTCAGAATTTCATAACAGGTTTTGTTCAATGATTTAACAGTAAGGACTCTGTTGAATACGTGACACGCGGTATTTACTGCCACCCCCAAAACATAGTGGGAAGCTTTGAATCCGAGAGCATAGTCCTTGCTGCTTCAATCAAAGTCCTGTTTTTACGTTCTGCCACCCCATTTTGTTGTGGCTCATAAGGTGCACTAAAGTGATGCACTATGCCTTTAGTTAGGCAATATACACCAATTACTACATTTTTAAATTTTGTTCCGTTATAACTTCTGATACGTTTTTGTAGGTCCCAAAAGATATCCCATGTGTATAACCTTAAGTTGTAGAGGGGGGGGGGGGGGGGGTGAATACAGCTATTTAAAAACTACACACAATTTCTCAGTGTTTGTATGTATTATCAACAAATGTTAATTACAAACGAGCTTGAATGCGGAAAGGTTCAAGCTGAGATGACAGATACAACAGTATGTTTAACTAGTCTAAGACAGACTTAAACTAATTACAATGAATACACTCACTAAGAATCAGTCACTGTGTTTACAAGACTCAGAGGAACAGCTTGGATAAGAACAGCTTAGACACAAAGCACTGTTTTATCCAAACAGACTTGCATGCATGAAAGACACACTTGAATGCACGTTCACTCTTGGGTTCAGCACTTAGCTTTTTGGCTTAACCTTTCAATCCTTGGAAGTTTCTTTTTATACTCACGCAGAGGATCTAAGTGAAGCTTCTTCATTGACCGAAAGGAAAAAGGGAAAGTCTTGTTGAAAAGACAACATAAACTTTTCTGCACATTCTGAAAAGCAGACTTGTCTTCATGTGGGCAGAACTTTTGTCTTTTCACTTTGTCTATTGTTGCATTAGCTTTAACTAAATAAGGAATGTCAACTTTGCGTCTTTCTTCCTTTGTTAAGGCCTATTTTGATATAAGAAAAAGGTCTGTCACCCTTTTTCAAATATCCTTTGTCTTCATGTAACAGAACAACGTGGGCAGGCTGTGCAGTTCTGATTTCTACTTTGTCTTCGACTTTTTAAACTGATCTTTTAGCCAAAAACAATACATGAGGACTTGAAAACATATTCCAAAGAGTGTTTAGCCTGTTCACAAAGAACAGAACACTTGTAAACTGCCAAAGCTGCTCACCAGTGTAAAGCGGCGTACACAGTTTATGTATAGCCTGTTCAGCAGACTGAACAACTTGGACAAACTGTCTTTGTTGCAACGAATGCAACACATAGAACAACTTTGGCTGATATTGCAAATCACTTAATAGGTTTCAATAAGGCATAAACAGGCTTTAAATTATACCTTTCAAGTGCATCAACAGGTTTGATTAAGAATCTCCCCTCAGATGCAGAACATGTTTGACTGAGGCCTTTTTGTGCCTAACAATCTCCCCCTATTTGCAATAACCAGTCTAAGCTGGCCTTATCAAAAATCACTATATATTTTTAAAGTACATTTGCTGAAATAAAATTACAACATCAAAGTAAAGTAAAAGATCAGTTTATATATACATTGATTCTTGATTACATAAAACAACACATGTTTTTACAAAAGTACAACTGATGTACTGATGTATATTACAACTAATGTAAAAGAAATATTACAAATTCTGTTATTAAAGTACAACTAATGTATAACAGGTTTTGGACTGTTTGTGTTAGGAGCAGATAATGGTAAGCCTGTTCAACTGATGGACAGCTTCCATTCTTCGCCTACCCAGATGGTAGATGGACTCAGATGGTAGATGGACTCTAATACATTGGAGGAGGACCTTCAAACATCTTTTCAAGTTCCTCCCTTGTTACCTCAAGTTCATGAACTTCACTTCTGATGATCATAAACTTGGGATCTTCAAGTTCTCCTCTCTCATAAAAGCCTCTGAGCTGATCCCAGACGGCTGCTCTCCACTTCTCTGATTGCCTGAATGAAGCTGCAAGTCTGAAGGCTGCAAGCTGTCTCAGATCCACCTTGTATAGATCTGAAGCTCTCTGAAAGCATCTCTTCTGAGTTAGGGGATCTACAAAAAATGCCCCAAGCTCAGGTTCTTCAATAATCTTGCTTTCTTCAAACTATACTCCACTAGGCAAGCTGTGATCAACCCCTTTCATCTCAATAGCATAGTCACCCTGTTCTATCAAGATGAGGAGTTGCTCCATTTCAGTGTCCTTCCTTGTCCTCTTGGCCTTTATTTTGGGATGTGTCACATAGACACCCTCACTGATTTCTTTTGAGATCAGACCAAGATCCTTCACTCTCTCCATTAGCTTTTTAACATATGCCCTGATTGTCTTAGCCGTTTCTGACTTAGACTCACTCAGAGCAACTGCCAGCTCAATCCATTCCCTGTACCCCATCTGTGCAACATCAGTGTAGTCATACGTTTCTAGTTCTGGGCCTGTTGCACCCATTCTCGTTATTTTCAACTTCCACTGACTGCCTTTTCTTGATATGGGAACAGCTTTGACAATTGCTTCCTTGGCAAGCCTTCTATCAGCAACATCCTGAAATTTTCTTCTTGCCAGGTTGTCAAAGTGGAACTAAGCTCTTGCAGAACGCACTTGAGTTTTGGTCACTGAGACCAGAGCACCCTTTTCTTTTTCTGCTTCCTGCTCTCCTGCTGATCCCTTAGTAGCTTCCATTAATTTCTTTTGCACATCCAGAGAGGACATTTTAACTTTCCTTGCCTCTTGAAGTGCAAAAGACTTAGCAGCTTTGGCAATTCTTCTTCTTTCCTTAGAGCTTCCAGGGCTTGAAGCTGTTCTTCTCTAAACTCAAAGTATTTGTGCATAGGAAGACCCATTTCTTTGGCCCGGGCTTTGTGAAATTTAATCTCTGCTGCTTTCTGCTGTTGGAAATCAACTGCTGCTTTTTCTTTTCCTTTAGTTGCTTTAGTGGCAGCAGCTTTAGGAGTTTTCTCCTCCTCCTTTTCTTCTTCTTCTAGAATCAGATGCCTCCTTCTGCTGTTTGGCCTGCCCTCAGTAATGAATTCCTCCCCCTTAGACTGAGCAGGGTTTGAAGATTCAGCCTGAGTAGGCTGAGCAGCTTGGGAAGCACCTTCCATTGTACCTGTTGCAGATGCTCCTGCTGGTTGACCAGTGGGTATTGTAGGCACTGATTTCTCCTTAGGAGAAGAAGTTTTCTCCCCCTTAGACTTAGTCTTCGAGGCAGAGGACTTCTCCCCCTTTGAAGGAGATGTACCAGCACCTTCATCACCTGGTCTGCCTGAAGACACAAATTCAGCAGGCTTGCCAGCAGTTTTGGCAGCAGGCTTGGGGCCAACAAGGCTATGCACTAAGAAAGCCAGGTTGTCCTTCACCTCTGCAAGCTGGGAAAGACAGGTTTGAAGAGAAGACGATTGGGTATTAGCAAGGGAGGTCAGCTTGACAATGTTCTCCCTATCAGAAGCTGTGAACAGCAAACTTTGAAGCTGTGCAAGATGTAGTTCAAAAGAGTCTTGCACATCAGCAAGGTTTGATGACATAGAATTGGATAGGGAGCCAATGAGTGTGTTCAAGCTGGCCAGAGTGGCAGGAAGAGTAAAGTTGCAAGAAGTTAGGAGAGATGCCAACTGTTGAGAAATAGCTGTCATTGAGGACACAGAGTCCTGTTGTAGTGAAAGAATTGAGGATAGGGAGGTGGAGACATTTTGCACCTGTGCAGTGAGTGCAAGCAGCTGTGGAGAGTTGTCAGGTTGTGGAGTGGCAGGGAAGGAATCCTTGAACAGATCAAAGAATCCCTTAAGCTGTTCAGACACAGAGTCTGAAATAAGAGAGGAGAGAGAACACATAGAGGTTTCTAGAGAACCAACTTTGTTGGTCAGCAGGGAAAGCTGATCCTTCAAAGGCAGGTCTTTAGGAGATGGAGGTGTATGGGTGGACTATTTAGATTGGGTTGATGGAGATGAAGATGAAGAGGCTGGTGTTTGAGGATGTGATGGAGAGGGAAGAGGAACAGTAGAGAGATGTTCCATAGCCTGGGCAAAAGTAATGTGGCCCAGCTTGGAAGGGGCCTTTCAGATGCTGCTTGTATTGCAACACCTTCATTAAGGCCAGTGGTTGTTCCCTCTACAATGCCTTGGTGTAAAAGCACCTCATCATGGGGAGATGGGATATGCATTTCAACATCAGCAGTGGTAAATTCTACTGATTGAATTTGCACAGAAGGGGCAGCCTCACCAAAAGGATGGTATGTTCCCTGAGTTTCATCAGCTTGTGTTGTTGGTCCCTCAGCAGCTGTTTGGTGTTGAACAGCTGTATCATAGGGAACAGAAGATTGAGGCTGATCTGCTGGTTGGTCTAAACCAGCAGGGTGGACACCTTGTGCAGACTCAGGGTGTAGAGAAGTATGAGGTGGAGACAATGTGGACACAGTATGGAGTGGAGAGAACTCTTGTCTTTCAATATTCTCAGCCTGTTGAGAGGCTGGAATAGTTGAGGTGGCTGTCTCCATTTGTACAACTCGTTCCTGTTGGGAGGAACCAGAGGGTCTAGGCTGACTCTGGGTAGACTCAGGTTGGAGTGAAGCAGGCTCCAATTGTGCTGATCCTTCTCCCAAAATAGGAGAGGCAGCAGGGGTGGCTTCTCTTACAACTGAACCCTGTTGAGAGGGAACAGAGGAGTTGGTTGTTTGGGTGGTTTTCTTTTTGGCGAGTGATTTGCGATGGTATTGGATGGATGAAGTAGGTGATTGTGGAGAGGGGATGGGTTCTGTTTGGATAGGGTGGGAGACTGGGTCAGGAACAGTTGGGTTGGCCTGTTACATGGTCTCAGGTGCCACAGAGGCACCGGCCACAAAGGCTTCAGGTTCACGAATGAACCAGGGTGAGGAGCCTGCTCCCCCTCAGCCACAGAGGCTAAGGAAGCAGACTCAGACTGAGCTATTTTGGCCTTCTTGGGGACAGGCCCAGCTTCAGTGGTTGCCAGGGTCCTTTTAACCATCTTGGACCTGGCTTTCGATTTTGCCTTGGGAGCAGCTTTGGGAGCAACCCTCACATCAGAAGGTCCTTCCACTAACCCCAGTAACCTCCTCATTGGAGTAGATAGAGGAGTCTCATTGGGTAGAACAAGTGTATAGAAAACTCTATTCCTATGACAGGGAATGCAACAGTCTTAAGTAAAGGCTGAGAGTTATATAGATGCTCACCACAATGATGCTTGAAGATGAGGCTCAGAAACCTTGGATACCGAACAACAGCTGGACGGGTTTCTTGTTGTACCAGGCCCCTCAAATTCAGAAAAATCCATTTGGCCATGTCAATTGTTGTCCCATCCACCAGCTGTAGAGCAATGGGAACTTCATCACGGCTCAGTTGGTCAAAGGAACCAACCTTACTTCCAAAGCACATTACCACCGAGGCAAAGAGAAAGCTGTAGGTCGGAGACAGATCCTTCCTAAACAATGTTGCTCCTATTTTGGGTTCTGCCACACCACAGAAACGTAGCAGTTTGCCCATTTGATCATCTTCAGGTTGGGGCTTGTCATATGATGCAGCAGTTGGCAGATGAAGAACCCTCCTGAGAAGATCAATCGTTATCTCAATGGTCTGAGTCCCATTGAGAATAGTGCCCTTAATGACTTTGGTGTCCGAGTTGTAGGCACAAGTGTACCAAAACTCGTACACCATCTCCTGGTACAGGACACTAGGAGTGGCAGTCATAGCCCTTCCCCACATAGTTTTTGGGAATGGTTAGGTTGGCAATGTAGTTAGTGGGTTTGATGGTCAGCATTGTGGTAACTGATGAGTGTTTAACAACATCATCACCAACGAACACTGGAAGAAAGGGATTGTTTCTTTGAGCCATTTGTGAAGGTTTGGGATTTTGAGAAGCAGAGGACACTTAGTCGATTTTGGGTTCTTGAGGATTTTTGGAAATAGTGAGGAAGACGAAGATAAAACAGTAGGGGGTATTTATAGGATTTGAATGTGAGTGGGTATGAGAGAGAAACATTTGGGCCGTTGATTTGAAAAAGTCGTTAACGGAAAATGGAACGGTTGTCCATGTCAGACCGTTTGTCGGACCACTTAAGCCCTTTTTAATCACTAACACACGTAATCCACATTATCCACAGTAATTAAGTTAAATAAAAATAGAAATTAAGTAACTTAATTGTGAAGAAAGGTAGTTAGAACTATTGCTCTAAGTTGTTGGTCAAACCTGTGATGAGTAGAGTCATCACAGGCTGTTCATTCTTTAAGTTGTTCACTCTTCACACTGTGCTTTCAACCTGTGTTCTAATTTAAGATCAGGTTGTGTTCAATAGCTGAACAGGTTACAAGACAATGTCTTGTAGAACAGTGTGAAGGAGTGAGCAGAGTGGAGAATGGACCATCAGAGCAGGCTGGACGTATAAACTGTTATTGTTCAGCCTGTTGTATGCTCAAGCTGTTCACGTTTTTCAGAAAAATGGCTAAGTATAGAACATACATAGCCTGTTCTGCCTAAGCTGTTCTGAGAAAACTTGAGCAGTGTGAGACATACAATGTCTTAGACCTTTGAGGACACTTAGTCACTCTTGTTTAACATGCCCAGCTTACTGACAAGGTAATTAAACCTGGTTTCATCAATAGGTTTGGTGAAAATGTCTGCAAGCTGTTCAATAGTGGAAATAAAGCTTACCTCCACATTACCTTTCTGAATGTGATCCCTGATGAAGTGACGTCTGACCTCAATATGCTTTGTTTTTGAATGGAATACTTGATTGTTGGAAATGGCTATGGCACTTGTGTTATCACACAGAATAGGAATTTTCCTATACACAAGTCCATAGTCTTCAAGCTAATGCTGCATCCACAAAATCTGCCCACAGCAGCTTCCAGCAGCAATGTACTCAGCTTCAGCAGTAGAAGTAGACACTGAGTTCTGCTTCTTGCTACACCAACTTATCAACTTACCACCAAGGAGTTGACACCCACCTGTTGGGCTTTTCCTATCTAGCCTGCAGCCTGCAAAATCAGAATCTGAATAACCTGTTAGCTCAAGGCTTGAGTCTTTGGGATACCAAAGACCCAAACCTGGTGTACCCTTCAGGTATCTGAAGATTCGTTTAACAGCAGCTAGATGAGATTCCTTTGGATCAGCTTGGAACCTAGCACACAAAGAGGTAGCAAACATAATATCAGGTCTACTAGCAGTTAAATATAGCAAGCTCCCAATCATGCCTCTATAAGCTGTTACTGAAACACCTTTGCCACTGGCATCAACATCCAATTTTACATTTGTTGCCATTGGGGTTTTAATAGGAGAACTTTGATCAAATTTAAACTTTTTCAAGAGATCTAAGGTATACTTTCTTTGATTTATAAAAATTTCAGTTGAGGTTTGTTTAACCTGTAATCCTAAAAAGAAAGTAAGTTCTCCCATCATACTCATTTCATATTTGGATTTCACGAGTAATGAAAAGTTCTTTCATAACTGCTCATTAGTAGAACCAAATATTATGTCATGCACATAAATTTGAACAAGCATAATATCAGACTTCACCTTCTTTATGAACAGTGTGGTATCCACTTTACCTCTGGAATACCCATTGCTCATAAGGTACTCAGTAAGAGTGTCATATCAGGCTCTAGGGGCTTGTTTGAGACCATAGAGAGCTTTGTCCAACTTATAGACAAAACCTGGATGTTGTTCATTTTCAAAACCTGGAGGCTGCTTGACATATACTTCTTCCTGCAGCTTCCCATTTAAAAATGCACTCTTCACATCCATTTGAAATACCTTAATGCTCTTATGAGCAGCGTAGGCTAGATACAAACAAATTGCTTCTAGCCTGGCCACAGGAGCAAATGTCTCATCATAGTCAATTCCTTCCTCCTGTCTATAACCCTGAGCAACCAGTCTTGCCTTATTTCTATTGACATGACCTTGCTCATCCATCTTATTCCTTAAAACCCATTTAGTGTCAATTATAGTTTTACCTTTAGGAGCAGGAACCAGCTTCCATGCCTTGTTTCTCTCAAACCGATTGAGTTCTTCTTGCATGGCAGTGATCCAATTGGCATCTTTTAGTGCTTCATCCACCTTCTTTGGCTCCATTAGTGAAACAAAACTAGAGAACATACAAAAGTTCCCTAAGCTGTCCCACCTTGTTTGTACCCCTTTGTTGATGTCACCAATTATTTGATCATTAGGATGACATCTAACCCACTTAGGATCATTCTTCAATGAGGATTCTCCTGAGTTATTGACATCTTCAGCAGGTCCTGTTGAACAGCTCTCAAGATTTTCAGACACACTGTTGTCTTGAGCCTGTTCACTTGTTGAACATGTATGTCCACTGTTGAACATATCACCAGAGGATTCAGGAAAATCAGCATAGATAGGCTCAGGACATGTAGTTGTAATTAAGTGAGTACATTTATTCACACAGGGTGTATTGACATAATCATCATCATGCCCATCATGATTATCAGGTTCCACACTGGATGTAGTGGAAGCTTTTGAGTCCTCTTCACCGTTTGAATGCATGAGATCATCAAAGTTTAATTCTGCTGAGACTGATTAAGGAACAGCTTTGGTGGAAGCATTTTTGGACTCTTTAAAGGTGACATTGATAGATTCATCTATCACCTTTCTTTTGTTGTTGTACACTCTGTAGGCTTTGGAGATAGCAGAGTAACCAACAAACACACCTTCATCAGCTTTTGGTTCAAACTTTGCCAGCTGGTCCCTTTGATTCAGAATGAAGCAGGGACACCCAAACACATGGAAATAACTGACATTTGGCTTTCTCCCTTTGAGCAGCTCATAGGGAGTCTTGTTGAACCTTTTCACCACTAAGGATCTGTTTTGAGTGAAGCAGGCAGTGTTAACAGCTTCAGCCCAGAATGATGAAGGTAAACCAGATGCACACAACATGGTTCTAGCAGCTTCAATGAGAGTTCGGTTTCTCCTTTCAGCAACTCCATTTTGTTGTGGAGTTCTTACAGCTGAAATGTTTTGAGTGATTCCTTTCTCTTCACAGAAGTCTTCAAGAGTACTGTTTCTGAATGCAGTACCATGATCACTTCTGAGCTGCTTAACTTGGGCAGAGTTCAGCATTTCCATCTTTTTCACAAATCCAATAATTTCTCTAGCAGCCTCTCCTTTGCTCTTTAGGAAGATAACCCATGTGTACCTGGAGAACTCATCAACCATTACTAGAGTGTATTTTGTTCCTCCTAGACTTGGGACATTGACAGGTCCAAACAAGTCTATATGGATTAAGAAAAGAGGAGTATCAATAGAAAAATTATGCTTGGATTTAAAAGATGATTTCCTCTGCTTGCCTTTCTCACAAGCTGTGCAGAGTCTATCCTTAACAAAGGTCATAGAAGGCAAACCTGTCACTAACTCTTTCTTAAAGAGTTTGTTGATGTTCTTGAAGTTCAGGTGTGACAGCCTTTTGTGCCATAACCAGGTTAGGTCTGCATTTGTTCTTGTGATAAAACAGGTTTCAGTTGTGGGATCAGCAGATTGCATGTCCACAACATTTACACCTTTCTTACGTTGAGCACACAACACAACTTTGCCTTGGGGATCCAATAAGTAACCCAGATACTCATCAAAGTTAACCTTGTAGCCAGCATCACACAGTTGACTTATGCTAACAAGATTATGTTTCAGCCCAACCACATAGGCTACTCTTTTGAACACTGCAGCACCAACTTTAAGAGTTCCATATCCCTCAGTGGATCCCTGTACATTATCACCAAAGGTGACTTTTGGCCCTTTTTCAGGCCTGAGATCACTCAGCAGGTCCTTACAACATGTCATGTGCCCTGAGCAGCCACTGTCCAAGTACCAAACCTGGGATGGTTGTTTTTCCTGCAGAGACAAGAAGAATATTAGTCATTTTTTGGGGAACTCATCACAGAGATGAGTTCGCCTACTTCATCGACATTTGTTGATGGACTTGTGATATCAACACTAATAATCCCTATTTGAATGGTATCAGTTTGGATACCATTCTCATTGACTAAGATGTTTCCAACATTGTTTTTGTTAGCAGTGAAGGAACCACCAGAGTCAGCAGGCCTCATGTCCTCAGTTTCAGGACAGTCTTTGGCCAGATGTGTCTTCATTCCACATTTATAGCATTTTCTCCTTTTAGCATTTTTGGAAGAAGACCTTTCAGAAACACATTCTGAGTTATTTCTGTTGATTCTATCAGCAGGTTTAGCAAACTCATTACTATTTGATGAATCAACAGCTTGAGTGGAAAGTTCAATAGCCACAGCTTTGCCTGTCTGTTCTTTCCTCTTTTTAGGAGGGCAGATGTCAAAGATGGGAAGCTTAATTGGCTTTTGAACTTCCACAGGTTTAGGAAACTTCTTCCCAACTTTCTCAGGCTGAGCAATGACTTTGCCTTTGCCCTTCCTGAGATGTGATTGATGCTGCCTATCAACATAATCATTATTTCTGGTTTTGAAAAACTTATTCTCATTTAAAACCAGTTCACCACTATGATTAGAAAACTTATTTGAAATCACAGCAGGTCTGTCTTCAACATGAGACTTACCCTTGTTAAAGGCAGACTGCTTACCTTTTGAAAACTTATTTTCAAAATGTTCAGCATTAAAAGGATTAGTATGCCTTTTACCATCAGCTTTAGATCCAGAGCGTGTTTTGTCAGCAGGCTTGGTGTCCACAGCTGCAGTTTGGACATGTTTTCCTTTCTTTTGCTTATGTGAATCAGCAGAGCACTTAGCAAGCTGATCTGATGGAGAACTCATTCCATCAGCAACTTTAGAGCTAGGTTCACACGAGCTGTCAGTGTTTTGAGGCCTGACAAACCTGTTTGTTGAGATTAATTTACCATTCACTTTTTGAATAAAAGTGTTTGGAAGCTCACCAAGAGTGGACAAGTCTTCTTTCAGATTATTAACCTCAACAATGGAAGCTGCTGTGTCAAGATCCCCTCCAAGATAGGCTTGGATTTGTGCAGGGATCTGCTGACTTATGCAATGGCTGACTTTTTGTGCAGATTGGCACCAAGAGTCAACTATCTTTTGAAGCTTAGCATGTTTTATATCTGTTTCTCTCTTTTCTTCCAGTAAAATGGAGTTGATGTGTTTTAATTCATCAAGCTCAGTTTCCAACTTATGGAAACTGTCCAGTTTACTGGATTTTGTTTCAAGATCAGCTTTAAGCTTAGAGATTTCATATGATAAAACAGTATGCTTCTCAACAGCAGCTTTCAGATCAACAAGCATATATTCAAACATTTTAACTTTTTCTTCAGAACTGTAATCCATAAAATTTTGTACCTTATACATCAATGTAGGGTTTCAGTTCTCCAAGCTGCTGAAGGCTTCAGCTTCAGCCAGATCCTGTTTAAAGTTGATGGGACATCAGTGTTGGCCATCAGACATTGATGTTCTTCTTCATCTGAAGATGAATCAGACTCCTCCCAGTCACAAGTCTGTGCCATGAGTCCCTTTTGTCAGTTGGAAACCACTGAGTTTTCCAACTTCCTCAGCTTAGCCATGGCCATAAGGTACCTAGCCCTATAGCCATCATCCCTGTTGGTCTTGTGTGGTTTGGATGACTGACCAACAGCTTTTGACACACAGTCAGCAGCTATATGGCCAGTTTTGCCACATTTGAAGCACTCAGCTTTGGTCTTGTCAAATGCCTTCTTTTTGACAGCATTTGAACTTCCCTGCAGCATGTTTCTTCCAAACCTTTTCTTGTTGAACCTTTTGACAAGCATGGCTATCATTTGCTCATCATCTAGTTCAGCAAGCTCTGCATTGTCTTCCTCATCTGACATTTCCTCCTTATCATCAGCCTGTTGATCAGGTTGAGTGAACACATCAACCACCTGATTTCCACGATGTCTCACACTGGCCACAAAGGCTGCACCTCTCTTAGACATTTCCAAGGCATTTCTCTTCTGTTGCCTTGACTGCTCATCATTCAGTAAGGATCCATACAAGTTAACAACATCCATACTTCTGATGGTACCTGAATTTCTTAAAATTGTAGAAAAATAATTCCATTCTTCAGGCAAGATGTCTAAGAATTTATTCACCAGAGTCAGGCTGTCCTTAGTGATCCCAACAGCTTTAAGATCATTGACAAGAGCAGTAAACCTGGTGTAGGTTTATGTGAGAGTCTCATTTGGTTTTGCAAAAAAGAGTTCATACTGTCTATCAAGATTGTTAATCCTGTTGTCGAGTGTGATTGTGGGTCCATCATAGACAGTACACAAAGTATCCCACATCTCCTTTGCAGTCTTCATCTTCTCAACCTGTTTGAACACATCATCAGGCAGAGAGATAACCAGGTTATTCCTGGCCTTTGCATCCAGAGCCACCAGTCTTTTGTCTTCATCAGACCATTGAGCTTTAGCTTTCTCAAAGGTTCTGATTTCAGGAGCAGCTCCTTCAACCGCTGGAGTTATGGTTGTAACAAAGGTTGGCACATAAGGACCCTCCATTACAATCTCTGGTAGTTGTACATCCAGATTCTCTAAGTAGAGCATCATTCTGCACATCCAACCAGAGAAGTTCTGATGATTGAACATTGGAGGTTTACCCATTGAACCATTGTCATAGTATGAGGAACTTGCAGCACTGTTGTCCATGGAAACTTTGGGAGAATGAGAGATCTAGAATGACACACACTCTAAACCTGCTCTGATACCAGTTGTAGGTCCCAAAAGATATCCCAATCTAGTAGCCTTAAGCTGTAGAGGGGGGTGAATACAGCTATTTAAAAACTACACACAATTTTCTCAATGTTTGTATGTATTATCAACAAATGTTAATTACAAATGAGCTTGAATGCGGAAAGGTTCAAGCTGAGATGACAGATACAACAGTATGTTTAACTAGACTAAGACAGACTTAAACTAATTACAATGAATACACTTACTAAGAATCACTCATTGTGTTTACAAGACTCAGAGGAATAGCTTGGATAAGAACAGCTTAGACACAAAGCACTGTTTTATCCAAACAGACTTACATGCATGAAAGACACACTTGAATGCACGTTCACTCATGGGTTCAGCACTTAGCTTTTTGGCTTAACCTTTCAATCCTTGGAAGTTTCTTTTTATACTCACTCAGAGGATCTAAGTGAAGCTTCTACATTGGATGAAAGGAAAAAGGGAAAGTCTTGTTGAAAAGACAACATAAACTTTTCTGCACATTCTGAAAAGCAGACTTGTCTTCATGTGGGCAGAACTTTTGTCTTTTCACTTTGTCTACTGTTAGCTTTAACTAAATAAGGAATGTCAACTTTGCGTCTTTCTTCCTTTGTTAAGGGCTATTTTGATATAAGAAAAAGGTATGTCACCCTTTTTCAAATATCCTTTGTCTTCATGTAACAGAACAGCGTGGGCAGGCTGTGCAGTTCTGATTTCCACTTTGTCTTCGACTTTGTAAACTGATCTTTTATCTAAAAACAATACATGAGGACTTGGAAACATATTCCAAAGAGTGTTTAGCATGTTCACAAAGAACATGTTGTGTTCACAAAGAACAGGTTCTGTTCACAAAGAACAAAACACTTGTAAACTGCCCAAGCTGCTCACCAGTGTAAAGCAGCGTAGACAGTTTATGTCCAGCCTGTTCAGCAGACTGAACAGCTTGGAAAAACTGTCTTTGTTGCAACGAATGCAACACATAGAACAGCTTTACTTGATATTGCAAATCACTTAATAGGTTTCAATAAGGCATAAACATGCCTTAAATTATACCTTTCAAGTGCATCAACAGGTTTGATTAAGAATCTCCCCCTCAGATGCAGAACAGGTTTGACTGAGGCCTTTTTGTGCCTAACAGTTTTACCCTTTTCTCGTATGAGTGCTCAACTTGGTCTAAGAACCCAATCAACGTGCCTGCTTTCTCGTCCTTTTTACCTAGAAAGAAAACCCAAGAAAATCATGAGTAATAACTAAACAGTACCAACTCCCACCTATACTCCTTTTGTTGATTGGACCGAAGAGATCCATATGTAGCAAGAAGGTGGAAGCAATTGAGTTCTGAGTCTTCGATTTGTGTGACTTCTTATGTTGTTTTCTATTTTTGCACGGTACACACTTATCTTCAAACTGAAAACTCTTTAATGTAACACCTTGCACAAGGCCATTTTTCGTGATGAAATTCATCTTCCTTAAGTGCAAGTGTGCCATACGTCCGTGCCACAACAAAGATTCAGATTCTGAAGCTTTGGAAAGTAGACATATAGTTCCCATCTATGAATCTGCTATGTTCACTTCCATCATGTATAGATCATTCACCATTGGGGCACTCATCATAATCCACACTTCAAGTATCTTGAATCCCGGCCTTAGAAGTAACACTTCCTTTTCAGTAAGGAGGACTGAATTTTGTTTATCACAGATCAGAGAGACACTAATAAGATTGTGATCAAGCTTATCTACATAGTAGATTTGATCAAGAGTGATCGTCCCATTAGTGACTACTCCTGTTCCAGTGATATTGCCTCCTTTATTCCCAGCAAATGATACAAACCCTTTGTTCCCACTCTTGAAGTCCGTCAGTAGACTTCTGTCCCCAGTCATGTGACGAGAGCAACCACATACTTGAAATCTTTCAAATACCCATCTCTCCTTTTCGGTGACTTGGGTTTTTGATTAAGAACCTGTTGTGGAGCTGAGTGATAAATGTTCACACTTGGCCTTTGGGTTACCATTTGCTGTGGAGCCCTAGAGTAATTTCGGTTATAGTGCATTTCATTGTTATAACCCTGGGCTCTACTTGGTGTCTGATGTCTGTTAGGAGTATGTGTCCTAACTGGAGTATAACTCCTCTTTGGGGTAATATTCCTAATGACGGGTTGTGGTCCAGACCTTGATTGACTAGGGACTCTATTCGGTGAGTTAGTCCTAAGCCCTTCATGTTGTCTAGTTGACACCGGTGTTTGTTTAGTACCTGCTCGTGAGGTTGCAATCAAGTTCTTCTCAGAATTTTCAGAAATACTCGAGCTTGCAATACTAGGCACATATTTTAAGGCTTGTTGTGCTTGCTTCACTACAGTTGGTGTAGACTCAGTTTCTTATAGGGACTACTAGAAGCAACGTGACCTTTTTCGTGACATCTAAAACAAGACATTTTGTCAATAGGCTTCTAATAGACACTCTTTGACTTAAGAGTCTCGCTAATGTCCTATACTTTTGTTCCAACTACTGTGTTCAACACCTCTTGGTTATTATCACTCACAGTTTTTGCCTCTTCTAGTTTTGATCCACTAGTAGACTGCACAAACTTAACAGTTTTCTTAACCTTATGGCTTGTTGTTGACACCTTAGTTGTTGATGCCTTATCAGTCTCAGTTACTTTGACTACCATTGATTCAACCATTTTCGTGGTCTTATCCTGAGGGAGAGGCACATAGTTATTATTAAAGGGTGGAGGCACGTCTTGATATGTACGGTCTACCACTACGAGATCTATCTAGACGCGGAGCCGTCAACGAGTGCGGAATCCTCGTTAACGGGTAGACGGAAACAACTCTCAAACAGAAACACGGAGACTATCAGAAGCTGAACGAACGACACACGAACGATCCTACAAACTGATTCTCTCCGAAACGGCACTAACACTGATGATAAACTCGAAATCGCCTTTTGCTTAATCACTCTCGAATTCTGCAAAAAGTCCGATAATTATTCGAGTCTATCCCTAATTATAGAGGCTAATTCGAGTCTGTTATGGGCCAAACTCGAATCTGGCCCAAGGCCCATTCGAGTTTGCCCTCATTAACACTCTCGAATCTGCCTTCCTTCGAATCTATGGACCACATTCGAATCTATCACAGATTCGAATGTCAAACCTTGTGTAATTCGAATATACTATTTCACATACTCAACTTAGTATTGAAACTTATGCTTTTACCTTATGATCGACAATATCTTTGAACTTTATGTTTGAACTTCTTGTAATACGTTACATCAAGTTCAAGCACACACACAATAATAAATATCAACCATATATAAACATATATAAAACAAACACTTGCTAAAACCACAATGTAGGATCACTTAGACTGCTATCGTCACACAGGGTGTACCAACAGACTCCCCCTTGACGATAGCTTCTAATTAATTCACACATTTGATTAAGAACTTTGTTTATTATTTATTCAAACTACTTCCAGCATACAAGCCTTTTTCAACACATACTTTGACTACATTCTCATATTTCCTAGCTTCACTATCCATATGTGCATCACTAGAAATCTTACAACCATGCAAAATATGAAGATCATCTCTAGAAAGGTTTACCAGGTGAATAGGATCGTAGACTCTAAGAATAACTTTTTCTTCAAAATCTTCCATGACCGCTTCTCCAGTCTCACTCTCAGCATACCACCAATGCAGATTCTTCAAGACATTCTGTGGCATGGGCTTGAGAGGCACCTTCCTAAGACATCTTACTGGTTTGTAATGGATCCTCATCCAAGGTCGCCCAGTTAGAGGATCTATACGTGAAGGATCTTCTACTCTTTTTCCAACCCTTGGTTTCAGGCGTTCGAACTTTCTTGATCTTCCCTCTTTTCTTATGATTCTTTCAATTACGTCTGCGTAGGGATCATTTCCAATATTAATCAGATCTTTCCATGCTAAGGCTTTGATCTCGATCTTTGGCAGTGAATTGAAAGCTTTTATAGTTCGCCTCAGGTACTGTAGCCCGTCTTTTCTCTTAATTATGAATAGCTGCAGTTCTCGATCGAAGAACCAGCTTAGTATGCTTCCAGACAGCTTTCCAGTCCCTGGCACCCTCATACTCCTTTTCAGCTCTAATTCTTTCTTTTCAGCTCTGAAACACAATTTTCTCTTCTCTTCATTTGTTAGTTCTCGAGTAGGTTCCTCTATTGATGGCTGAACATTCAACGCATCATTCACTACTTCTACGTTAACAATGTCGTTCCCATCTATCACGTATGTATCAGTGATAGGATTCTGCTGTACAACGATCACATCAGCTTCATCATCCTCATCAGCACATACCTCGTCATCTGATTGCCAGTCAACTCTCTCTTCTGGCACAAACTCACCCTCTTCTAGCTCTTCATCTTCACAATCAAAACCTAAATCCATCGGATCATCATCAAGATCCATGAGAGCATCAATCATCTCACTAATCTCAAAATCTGTAGGCTTAGATGAGCTCGCTTCTCCTACTTCTCCTCCTGCTAGACTAGGCTCCCCCTGAGATTGAGCAGTCTGAGCAGTAGAAAAATCTACTGGCTCATTCTGACTTTTTGGCTGGGATCATTGCCTTGGTTGTCTTCATCATCATCATCTCTTGGCATCTGTACTTCCTGATCACGGCATGATGTCTCCCCCTGAGCCTGTAAATTTTTCATTAACTGCTCTATTAGGGAGCGCATCGACCTTATCTCTGCTGCCTGATCACAAACAAACGATTTTAGCTCTGTGTTCTCTTCCTGAATTTTCTCCACAATCTTTTTGAGATCGGCATTCTCGTTATGAAGATTTGCGTTATGACTTTGAATTTCATTGATTGCCGTTGTTAGTCCAAAGAGTTAGATTTCCTGGAAGTCAACTCGATCTTTTAGGCGCAGAAACCTTTGATTTCCAGCATATGATGATGAGGTTGATGGAATTGACTGTATCGGAGTTGGAATGATTGGTGATGGAATATATCGTTCATCGCGAGGTGGTGGTGGTGGGATGGTGGTTTGAGGTTCTTGAGATTGAGGGATTTGAGGTTGTTGAATTTCTGGTTGATCTGCTGATGATGAAGATGACCCTTGCATGAATCTATGACGCTTGGTCCGATGCCTCGTCACTAAAGGTGCAACTTCCTCTTCTTCAAAATCGGATTCATCAGACTCTCTTATTGCGCGCCTCCTTGAAGTCTCTTCATTAATAACCACTAATCTCGAACCATAAGTCGCCATTCGTACTGCTGGTTCAGTCGATACTGACTCAGGAGCTTCAACCTCTAACTCCTCCATCTCTTCTGATTCGGTTGCAGATGATGACAAAACATTACCAGCCTGCTCTGGCTCATATTCTTCAACATCTCTCAACACATCTTCTTCTCCTTCTGGAGGCTCAAGTAATTCTCCCACTAACGCTGCAGCTATATCTTCATTTGCATGAGGATCTGCCTCCCAAATTTCATTTAGAGTTTGGCACAATTGATCAGCTTCATTTGGGACGTCCAACGGCCCGGCTTCCTGTACCTCTGGCTGCTGACTCGTAGAAGGCCTTGATGCCTGTGTTTGACTCGCAGAGGTTCTTTGTCTTCGCCTTTGTGCACGCTGTGGCTGTGGTTGTTGTTGTTATTGTGGCTGTGGTTGTCTCGGTTGAAATTCAACTTCCCCTGCCCAGTTGGCAACATCTGGGGCTTCAAAATTCCTATCCAAGATGGCTCCAAACAACGGACGCTCAACTGGAACAGCCAATCTTCCTCTGTGCAAGGAACAATCAGCAAAGATCCTCTTATCCATTAAAGCTACGCTCTGAATCTCATACGACTGAGGCAGATTCGGCAAGAAATGCCTGATAAGCATCATTATGAACCGTGGATATAGCAGGAATTGTTGATTTTCTGGTGCGGTGATTTGATGAACAAATTCGGAGAAAAACATTGCTGAAAAACTGAATGGTCGATTATACACTATCGCGATAATCCCAGACTGGATCTTCGAGACCATATAGTCAAAACCGGCTTTCTTTGGTGCAAAGCAGACCATAAAGACATGAGCCAGAAATCTCCACTGGCCGATTAGCCCGCTCTGCATATAAGAAGCCTTCGTCACATCTAGACTATAACCCATTCTCTTAAAAGCCGCTTGCCTAATATTCAGAGGAAAGTCGATAGGCCCAGCCTCCTCTTCCTGCGAACCTAGCTGCAACACCTGACGCAGCATATCCGCCGAAAACACTAGCGGTTGTCCAGCTATTCGAGTTCTTAGCACTGTCGGGGTGACCGAGCAGTCTAGTTGAAGATGATCATAAAATTGACGAACATATGGAATTACAATTTGAATATTATGGGACAAAGCAAAAGCTATCCTAGATTCAACAAGAAAATCCATCATTTGACGAAATCCCTGCGCCTCAGGGATATGATGATCATAGGGAATGACCATATTATGCTTCGGTACAAAGGCTCGTACAACCATATCTGCACAATAAATAAACTATTAGATTCATTAAAAATCAGTAAACTTGTTTAAATTCAAATCGGTTTTATTTTGAACTTGTTTAAGTACAAAATCCAACACAATTAAATTTCTACAAGTTTAATAAAATTTAAATTAAATAATGCAAATAAAAGACAAATTCGAATTAGACAGATTCGAATAGTCAGATTCGAAGAAACCCCATTTTCGAGTTTGATGACAGCTTCGAATCTAGTGTCCTTCTCGAGTTTAATGACAGACTCGAGAAACCTCAGGAACAGATTCGAACCGTCGTCCCTATTCAAACACCAAATCTCTTGATTTTAACCTTTTTGGACTTAGAAAATTACATTCATTAGTCCTACTAGTTACTAATCACAGATATGTTCATTTAATTTGACTTTTTATCGGTCCAATCTTGGTAATTTTTGGAAAACTCGATTTAGACCCTTGAACCTTCAAAAAACGATGATTTTGCCTAAAATGGTGTATAAAACTACATGAATCTTGTACAATCAAGTTGATTATACCTAGATACAACAGTAGAATCGAACTCCTTAGCAATAAACTCGACAAATTGTCGTTTATGAGAGAAACGGTAGATTCGAGGAATAGATTCGAAATCGCCACAATAGATTCGAGGATATAGATTCGAAAACAGTAAGGAGTTAATGACTTCACTGTTAACCTATATATACCACCTACCTTCGAATCTAAGGCCAGACTCGAATCTACTGACAGATTCGAAAACCCAGTTTCGAGTCTGTCCTAAACTCGAATAACACCAACACTTAGAAAAATTTTGAAAATTTTGAAATAACTTAAACTTTTTCAACCGTTTTTCAACGGTATTGTGTAACAAGATAAACTATGCCAACTCTTTTACACTAAGCACATGATTTTTCACGCAGTGTTTATTTTATCCAACTATGAATGTACCCTCAGTAATTTTTTGACCTTTTACCTAAGTAAAAACTAAAATAAAATAAACCAAGGTAAAATAAAATAAAAATAATGACTAACAAATTTAACTTAGACTTAAGCTATACCTATTAAAATTTATAACCTAAGCTAAATACTAAACAAAATATTTTTGATGAGTATAGTCTAAGAAAGGTTCAATCAGATAGCGATGTCTGATACTCACTTTCGGTACTTAAACTTTCACACTTAGGAATTTTTGATTCCTTTGATTGTTTTTCGTGAAATACCCATTTAGCCGATTGTTGGTATTTTACCCCTTTAAACATTCTACATTTTGGAATATCCCTTGGCATTTTTATTTATCAAGAAATTATCTTACGTGACCCAGACATAGACATAATTTTATGATCAAGGCGCACAGACAAAGATTCTAACTTGTTGGTATTTGCAAACTTTCTTTAAAAGACAAACATAGGACACAGGTCTGTATTTTCATACAACAAAGTGTCTTAGTTTGACTTAAGGTTTATTTTTAGAGTTAGCAAGACAGCGGTGACAGGTCTGTACCGACGTACAACAAAGCGACATATCTTGCCAACCCGAATCTAAACAGAGGCAACAGGTCTGTACTTACGTACAACAGAGTTACATGTTTTCGACTCTCAATTTTATATGTTTTTTCTATTCTTTCCATTTTCAGATGTATTTGATGTTGCTATACATCCCCAGAAAGTTTGCATACCTCATTTAGACTCAAAATTTATATGTGTTGTACATAAAAATTAAGACCGATTGGTCGTACATCTAAGTTAGTGACACGTTTGACTTTTTCTTGAATATTTTATTTGCCTTGAGACTCCCTATATGTATTATGCCTACCAACACATCAAACTAACCTAAAGTATAACACTTAGAATTTAGTTGCATTATGTGTGAAAGCCTAAACACTTAGAGTTTGTAACGACTGTGCTAATTTTCGTCACTTTGAACCTATGTTTCTAAGACTTAACTCATTTTCTGATATTCTCTTTTTTTTTGTATTTTTCTGTTTTTTCTCTTTTTTTTTGTTTTTCATAAAGAATTTGCAATATAATAAGATAACCTACTAACTTACTAAAAATAGAAACTTACTAAAAATAGAAACTTAGAAACTATCCTAAATTAGCAGACTTACTATAAAAAGAAAGAAATACTACTACTATAAAAGGAAATAAAATACTACTAAGGTCAAATTACTCTGGGTTGCGCATTCCATTTAGTTGAATTAAATATTCAAACCGTGACTTGTCAAATGCTTTGGTAAATAAATCTGCATTATTATCTTCTGTTGCCACTTTTACCAATTTGATTAAGTTCTTTTCAGCACAATCACGAATAAAATGATGCCTAATGTCTATGTGCTTTGTTTTGTTGTGTTTAACTGGATTATTAGTTATAGTAATTGTAGATTGATTGTCTATCCTAATTGGAGTTTGAGTGTAAGCCAAACCGTAATCCCGTAATTGTTGTTGTATCCACAGAACCTGTGAGCAGCAACTTCCAGCAGCAACATACTCGGCCTCGCACGTTGACACGGCTACCGATGATTGTTTCTTGCATTGCCAGGATACCAATCTCCCTCCTAGGAACTGACAACCTCCAGTCGTTGATTTGCGCGTCAAGCTGCATCCTCTGTAGTCAGAATCCGTGAATGCCTCCAACTCTAGATCTCCCTCCGCGTGATACCAAAGTCCCAGCTTCGGTTTCGACTTGAGGTATCGTTGAATCCGCTTCACAGCTTTCATGTGCATCTCCTTCGGATTAGCTTGAAACCTAGCACAAATACACACAGCAAACATAATGTCAGGTCTTGAAGCAGTCAAATACATAAGTGATCCAATCATGGCCCGATATAACGTCAGATCCACATCGGTATCACTTTCAGTACCCGGTCCGAGATTATGATTCACTTGAATCGGCGTGCTAAAATGGGCAGTCAATTTTGTTCCTTCCATCCCGAAACGTTCCAATATGTCAAAGACATACTTTGTCTGATGGATAAACATCCCTTCCTTCTTCTAGTCAACTTGTAACCCCAAAAAGAAATTTAACTCTCCCATAGCACTCATCTCGAATTTCGACTTCATCACCTTCTCGAAATCTTTGCACATCTGTTCTTCTGATGATCCAAAAATGATATCATCGACGTACACTTGTACCAAGATAAAATGATCTCCCTTCCTCTTAACAAACAGAGTACTATCTATCCTACCCCTTTCAAACCCGTTCTCTAATAAATGGTTGGATAGAGTCTCATACCACGCCCTAGGTGCCTGATGCAATCCATATAGAGCCTTATCTAAGCGATATACTCTATCAGGATATTTTGGATCGGTAAATCCGGACGGTTGTTCTACATATACCAACTCCTTCACTTTCCCATACAGGAAAGCACTCTTAACATTCAATTGACATACCTTAAAGCCCTTGAAGGAGGCAAACGCTAGAAACAACCTAATGGCTTCCAGCCTTGCTACTGGTGCAAATACCTCGTTGTAATAGATTCCCTCCTCTTGGTTGAAACCCTTTACAACTAGCCTAGCCTTGTTGCGCGTGACTATATCCTGATCGTCTCTTTTGTACTTAAAAACCCATTTGGTTCCTATGGCAACTTCCCATCGAGGTAATGGAACTAACTCCCACACTTCTAGTTTCCAAAATTGCGAAAGTTCTTCCTGCATCGCTTCAACCCAGGAGTTATCCATAAGTGCCATTTGCACATTCTTAGGCTCTGCTTGCGATATGAAACATGAATAGAGACAAGTGTGAAATGCCTCGGAGTCATTTATCATAGACAACAACACAGTGTTGTTATTTAAACTACTCCTAGTCCTCACACCCTCGTTAGGATTTCCTATGATGCTTTCTATAGGATGATTCTTGTTAATCCTAGAGGTCTCTATCTCATCAACTCTTAGATTATCTCCTAAGTTGGATCCTATTTCACCTAAAGTGGGAACAGCCTCAGTGTCTACATTTTCCTCCTCGTGGACATTTTCCTCAGAGTTGGAACTTGATGCTTGAGACTGATTCTCAGTGGTAGGTGCTTCTTGATCAGCAACTTCTGGAGATCCATCTACAGTCGCAGTAGGCTCAGATGTGGATTCAAACGTAGTTCTCGGAAAGGTATGGCCATCGTCATTCAGATGCAACATCGCCATTTCCTTTTCGATTGTACCTGCATTATCATCCAAAGGAATGTTAAATGACTCAAATTATTTATCATAGTCAAATATCCATTCCGGACCAGTTTGGGGTTCATGTGTATAACTTGTGACTTCGATGTTATACACAATCTAAACCGTACCATTTGTTTTGTTAAAAACCCGTTTGTTTGGTGAGTTCGACACATCACCTAGGAAGTATCCTTCGTCAGCCTTTTCACCAAACTTCGGTTGATGTTTTGTTCGCAAAAGAGTGCATGGTACCCCAAAGGGTTCGAATCCAGTTAAATTAGGTGGCCGTTTATTCAAAATTTCATAACATGTTTTGTTCAAGCATGTACAAGTCATTATTCCTTGGCGCCCGCATCAATACCCATTCTTCAGGAATATTGAATCACGGTTTTAGCACTAACGCCTCAGTGTCAGTGAACAACACTGAATTCTTCTTGTCACAGATTTGAGATACACTAATGAGATTATGAACCAGTTTATCAACGTGATAAACTTGGTCCAATGTAATCATCCCATTAGTGACTTCTCCAGTACCAGTGATGGTTCCTCCCTTGTTTCCCGCGAATGATACAAATCCCTGATTCCCTCCCTTGAAGTCTGTGAGGAGACATCTTTCCCCTGTCATGTGCCTGGAGCATCCACTGTCGACGAACCATTTGTTGTTTGGCCCTGTGGTAATTTCCTGCACATGAAAGAAAATAGGTTAGTTATCACGGGGAACCCAAGCCATAACTGACTTGGTTATACCACTCTCGTCCACATACTTAAACTCTTTCAAATACCCATCTCGCCTTTCAGGTGACTTGGGTCGTTGAACAGGAGGTTGTTGTGGTGCCGAGTGATGTAAATTCACTCTTTGCCTTTGAGTAGGCATTTGTTGTGGAGCTCTTGAATAATTACTATTATATTGCATTTCAAATTGAGATCCCTGAGCTCTAACCGGTGTGTAATGTCTACCAGGAGTATGTGACCTAACTGGAGTGTATGCTCTGCTAGGTGTTGTGCTCCTATAGACTTGTTGAGGTCCTGACCTAGATTGATTAGGGACTCTATTCGGTGAATTAGTCCTAACCACTTCATTTGGTCTACCTTTTACCGGTATTTGTTTCAAAACCTGTTTTGGTGTAGCCTGCACAGTTTTCTCGGTACTATGAGAATTACTAGTGCTCGCCACACTTTTGAAGGTTTAGCTTGTTCTGGCTTCCCTGTCTTAGGTGTAGTGTCAACTTTCCTATGCGGACAGTTAGAAGCGACATGTCCCCTCTCGTGACATCTAAAGCATGACATCTTGTCAATCGGCTTTTTGTGTGAGCCCTTTGACTTAAGTGTGTCACTAGTGTCTGGTTCTTTTTGAACATCTATTGTGACTGGTTCATCATCCTGATCATTAAAATCAATTTTTTGTTTTCCTGCAGGTGTTTCACAAGAGGAAGACACAAATTTGACTTTCTTAATCTTAACGTTTATATCAGTCACCTTAGGTGTATTTTCTTTTACAGGCTCAGACACAGGTGCAGATATTTCCTCTAAGTCTACTGATTTCTCAGTTTTCTCCTGAGGTTGAGGCACATAGTTGGCATTAAAAGGTGGAGGAATCTCATGAAATCCTAGACCTACAGGCTTTTTAGATTGGCGTTGAGCATCTAAAACTTTTCCTAGGTTCAGACTTGAGTTCCTAAACTTTTCTAGCTTACTATTTGCCTCTGCTACCTTCACTTTAGTTTCAGCTAGCTCTACATCTTTGGTCTTAAGATCTTTGGTCAAGGCCTCTACATGCTCGTACATCAGCTCTAATCTAACACACTGCTCACTCAGCTTGTCTTTCAGAACTATTACATCTTGAGCATCAGCCTTATGTTTATCCCTAAGATCTTGCTTAATATCATTCAAGCTAGCATTATCAGATTTTAAAGATTCATTTTGAGCAGATATGTTTTTATGTGATTCTAATACTAGATTCAACCTGTCATTAGAAGTAACACATAAAACACATAATTCATGAAAAAGAGAGTAATTCAGACTAACCTTTGTGTGATCGGATTCCACGTTTGCCATTTGAGCGACAAACTCCAGAAGCGTCTGATCATTCGACTTTTCCACCCACATTGGACTACTGTCCCTTGTGTTCTGCTCTTCCCCTTCACATCCACTCTCAGTGACCTCAGCCATGAAGGCTCTAGCGTTAGATTCCGGATGTGAGCTCCAGTCGTAAGTACCATCCAACTGTCTATCTGATGTTACGTTTGATAACAGACCAGCTATGTTAGCTTGACTGGATGAAGAACTCGGAAGGTATCTCTGTTGAGATTGGTTCTGAAACTGCCCTTGATGCTGATTCTGCCGTTGGTAATGATCTACCTTTGGTCTCTGACACTCTCTTGCGAAGTGTCCCAAACCTTGACAGTTATAGCATTTAACCTTTGACTTATCGAAGCCAATCCCCTTATTATTTATATTCAGATTCCTTCCAGTCCGTTTGATGAATCGTTTAATCCGCTGGGTTACCATGGCCAGTTGCCATTTGAGATCCATCTCCTCAAGGTCGTCAGGGTCTACCTGATCATAATCTTCATCCCAGAGTGCAGGATCGTTTATTTTCCCTTGAACGCAGTTTCCATATGCTGCCAAAAATGACGCCAATAGATTCAAATGTTCTTCGGCCGACTTAGCGCTCATGGGCATCTTAGAGTATCTCTGAGATGTTGATGCAGGTGTTGCCTGAGGTTGTTGTTCTTCCGATCTTCCCAACCCTAAGAACGCTCTATTCAGTGTGTCATCAGTCTCTGCTGAAGGTTTTGTTGATTTTCCAAAATACATGGCTGGATTTTGGACTTGTTCATAATCGGTTTCGGCCTTCAGTAACTCAAAATGATAAGCCCGCAGCGTTCCCACTACATCCTCCAAGGATTGAGTATAATACTTATCTTCATCAAGCTTGATCATAGCCACGTACATAGCCCATTTGGCTGGTAGGGCATCAAGAAGCTTATTGTTCTTTTCTGTATCGTTATACTCAATGCCATGACTCTCAAGCTCTGTCAGCAGATGCTAAAAGCGGGTGATGGTGTCATCCAGCTTTTCATCCTTTAAAGCCTTGAAAATCGCAAACTGTTGTTTCAACAATTCCATACGCTTTCTCCGAACCCTCGGATTACCCTCACACCTCTTTTCCAGCGTCTCCCAAAGCTCCTTAGACGTCTTCTGATTGCGGAATGTGTGTAGTATATCCTGAGGCAAAGCCATTCGAATAATCGAGAATGCTCTGTTCTCGGCTTCATATAGTTTCTTATCATCCTCCTTCATCATTTGATATGATAAGACTCTTTGACGGCCTTCAACTTCTGAGATAGGTGGAATGTATCCTTCGTCGATACATATCCACATTCGCATGTCGTTGAAACGCACAAAATCGGCAAAACGATCTTTCCACCAATAATAGTCTTCAAGTTTCATCAGCTTAGGCGGAGTATTGGCTTTCCCGACCTCATGATCCATTTCCAGAAACCTTTGTAAATTTGTCATTGTTTCAAGAGAAATTGAATTTTAACTTAATAAATTTAATTCGAATTTAATTTAAGTTAATTCTTTCGAATTTAGGTAAATTCGAATATAATTAAGTTTAAATCTATTTGGGACTAAATTCGATTTAAGTTCTGAAATTCAATTAAATTCGAAATATGTGACAGATTCGAAAGGCTCCAAACTCGAAGGTCAAGAGAAACTCGAATACCCAGCAAATTCGAATCCCTGTTCGACTATAGTCTAAACTCGAAGCAAAGTAGAATCAATTTAAACTCGAATTCTCTCTTAATCAAACTCGAAAGGAGCGGATTTTGGTTAGACTCGAGACTAAGAAAAACCCTAATCACTTCTCACAGATTCGAGCGCCGCAAACTCGAAAAACGGCTAATACTTGGATTTTTTAACGTTTTTCAGATTAAATCAATATTTTTACAAATAAAAATATTGATTTCTATCAAAAACGTGGAAAACACCAAAGTATTTCCCGTATCCCAATTTGATAAGCTCGAACAAGCCAAAAAAAATACGAAAACTGGAGAGATTAACCGTCCAAAAGCGTCAAGAAACCTAGGATGTATCTTTATGAACACGAAGAACACTAAGAACACCCCGTAGTCTCTGATACCACTTGTAAGGTCTACACACTACGGATCTATCTAGACGCGAGACCGTCAACGAGTGCGGAATCCTCGTTAACGGGTTGACGGATACAACTCTCACTCGGATCACGGAGACTATCAATAAGCTGTACGGACGAACACGAACGCACCTACCAGATGATTCTCTCCGAAACAACACTCAATTTGCTGATAAACTCGAGATCGCCTATTTGCTTAATCCCTTACGAATTCTGCAAAAGTCTCCTAATGATTTGAGTTAACCCCTAATTATAGAGCCTCATTCGAGTTTGTCATGGGCCAAACTCGAATCTGGCCCAAAGCCCATTCGAGTTTGTCCCCTTGACACTCTCGAATCTGCCTTATAGGATACATTCGAATCTGCTAGATTCGAATCTGGTTCACTTGTGAATTCGAATTTACTCTAAATTCGACTTTCACATGTTTAAACCTATATTTGAAACTTATGTTTTTAACTTATGTTTGATTTATCTTTGATCTTTATGTTTGAACTTCTTGTAATACATTACATCAAGTTCAAACATACAATCAATATCTATCAAACATATATAAACATATATATCAAACACTTGTTAAGACCCAATACTTTGTGATATTAGTTGAACCAAAATGCTAGAACACTAAGACTGCTATCGTCACACAGGGTGTACCAACAAGAATACAGCCGTCAGTGCTCTTGGTTCATTATTTGAAAGATTCTCCATCCTTGAATAAACTTGCAAATCCCAAGCTTCAAGATCTAAGAGAAGACATGAGGACCGTTATGACTCCGATGATGCTCCTCATGAGAGGGAGAAGAGGACAAAGCTTGGTGAGTCAGATTTGCAGCTTGTGGTTTTTGAGGCGAAAGATACTAATGGAGGAGGTTCAGGGGAGGGAGGAGGATCAAAATATAATCCAGTTGATGCTCCAAGTGAGATGTGACTAATTGTTTATGAAGATGTTCCAAATCCTTTGAGTGTGCAATCTGGTGTATACTGTTTTGATGAATATGATGAATCTGACAAGGATGAAGAAAGAGAGGTGTTAAGGATAGAAGAAGCTTAAAAGGAGATCGATTTGCCTGAGCCAGAAATGTTTGAATATTCTGAGATGTCTTTGGGAGCAGAAAAGAATGTAGATGAAGAGGAGCTTGTAGAGGAAATTTTGAAGGATGATATACCAACAGCAACGGTTGAAGCCTACTAATTCGAGTTAGTCCAAAAAGGAAGTCTACTACTCCCACCCCAAGCAACATCAAAAGGATAGAGCTTCTATCCTTTCCCCAAACATAATTTAACAAGTTGGGCCAGCGGGGCCTTTGCCCTTATCAGTTCCTGAAAAGAATAATAACTAAAGGGTAAACAACACAGTTGTTTAGTGAGTTTCTAGATTAAGGTACAATGCAACATATGAATGATGCCATGCTATGCCATGTAATGAATCAATAATCTTCAGGAGGCCAACTAATGGCTTATAAGCTACCACATTGCGGTTACCACACCCTCAGGCTTACCGTACAATGGGTTTACAATCTACTGCTCGATTACCACATACCACAGACTTATGGATATGCAGTTTACAATGATGCCATACGATTACCACAGACCACAGGCTTATCGTTTTACAGGCAATAATGGTTACCACACGCACATGCTTACCATTATGATTTCGCTAGGTTACCACAAGCTTAGGCTTACCGTCTCAGGGGAGAGGTCAAATGAGTGATCAACAATTTATCAACCGAGCGATAATATTACAACGATAATATGTGATGACAAAGCATGTAATGAGACTGATACGAAAAGCAATAACATACAATTCATGATATGGATATGAATATATTAATACTAGAACTCACTGTGGTTTTGTAATAATAACCCCCGGTCTCTATACCGAATTATAATTGTCGCAAATAGGATTAATAGTCTCCAAGGAACTTAGCCTGACAAACTCCTACATATAAGATTATATGTCACACCCCATTACCCCGGTTGGCAACTAGGCGTGATGCCGCGGAATCATAGTCATAATCAAGCGAACGACCACTAAATGGACGTTTTCAAAAAAACATTAAACTTCAAAATATGACATTGTTTTTACATAATACGAATAAAACGTAAAGTAGTTCACAATTACGGAGATTCAAATACATGATCGAAAAGGACACCAATTATGCTAATTAATCTCCGTATGTTTGAAAATTTTTGCGACTCCAAAATTTGCGGAAGCCCTGTTACGCTTCCGATGCATGCTACTTGCCTTAATTCCCTAAAAATACACGCTAAAGTACGTCAACAAAATTGTTGGTAAGCTCATAGGTTTACACGAAAGAATGACTTGTATGGACTACAACGATTGAGTTTGAATTTATAAAGCATAAATTCCATGTTATGTATTACATATAACCATCATGCAACCGAACTTAATTATAGGTTTGTCCTATGTAGTATTAACCACTATAATACTATGATGTTAAATATATACGCACCCGTTAGTAGTTGGCGCGACCAACCCGGGTGGGGGGCTTTAATCCCGATAGATCTATCCATATGATATTCACGTTTACATAAATGTAATTAAGGGTTCCTGATTTGAGGGCATGACGAAACCACATGTGTGTAATACGTAAAAATAAATGTAGCATATATTGTGTCCATATGAACTATGTAGCATATATTTTCACCCCAAACATAACATTGTAAAAATAGAGGCTATGAGTACTCACCGTAAAAGTGATGGCAAATATGAGCGTAAAAACGTAGAGTGCGTTGATGTCTTCTGACGAAGCTTCATGTATTTTAACTGAGTCCTAAATGATACGAGGGACTTAATAATTTCCATATATGATAATATTCATGTATGAGGGTTTTTATGTTTTAAATCACCCAACTTAACAAGTTCATAAATAAAACCCACATAAAAGGGTCAAGTTTATATATACAGATTTTCCAGGTTTTGTCATGATTTTTTGGCCTACTTTGTGGCTGTTTTTTTGCCAAGCTCCAAAATGATTTGGGCTTTGTTTTTCATAATCTTAAAACTACTATATACAAGGAATTTTTCAAGGTAAAAACGGTCATTTTTTGAGGTGTTTAGGTTAGGAAAAAGACTCGTTAAAAACCTTATGTTGGCCATATTTTAGTTGTTAGACCTTTCAGTTCCCAAACAGTATTGGGGGTTAAAAACTCTGTTATCTTAACTACTAATAAAGCATTTAGCTAAACACAACTCATCATGCACAAAGTACAACTTAATAAAGCATCATTCTTGAATTTTAAGACTTACAAGTAATCATACATAATGTACAAGCATCTATTGCAGAACATTGAAAACAGATTTTTGTTTTGTAATTTTGAATTCTTGGAACCAGTGTTCCTTGGAAAATAAACCGCTCTCTTCTCTCACGCTTCCTTCTTCCCCCATGGTACAGAACCTACTCTCTCCTACCACCGCCTTCCCTTCAGCAGCCACCGCCTTCCTTCTGGTTCTCCTCCTACGCCTCCAACAGCCGTCGCCTTCCCTCTGGTTCCCTTGAGCAGCCTCTGCCTTCAGCCACCACCACCCTCCAACAGCCACCGCCTCCACCATCTGCCACCCTGCCGCCTGCCTTCAGACAGTAGGCCGAGCTTCCCAACACCACCCCAACAGCCGCCCCAACGGCCTTGCTTAACCTTCATGACTTTTAATAGGTACGTGCCTTGATGTTTTGATTTTTAAGAGGGAAAAGTTATATAAGGTTTCAATAGGTATTGCATTTCTTCCATCCATTTATTTGTGAAAAAGTTTGATGATGAATTTTCGGAATTTGAAGCAAACTTGAAGAGTGAGAAGATCTTATTGTCTTCCAAGAGTTTAATTATTTATCTCGATTTTTTGTTGTTGCATTGTTTCATACTTCTGTTTACATTCAAGCTGAATTCTTTGACAATAATCTACTTACAGGTTTGATTGTTTTAGTAGCATTTGTTAATTGTTGATTTTCGATATATAATACCGTTTTTGCTTCTTTTGCTCGTTAATTGAAGGTTTCAAGTATCAGAAAGGTTAAAATTTTGTTTATATATTAAAGGGATGAAGCAGTCTAGCGATGATGATAATTACAGCAATCCTCAACTCATCGTTTCTAGATAGCAAGACTTTAGATTATAATTTTTGAATCTTTTAAATTCGTTGTTTGGAAGGTGTGAGTGATTTTGAGGTTTATGTGGATGCTTAGCCAGTTGAAAATTCTGGCTATGGACCTTGCAGAGTTGCATATGGGATCTGTGAAGATGGAAAGCATTGCTCGAGAACATAGATCTTGAATCCCAATGAAGGAATCACCTTAACTTTATTGCATTCCTCCGATGCACAATAATAACATTTTTTTCAATTCGAGACTTCTCGTGTCAATGTCCAAAAAACTATCTTCTGCAGCAATGCTTCCATCTTCGTTTCATATAGAGTGGTATGTCTTGTTTTTGTTTCAAAGTAAGTTAAAATGCTTTTGTTTTAGGAATATTGAGTTTTAATTGGTTACTTTTTTATATGAAAGTGATAATGGTGTCAGCAAAAAAAAAAAATCAGCAATTGCCCAAAGAGATAAGGTATTGGTTGGAGCTTCCGTTGGATATAATGACTATGGCATACTTGAGAATGCCCAGAAAGTGTGTACTGCTTGGCATAAAATCTGCAAGGACCTGCAGTTTGGAGGCTCATTTACATGGATTATTATAAAACTAGAAAGGCATGAAGGGACATTTATGAGGACGTTAATTTGGATCCAGAATTACATTTACAGCCTTTTATTTATGGTGGTTGTAGAGAGATGTGTAAGCATGCTGTGAATAGAAGCCAAGGCCAATTGGTTGATAATTACCCTTGTGGGTTTTAACGTTGACGGGCTTCTTCAATATGTTGCAGAAAGGTATGAAAGCTTATTACATCTGGCGTTTTGTGTATTTGTTTCTTATAATAATAGCAAATGCTTATGTGCATTACATGAATGGACTTTATATATTTTTATAGTTACATTCAAACTTGTAACTAATTATTTAGGATAGATATGTGTTTCATCATTAAATTTTTAATATTCATCGTATGCCACACAATCTTACTTTTAGGTTTTAACATATTATTTCTGTTAATTTGGTTCAAAGGTCAAGTCAACTTAGATGTCTTAAAATTGTACGTTGCTTTTCTTGTACAAATAAATGTTGGTTTGAAGCTTTGAATAAATTTCCGTTATTGGAGGAAGTCAGCCTTTATTCTAAATCAATCTCAAAAGAAGCAATCAAAATTGTTGGCCGTTGTTGTCCCATGCTAAAATACTGAAAGTGAATCTGTTTGAAAATGATTTGTATGATGATATGATTATATAGATGAAGTTGATTGGTATAATGAATATACAGATGAAGATATGTCTGATGAGATAGCAGTAGCTATCGGGGAGAATCTTTGTGAGTTAAGGCACCTAGAACTCATCGGAAACAGCATGACAAACATTGGGTTGCTGGCGATTCTGAATGGTTGTGGGCACCTTGAATCACTTGACTTGCGTGAAAGCTTCTGCCTTTATCTCAACGAAGCATGGAAAAAAGATGCACTGAACAGATTAAATGTCTAAACTACCTAAAGATTTTCTACGTTTAGATGGTTTTGATGAATGTAATTTTAAAAATGTAGGCTATGAATCCTATGATGATGACTACATTTATGAAAACAGATTGTATGATCCAAAAAGTGACTATGATCCAGACTATAATTACTTATGTTGTGATCTCTTGCTAAATTTTTAGGTGTTTTTTTTGTCTACGCTCCTTTCTGTATCTTTATCTATCTATGGTCCACTTTACATTAACATTAAACAATGTCTCTTCAACAGCTCAACTAATTTGTATTTTCTCTATCGTCAAAATTTATTTTTCACCATACCATTGTGTTTCTTTTCTTCTACTGAAGATCCAGGATTTGATTTTGAATGCTTAGATTTGGATGCCGAAAAACCATTGTTAAGGGAATTAGGTTAACTGATTGGTGGTGGACCGAATACTGCTGCTGCTAGAAACATTGGCAGAGTTCCTTTCAAAGGCTACTGTTGCCGATTGGGTCCAGATGCCTGGGATGAAGGTTCGTGTTACCTATTCTCAAACAGGTTGATATTTTGTTAATTGATGATTATCAAGTTAATAAAAATTTCCTTGATTATTTTCCAGCCTGGTTCAGATTCGGTTGGGATTTTTGCCATCTCACAGAGTTGTAGTGGAGTGGCAGCTAGAGCCTACGGTCTTGTAAGTTGAGAGCCCACAAAGGTAATGCCATCCTCCTCGTAGTTGTTCAGTAACTATGTTTCATGTTTTTTTTCCACCGTGTTTACTCTTGATTTTCTTCCATATTGTATATACACAGGTGAACAGTAATCATATTTGCTTAAAATGTTACCTATCATGCCCCCCAAAGAAAATAAGTTGTCAAGAGTACTTTGTCAATTAAATAAAAAATGTTGTATAAAGTGTCCGTAAAATGTCCATTTTAGTCTATCATTGCATAGTAGAGGCTTTGACAGCTTTTTTGGAGGTTATGGTTGCAATGATAGAAATATCGTTACAAGGAAACTTGATTTTTGTGGTAGGTTATGGACTGATAATCACAAACACTTGTCCAGGACATATGGCTCTCCCTGGCACCTATGGTAGTGAACAGAAAATAGCCTTCATCTTCACTAGGAAATGGATCTGTATGGTAGGTAAATTATAAAAAAACACTTGGGGAGTGTACTTACATAACAAGGATTTAAGCGACAATGTGGCATAAATAGACACAAGTTTTACTCGCCACGTTGAAAGTTCAGTGGCGTTGATGAGGATGATGCATCCTGTTTAGAATAGGAAGTAATTAAGAAGAAAATATGATGCTATTTTGATTAGTATAATAAAATGTAGTAGGTCATAAGATATTTTGTAACAACAATATGATTCAGCTCAGTTAGTTAGAAAAGCAAGAGTCATTTTTTAATATGGAAAAATGTGAAATTATTTCATCATAAAAGTGAAGAAGAGGATGGTAAGTACCCATTGAGCCGCCAGGCCCCACAAATGGTGTTACGAAGAAGTCTAGGAACAACACAGGTAGGAATGTTGTTGACTTGATTGTAAGAACACATCACAATTGCCACCTTCACTTGCATCACACATGTCTTAATGGTACTTCAAATGTATGTTTCATGTCCTGTTTGCTTACCTGCATTAATAAAGTTACATACACATGTAGAGAAATCCATGTGTAAAAGTAAAATATAAAGTTTATACATGATATTATATTCTATTTTCTTGCATTTCAAAACAAGGTATGCAGTTTTTTGTGTTTATTAACAATTTATTGTTTATTTTGTTAGATTTGATGTGGCTTGTAAATTTTATCACTATTGATGAGGTTATAGAGCTTACACAGTACACAATTCACATGCTCAACTTTTCAATACGGAATGCGACAACCGAAAAAATTAAGGACAGTGAGGGTTTACAAACAGAAACCCAGACTGGTTGACTTTTTCACAGTTTGAGGCCATAAGGTATTATGTTGCAACATTTTGTTTCGGGTGTTTTAGTTTCCGATTCAAAGGAATGAGGTAGTAATTGCGTCTGCATCGAGTTTCTGGTTCAATCTAACAAAATTTTATTGTTCATTGAGTGTTACTATTTTTATATGTTTGATTTGCATTTCATTATGAAAACATATAAAGCATTTCCTAGCTTTGAGATTACAAACCAATATGCTCTTGAATCTGTTACATGAGAAAAACACTTCAAAATGAATATTAAATGGTTGAAGGAAGTTGGATAGAGCCTGTATCTGACCAAAGTTCATCACTGATACAAAACGCCAAAAATGGGTATTAGTGCCAAACTCTTTTGGTAGTTTTTATTTGGTTATTTATGAATTCTTGGATTTCCTTTCGGGTGACCAAATTGTTTGTATTGGAATTGAGATACTAGCTACTCTAATTCTTAATAAACTATACATCGGTGTCAATGTATTACCTCCTTAGGTGCTTGGAGTTACGTGCCATCAAAGCTTTTAAATTTGGAGAAAACTTCAAGTCAATTTGCAGAACTTTCAACTTTTACAGGTGTAGAGGTAGTGTTTTTTTGTCTTTGGTCTTGACTATTTATTTCCCATAACTTATGTGTTTGTAGCCATTACATTATTTCGATTGTAAAAAATTGCTAAATTAAAAATCTTTGGTTCTCACTCTGCACAAGCTGCAAAGAATGCCAAAAATCTGCATCAACTGCATTGTTACATTGGCCGTGAACGATCCTTCCAATAGTAGAAGTTCGATTTAAAATTTTGTCCGTAGAAGCTGATTGTCACGTTGAGATGGAGCACTTCCGACGCTCATAAATTCTGCCATAAACATTGATGAATCTCTTCTAGCTACTCTCGGGATCAATTTCTCCGAGAAAGCTAAACTTCGCATTCTTAAAGACACATCTGGAATTATCAAACCATCAAGGTAATAATAAACTTAATATTCTTCTCTTCATAATATATTTTGTTCTTTCAAGATTGGTTTGTGATTGGGGGCTCATTCTTGCTGTCATGTTCTGTTTATTCATTTTGTGACCTCGATGCTGTTGTCTGTTTGTTGAAGGTAAAGCCCTGAGGAGGAATGGTGGAAGTGAAGGCTTAATAAATAGATGAGTTTGAGCATGTTTTGTTCTGCATAAAAATGTTATTTTGCTCTACATATTTGTTGTGTAATATAAGACAAATGAAAATTCAAGAGTTAGTAGTCTACTCCTGCATAAAATGCTTTTTTTGTGCAGCCACAACTCACAAAAGCAATAGGTAGATGATTTTTCTACAATCCATCATCATCATCATCATCATCACCATCACAATTATCATCTTGAAATTAGGCTGCATTTACATCGGTTCAAGGTAATTAAAAAAATTTTCACAAAAAAAGTGGTAGTTGATTCTATTGCCCACCATTGTCAACCTTCTCATGCATTGACACCAAGATACATCTAATATGGATTCCTGTTTATTTGTTTGGGGTTTTGTGTTTTAGTTCTTATGGATGCTATTTATCATCTTTACATTGATATTTCAGTTCTAATTTATGGTTTTATATCTTTGTATGAATTTTAGTTCTAATTTATAAAATTTCAGCCTGCTTGATGTCTACTCTTGATCCCTCTGTTTCTACTCCTGATGTCTACTCTTAAGAGCATCACAGGTTCAAAAACAAGCAATGAGACAACGAACCCCGCTCCTAGAGTTGTGCCTGCAAGCACCTCGACAAGTTGCCTGTTCCTGCAGTTAAATATTTCAATGACATGGAGGTCATCTTGTGAGTCATGAGAGGACCAAAGATGTATATATAGTGTTTAGTTTGCCATCTTGCCTTCCTGATAGACTCTGATTCATGTGATTTAAATAACATAGAGTCGCCTCTTTCTTTTCTAGCCTTTTTTTAATGATGTATTATCAACTTATCATATAAAGAAATAAGATTAAGCAGAATGGAGAATCTTACGGAGTCTATGAAGCTTACGCAAATTCACAATGACATAGGCCCATAGCAAATACGAAGTCAACCTGGTGTTGTTTCACTGATTCGTGTATAAACATTGCAAATTCAGGTTAATGAAGCTCTACTTGAGTTGATAAGGGCAACCGAGAGCAAGAAAAGCCCACATGACTGGACAAATTTGTTAGGGAAGAGCACTGGTAGGATTACAAACTCAAAACCTCAAGTAGGCTACGATTTTTCATAGGACCAATAGAGAGAGCCTGAGTACCTGAAAAATTGTCATAAGAGACCAATATGCTATTTTTATTATCAAGTTTCTGGTCAAGGAGCTGGATGGAAGCCTCTCCCGGCAATCACCCGTCCTGTTACAAGATGTTTCTGTGCACAATTACTAGCCAATGCACAAAAAGAAGTAGCTGAAAACAAAAAGGTGAGCATATTTTCCAATTATTTGATTAAATAAAAATAATTCATTCCAGTTTCAATCGTAATTTTATGATAGAAAGTAACATTCTTGATGTGGTTTTGCAGTATTAATGGCTGTGGATAACAAGGTTGCCAATAAGAAGGCTACAGTGATGCCAAAACCACCACCTGTGCCGCAAAATGAAATGGTATTCGATATCAGTCCTGATATAGAAGAAGGGAAGAAACCCGATCCAACTTCTCGATTTCGTAGCAAGCAACATCAATCGTTCTTAACTTCAACACTTACTGCCCGTAGCAAGGCTTCCTGTGGCCTTAACCACAAACCTAAACTTGCAAGTGTTGTCGATATTGATGCACAAGATATCGATAATGAACTGGCTGAGGTAGAGTATGTCGAAGATATATACAGTTTCTACAAGCTCGTAGAGGTAACATAATAAACAATTTATAGAAACAATCCCATTTTAATGTAGATGTATAGTTTTATTTTATTTAATTTGTTGATGTGTTTGTGATGCAGAATGAGAGCAAAGTTCATGACTACATGCATTTCCAACCCGAGATAAATGATAAAATGAGGGCGATTCTATACCATGATCTGAGGTTTATCGCTTACTATTAACTGCAAATGAAATTGCAATCTGCAAATAAACTTGAATTTATGATCTGAAATTGTGTAGATTTATTTTTATGAGGGGGTATCTATTAATTTTGCCTTACTGCCTATTGTATAAAATGTTCTATGGTTTTTCTTGTACTGTCATTTTTTATGAAGTAAATTATTATATGATATTTTAGAATTGATTATTAGCTGTTATCCAAAGGAACTTGGCATGTATTGTTCTAAAAACCATTTCTTAGGACTGTTGTTTACTTGTTTAGGAGTTTTAGTGCATCAGATTTTAGTTAGTTAGAACCGCTTAATTATTTGTTGAGATATTCTTACAGTTTTTTGTGTGGCTGAATTTAAGGTCCATTGACCCCTTGTAGTTGAAGCATCCAAATGTTGGGCTCACTTTTTTTTCAACAAGATTAGTCAAAGGTCAAAATCGAGTCAACAATTTGACAACCAAAAGTATCATGATATTGGGTCCTCTATCAGGATTCTACATTCTAGAAAAATTTTAGTTCTCCAATAGCCTTTGCAGGGATTCATAAGTGCATAGCACAATGAAAGTTTAAGAACATATAGTATAGTAGGAGACGAGATACCCTAAAGCTAACGGTTTTATAGTGTGGGAGTTTCATTATATTTAATTATCTTATGAGTCATTTATCGAAACTTGGATAAAACATACAACCACATCATAAGTCCCATATTTAACCTTAGACATAGTTTTATAATTTGATTATATACATAAACGGAAAGTGAGGATATGACTCTCACAATAATTTTATGTGCAGAAAACACAAAATAATAATAATGAGAGTCGAATAAGAATTGTGGCGAGTAAAAATATCAGAAAGTAGGTTGATTTAAATGTGGTATCAGCTGATAATAACATATCAAGCTACTATTGTGAAGACTAAATAGAAATCAAGCTAAGTAAGAAATAAAGAAGATCCATACCCCAATGAATAAATGTGCTAAAGGCATCAAGCATAATTGTAAGAGTATATTTACTAGCAGAGAAAAGAAGTTTCCGCAAAGCCTCTATGAAGGGCATAGACTCGATGTCACCTAAGAAGGATTACAAAGGTACTAAATAATCACGAAATTTTAAGAAACTGGACATTTAATGGATGGTTGTTGTCTCTTGATGTAACTTCTCAATAGCAAACTTTTATTTTGAAGAAGTGAGTGCTCGTACTAACAATCGCTTTTTTGATGTGGGTTCTTGTTGATTTCAATCCCAAGTGATATACTAATTATAATTTGAAATACGACTTTAACTTGCTTTTTTCTTCTTCTTTTTTTTCCCTCTCAAATACTGCACAGAGATCCTCTTTTTACTCCCTTTCACATCACCTGAAAAGCCTCTGTATTTGATTTATGCCATAGATATAGTTATACAAGTTAGGGCTGATGCAATAGAATCCAATTTAAAAACAATTCTGCATAAGTTTCAAGGCCATGGTCGGAAAGAACCTGCAAATGGGATAATTTGATACTATTTGCTGAAACGGTACCCAGCGAGAATGCATCTATGGATGGTAAATTGCCAGTTGAACAAGAGTTACTAGATTGATTTCCCACATACCTTGCCCATGGAGCTAGATCAACATTCTATTTACCCATCGGAGCCTTTTGTCATCTCTCCAGATAATCTGCCAATCATCCAGGTATAGAAATCATGCAAGTTACATTATTAATTGCTTTTTTATACTTAGAGATTATATGCTTACATGATTATCAACCTTTAAGTATTTGTGTGTCGTTTACTGTTTTGCATGCCAACAAATCAATATCGATGATATTTATATTATTGCATATCGACTCTTCTTGTTTATTGGAAGGTGGCATGCTCAACATTTTGGTATTATACAGGCTGACTGCCTTGCAGCTGTGCGTTGCAACTACTTCTGTAGCTTAAAAGACACCAAAACAGTCTATGGTTTAGATGATGCTCGATCCAAGTTATTGGTTTGTTTATGAATGATAATCGCTTCATCCCATTTAAAAGAGTTCACATTTGACTTTGGAGTGTCAAGTGATTTACCTTTAGTTCCAAATGTAGATATGGAAAAGAAATAGTCACAGTTGTAGACACTAGAGAGAATCTGATAACTACATTTTATCATACATAATATTTAATATGTTGCTGGAATATATTAATTACCTATGCTCAGAGTTTAATAACATTCATGCTAATTTTAGTACGAAAGCTTTTGGAATTTGAAGTAAAAAAGGATTATTATGGGATGGAGCCAGTAATATCTTATATTTGTGCAACTCTACTTTCATTTTGATTTATCAATGTACCAAATTTCATTTGTTATGTCACTCTGATTTTGTAGGCTTTTTCTCCAACTAAACCACCCAAACCAGGAGAGTTTCTTTCCCTGCAGAATATGCCATTTAATGTCGGTGAGACGGATATGACCAAACCGATCACCAACCAGGAGATTTTTCGAAGATATAAAGTAACTTTATTTAAAATTTGGAACCATTTCATATATTAGTGTGATTATGATTTTTAATTATTTTGTCCTGCCCCCACCCTACAGGAACTCAAGAACGCCTTGAAGGAAGACAATTGATACTTGGTTTATACGGAAAATATTAAAAGGAAGGGTCTTCTTGGATGACGGAGTACCAAGGCAATTCGTATGAATTTCGGGAATGTTGGAGACGATGACGACGACGATGAGTATTGGGATACCGGGACCTGAGTAACAAGCAGTGTGAGGAGATGTAGAATTTATACCTGAAGTAGACAGATGTAATAGTGAAGTAGACAGATGTTATAGACTCATAGTTGTAAATACACCATACATGTACAAGCTAACATATACAGCTGGTAAAAGAAAATATGAAGCAATAAAAAAGGATGTATAATGGACCATAAGATAAGAAGAAAGAAAGCCTTGGTGCAGCATGCAGGTTCAGATACGTTCTTGCACTCCCAGTTTTTCCAACTTTCCCCCCTTATTTGTCAAAATTGCTTTGATTTTTGAAGGTTTCTTTTTTCTTATTTGTTGGTTGTACCTCCTAATTCTCATCAATACCTTGCTAAGGTTGTCGTTTCTCTTGATCCTCTCCATCCTGGAGATCCTGCTTCTCTTCATGTAT
Organism: Centrapalus pauciflorus; assembly: GCA_020465985.1. Taxonomy (NCBI): domain Eukaryota; kingdom Viridiplantae; phylum Streptophyta; class Magnoliopsida; order Asterales; family Asteraceae; genus Centrapalus; species Centrapalus pauciflorus. Next base: position 694,699 of record JAANYP010000849.1, on the reverse strand, counting down.
GTATGCTAAATTTATGCCTATTTTAGTTGTCGTTTTGCTTTAATTACTGATCGGTTATTGATTATTGGTTATTAGGTTTATATGTAGTTGTAATGAATTTAAGGCTACATGTTTAATCAGTAGATTGATTATTGGTTATTAGGTTTATGGTAGGAGATGATATATATTAATCATGTACAAGTCTCTTAAACAAATGAAATTTAAACTCAATTTCGGATGCTTTGAAATCTGATGCTAACATCGGGAAGAGAACTGCCCATTCGTTTCTCCCGTCTCTCTCTGTTATCCAAAGCATGTTCTATCATTTGACCTCAATCAATTTCTTCCATAGCTCCATTTCCTTCACCGCTGCACACCTCCTTTTTCACCGCTGCACACCTCCTTCTATCATCCCCTCCTTTTTTATCACAAATATATTTGATCATATTTTTGTCTGTAACCATATGGTTTTTATGATATTTGACTGACATCGAAACTTAAGGTATTTTTCTTTTACAGTGTTTAAAGATATTATTCATCATCGTCATCTATTAAACGAACAAGTAATCGAAAAAAATATTTGTCGCCGCCGCCGCTTTGCGCGGGCATGTAGCTAGTAATTCTGAAAACCTCCAAATATTTAGTTAAAACATAGATCTAAATTCTGAAACAAGATTTAACTTATTTCGTTAAGTTTTGAATTAGTTATGATTTTTCAATGTTGGTGTATTATTTCTGACGAAAAATTCGAATTTCATATCCTTGAAACAACATGTGATTCTTGTTGTTTATTCAAAAACCACATGTATAAAAGGCTATGAAACACAATTATATACATTTTTTCATATTATTTATACTTATATTATGTGTTTATATATTTATAAACACATTTGAAGAAACAAACTTTAAAACAAAACTAGTTGTTCATAAACTTGGTTTTTAATTAACTTGTTGTCGTTGGTGAGTATATATATATTATGCAAGACTTATATTAACATAAATATAAGAAGTATTAAGGTAGTATTTACTTACTTTGATTAAGTAAAACAATGAGAATGGGTAGAAGATTTGATCTTGAACTTGGTTGCACAAAACAACTCTTAAAACACTTGGAGAACAAAGAAAATTTTGAAGTGTTTTGTGTGTGAGAAGGTGGCCGATTTTTTGATGATAGAAAGAGAGGTTTTGCTCTTGCAAAGGTGTGAGGATGAATGAGAAATAAGCTCTCGATTTATGGAGAAAGATTGGTCTTGCAAATGGAGGTTGAGTGAGGATTTGGGTGAAGTGAAAGTAGATGATGAAGAAGGATTTGATTTTGATGGTGAATAGGGTTTGGATTAAAAAATGAAAGTCAAAATCGATGTTGTGTACCTTTACATGGCTGGCCATGTAGGTGTATTTATGGGGTATTTCATTTTTTTTGTATAAAAGTATTTCAAAATGTATCGTTGTATTTTATTTTTTATGTAATTTTATAAATACTTATGAATACACTAGTTTTGTGTAATTGTTTTTGTCTTGCATAATTAAGGTTATGTAAGTTTGTTAATGCATGTTAGTGACACCAATCTTAATTTAATTATGTATTAGTTGATTTAATCCATCATATCGTAAAATGATCGGATTAATTAATTTGCCATTTAATCGGATTAAATCGAATTTCACCGATGAAATTATTTCTAATTGTAATGAAATTTTTAAGGTCACCACGTCTACAGATCGAGTCAAGGGGAGACGACATCCAACGAGTGCAGAATCCTCGTTAGACGGTTAACAAATCGATCACGCGCGAAACACGGAACTGAACACAATGCTAGCCAACAGGATACCGACCCCACACGTTGTATTGCTCCTAGACTCTCTGAAAACACTTTCTAGTTTGTCCTTGCACTCTGACAAACACTGAAATGTAGATCTCCAAAAGTCTCTTTCTGCTCTCAAACTCCTCTGAGTTTCTGAACCAAAAGTCGCTGAAAATTACAAACACAAGTTCATGATATAACCCTTAAGTTCGTGTGTGGCCCAAGCCCACGAACTTATTGATTCAAGCCCATGCACTAAGTTTGTATAAACATAGCATGCATATGTTCGTACGAACTTAGCATCCCTAAGATCGTAACCCTCGAACTTAACTTTATTTAGTTCGTATGCCTCATGAACTTATCATGCAATCATGAACTTATCAAGCCATTGCATTAAAAAGTCCCTATCTAATTCAATATACTATAAATAACAAATCTAGACTGGTGTCGTCACACCGGATGTACCAACAAAATTTCTTATGAATTTTGTTAATCACATTGACGAATTGCTAATAACTACTGATTAAGTTATAATTGCTAACCTGATTTTGTGCCGGTTGTTACATTATAAATATAGCATTGACAAGTCTTTTGTTATATAAATTCCCTCGATTAGTCTTGGGCTTCCAATTGTGGGACCCGATTCTTTTTCGAGACTATAATCAGATTCATTATTTTAGTCATTCATACCACCTAACTTTAATAGTCATAAAAATATCAAACCATAAGGTTTTCAACTAAAAATGAAGTTCGGATCGTATATGGACTAGCCCACGTCCGAAGTTCGGATCCCACCTGGGTGGTGCCCCATTCGAAGTTCGGATGCACCAGGCCATAACCCTCACCGGAAGTTCGGGTGCAACGTACCCCTGAACCGAAGTTCGCGTGCACCGAGCCGTACCCGTCACCCGAAGGTCGCGTGTCCTGGTCGTACCCCTCACCTGAAGTTCGGGTGAGCCGTACCCCCGACACTTAGGTTTTTTTTTAAACACAACCACCAAAACTCATCTATATTAAATGTAAATGGTTGGGAACTATTTCTAAACCTATATATCTCATTTTAGCCTCATTTGTAACACCAAAAGTCATATATATTTAATGTGGACGGTTGGGAACTTTTACCCAACCTCTCTCTACGCATAAAATACACGTCAATATAATATCATAAGTGGCAATATCGCAGTTATCTCATAGAACATATGTCAGGGGCTTACACAAATCACTGATAATTAAAAACTTTAATACAACGTCTCATAAGTCTGATACAGATAATTAACACCACTGAGCTAGCATAAAAAGTCTAACTACAAGCTACATACATACTGAATACATATAAAAATACAGATCAACAGTTTCCCACAATATACGTCATCATACAGCAAATGCACACATACAAAATCCCTAATCAATCCCAGCTCCTACTTTTACGGCTACTGCGGTTGCGAACCCACTCTCTGACTGCCTAAAACACGTTAGACTCGAAAAGTAAGCTGGGAAGCTCGTGAGTATGCAAGGGTTAGACTCTGCACAAATAACACATCACATACACAAAGCACATAGAAAATCACCAAAAGATCAACACCTTTTAACTCAACACGCCTCATAATCTCTGATGAACACAGAGCTCAGTGCACATCTCAACTCAAGGGGATGTCGTTCCCCAGCTAACAGACCGCACACAGCAGTATTTAGCTACTCAATTAGCACAGGAGCGACCTGGCAATAACACTACTGTATATATATACAGTCTCAAACTTCATTACGGGTTAGGGACAGTCAGCCTGCGCGATCACCCATCGCGGATTCTCGGAGAACTCATACACACATAGCACATATAAAAAGGTAGATAGAATCGCCACATCCCTTTCTCATTCACATATCACAATCACATAAACACCTGCTGAATGAAATCCTATCGCGGCTCAGATCGCTATCGACTCGGCCCTGTACACATCGAATCCCAGAATATTAATATAAACTCAACTGATATAAACACAGACTCTGTAACTGAACTGGACCCAACAGATAACCCTAAACAGACCATGAAGCCCAAAACCAACCCGACCCAAACTACCCGTATCGCAGCCCACGCTCAAGGAGAATGGCGCTATGGATTGCGGTCACACTCAGTCCATTGCAGCCGCGCTCAATCACGAACGCTCCCTCAATCGTTGTCGAAACCCATGCCGCCCGTGTCACACCTATCGCGATCGTGCTCAGGGGGTCGCGACCGCGAGCACGGACGATGGGCTTTGGTTTGTTCGTCATAATTGGCTGAACCAAGGCTAAACCAAGCCCTCAAACTCGATTTCCAGCAGCAAAAACCTCACAACACATACATATAACATTTCCTACAGGCTTATTAGCCATCCCACAATTTCAGCGACATGAAACACAATTTATATTACAAAATCAGTAGTTTCTTAACTCTTTACTTTAAGAACACAAAGGAGGAGGACAATTTCAGCAACCCACTTTAATTCTGGCAGCCTTTCTGGTTCAATTCACTCACGCACAGACATACACTTTGTTTCTGTTTTTGGCTTGAAGAAGAAAAGAAAATAAGTTCATAGGGAGCCTCTAAAAATATGCTTTCTATTTTAGACAGGTTCTGGACCCAATAACCCGAACCCGATATCGTAAATTCAATAATTTTATCAATTTAATCCATTTAAATCCACGATCTCATAATTATTAATAATCCACTATATCACCGTCCCGAGATGTGTAATCCACTAATTGGGATTTTACTCGACCAACACAATAATAATAATTTAAATATCCAATTAAATAAATCCACATTTCAGGTTAAATATCGGGATGTTGCAAATCCTCCCCCTCTTAATAAGATTCCGTCCGGGAATCTAGCTCGATGTATGGAACAGTTGTGGATATCTGCTCCTCATCTCGGACTCGGGCTCCCAGGTGGCGCTAATATCCTTATGATGTCTCCACTAAACGAGTACTAACGCAATATATTTTCTCCTCAGCTTCTTCATCTTGCGGTCGGTGATGGCTTAGCTTGCTCAACATATCTCAACTGACAGTCCACGGTGATCTTAGATAATGGGCATACTGGTCGTCTTTGGCCAGAGACTTTCTCAGATGACTCACATGAAACGTGTCGTGCACGCCGGCTAACTCTGGAGGCAATCTTAATCTATACGCCTGATCTCAAACTCTGGCAATGATCTCAACCGGACCGATGTACAGTGGACTCAACTTACATCTGTGTCTGAATATGATAACTCCCTTCCACGGCGATACTTTCAACATAACGCGATCCCCAACTCGAAACTTAAGCTCAGTCATATGATGATCGGCATACCTCTTTTTCCAGCTCTGTGCCATTCACATATGTTCGCGAATCACTGCCACCTTTTCGCCCGTCTCCTCAAGCAACTCAGATCCGTTGATAGCTCGCTCACCGACCTCGCCCCAACACACAGGGTTTAGACATTTACGCCCGTATAAAGCCTCAAACGGAGCCATTTTAATGGTGGTGTGGTAGCTGTTATTATACGAAACTCTACTAACGACAAATGAACGTCCCAACTACCACTGAAGTCAATTGCGCAAGCTCGTAACATATCCTTGAGAGTCTGATTCGTAAGCTCTGTCTGCTTGTTTGTCTCAGGTCTATACATTGTACTAAATTGCTTACGGGTGCCCAATTCTCGCTAAAAGTTTTGCCAGAATCGTAATGTAAGCCGAGTATCTCTATCAGTCGTAATCGTTTTCGGAATCCCTGTGCCTTGAAACCACATCATGAGTATAGAGCTATGCCAACTGATCCATCATAATGGTGCAACAAATTGCCAAGAAATAAGCACTCTTCGTGGGTCGATCCACAATCACCCATATCATTTCTTTACCTCTAACCGTGCGTGGAACTCTAACGATAAAGTCCATCATGACATGTTACCACTTCCACTCAAGGATCTCTAATGGCTGAAGGCAACCGTGAGGCTTTTGATGCTCATCTTTTACACGCAGACAAGTCAAACATTCTTCAACATAACGGACCACATCTCTTTTCATCCCACACCACCAATAGAACTCGCGCAGATCTCTATACATCTTCGTGCTCCCGGGGTGGATAGACAGCCTCGATCGATGCCACTCATCAAGTATCAGATGGTGAAGATTCCAAACTCTCGGAACCCATACTCGGTCATGAAACGTAAACAACCCTCTGTTGTCTCTGATTAGAGTCTCAATCTGCCGAGTAAGCTGCTCTATCTTCACATTCTCCACTCGTAGACCCTGTAACTGCGCCAGTCTTAAACTCTCTGCTCGAGAAATTATAGGTCGTACGCCTTGCGGTTTAATGCATCAGCCACCACGTTCACTCTACCCGGGTGGTATTGAATCTCACATTTCTAATCTTTCAACAACTCTAAGTTGCGCCGCTACCTCGTATTCAGCTCTTTTTGTAGAGAAAGCAGGAATGTCTTGTCAAAGTTTGATTTTTCCTTGTAGTGGGCACAACTTTGACAATTGTTTCCTTGGAAACTCTTCTTTGAGCAACATCATGAAATTTCTTCATGGCCAGGTTGTCAATTTGGAACTGAGTCTTTATTGATGAAGGGGTGGTGGATACAGAGTTCTCCTTGGTCACAGAGACTAATGATTTCTTCTCTTTTATTGTCCTCTTCTCAATGTCAGCTTCCTTAACAGCTTCTTTCAGTTTTCTTTGCATTGTCAAAGATGGCATTTTTACTTTCTTTGTCTCTTTGGCAGCCAAAGCTTGAGCAGGTTTCACAGAGGTTGCTGCCTCCCTTGCTCTTTCCAAAAGCTCAGCTTGCCCTTGTTTCCATTCATATTAGGTTTCGAGTGATATTTTCATTTCTTTTTCTTGGGATTTATCATATTTTAGCTGAAGCTCTATTTCAACATCTGCATACACAACATCCTTGCCTTTTCCTTTGGCTGAAGTAGATGGAGCAATCTCAACCTCATCATCTTCTCATGAATCCAAGACTAGTTATCTTCTTTTGTTTGGCTTGTCCTCAAATATAAGTTCCTCATCCTTAGATGGTGCATGGCTTGGAGACTTAGCCTAAGTAGGCACAACAGTCCTGGAATAATGGATGTACCTGCAGTAACACCAATGGTTAGTTGGCATGTTGCTTGCCCAACAGAAGCTAATTTCTCCCTAGAAAGCGATGCAGAAGTCAGAGAGGAGGATTTTTCTCCCTTTGTGTTTGAGGCAGAATTCTTCTCCCCTTTTGAACGAGATGACACAAAGCCTTAAACAGCAGTACTACCCAAAGGAACAGTTCCAGTGGATTATGCAGCAGCAGTCTTGGTAATAGGTTTAGGACCAACCAGGCTATGAACTACAAAATCCAGGCTATCCTACACCTCAGCTAACTGGGTAAGGCATTTTTCAAGGGAGGATGATTGAGAGTTGGTGATAGCTGAAAGAATTGAAATGGCAGCCTTATTAGCATCACTAAACATAAGGCTTTTAAGCTATGCACGAGTAATGTTGATGGACTCCTGCACATCTTCAAAACTTGATGCCACTGTGTTTGACAGAGATACCACCTAAAGTGGAAGGTAAAGGAACATAATAGGCTTCAGCAATACCTGACAGTTGGTGAGAGTTGCTGTCAGGCTGGACACAGTGTCCTACTGATGAGAAAGAAGAGAGGGGAGGGAAGATTAGATTTGTTGCAGCTGTGCTGTAAGTGCAAGCAGCTGAGAAGAATAGCCAGGTTGTGGAGAGGGTTGTGGAAAGAATGACTAGAATTAAGAAATACTGAAAGTTATGCAGACACGGAGTCTGCAATAGCCGTTGGTAGGGTGAGCATGGATTTATCCAAAGAATCAACCTTGTTATACAGCACATGAAGTTGTTCTTTCAAGAAAAGATCATTTGGAGTTGGAGGAGTGTGAGTGGATTCTTTTGATTGGGTGGAGGTGGATGAAGGTGAAGACGGAGTTGAACCTTGGGGTGGTGAATAGGTTCACTTGGTGATAGTAGAGGCAATGTGGAAAGAAGTTACATAGCCTGTGCAAATGATAAAGGGTCAATGATACCCTCAGCAGTGGCCAAACCTGCATCACGGGGCGAGGAGGTTGAAGTGGTTGGCTTCTTAAGAACCACTAGTATTGTGATTCCTTCATCAAAGACATGGGTAGGACCCTCAGTGGTGGTTTAGTCTTAGTGCAGCTCTTGATGCGGTAAAAGCCTATGCATTTCAACACCATCAATGGTGAAAATTGGTGACGGATTTTGCAAATTGGGAAGGCCTTCTCCAAAGGGTTGTTCTGTAACCTGTGGACATCAGGCTGGGGAGTGGGTCCTTTTAAAACTGATGGGGATTGACCAGTTGTATCATGAGGAGCAGACAATGAAGGCTGATAAGTTGGTGGGATAAAACCAACTGTTTTGACACGTTGTGCAGGCTTAAAAGTTGTTGGACATAAATGTGTGGGGGACTGCGTGGACACATTATGGAGTGGAGAGAACTCTTATCTTTCAATGTCTTCACCCTGTTGAGAGGTTTGGAAAGTAGATGTGGTGGACTCCATGTGTACAACTGGTTCCTGTTGGGAGAAACCATAGAGCTCAGGCTGACTCTGGGTGGACTCTTGATGGAGTGAGGCTGGCTCCATAGTGGGTGCAACACTCTCCAAGAAAGGTGGAGAGGATGTAGCAGGGGAAGCCTCTATTACAACTGACTCCTCTTGAGAGGAACTCGAGGGACTTTGGGAGGTAGGAAGGCTCTTTTTCTTTTTCTTTGCTAGGGATTCTTCCTTAGTCTGGAAGAGGAGGAGGGGGGAAGTGGCTAGGTCATGAGTCTGGTCTGGTGGAGAGACTACACTAAGAATAGTTGGTGAAAGTTGTTCCCTGGTCTTAGGTGGCATAGAGCCACTAGGCACAAACGCCTTTGGTTCAATAGTTAAACCTGGAGCTTCATCCTGCTCCCTTTCAGGCACAGGGATCGAGGGAGCAAACTTTGTCTTTTTTACCTTCTTGAGAACAGGCCCTGCAACACTGGGTTTCAAGGCATGTTTTTCCTTTTTACCCTGAGTGTTGGATTTTTCAGTGGGAGCAGAAGCTAGATCCACATCCATTGTAGAAGGTCCTTCCACCAAACCAAGCAGCCTCCTCATTGGTGTTATGAGAGGAGGCTCTTCAGTACTAACAGGTGTATGAAACACCTTATTTCCAATGACCGGAAACATCATGGACTTCAGGAGGCGCTGAGAGTTGTACAGAAAATCAACACAGACATCCTTGAAGACGAGACTGGGAAATACAGATGGGGATCATTGTTTTCATTCTACAAAGGCCCTCAGGTTGACAAAGATCCATTTGGCCATGTTCAAAGTAGTCCCATCCACAAACTACAGAGCCACTTGTACTTCATCTCTCCAATTCAGGGACATCAGCACCAAATCTAGTAATCTGTAGCTTCCAAGGCTGATTTTTCCTTGAAGTGGGCACAACTTTGACAATTGATTCCCTGGAAAGTCTTCTTTCAGCAACATCATTTAATTTATTTGTGGCCAGGTTGTCAATATGGAACTGAGTCTTTATTGATGAAGGGGTGGTGGATACAGGCTTCTCCTTGGTCACTAAGACCATCGATTTCTTTTCATTTATTGTCCTCTTCTCAATGTCAGCTTCCTTGACATCTTCTTTCAATTTTCTAAGCATTGTCAAAGATGGCATTTTACATTCTTTGTCTCTTTGGTAGCTAATGCTTGAGCAGGTTTCACAGAGGTTGCTGCCTCCCTTGCTCTTTCCAAAAGCTCAGTTTGCCCTTGTATCCACCCATAATAGGTTTCAAGTGGAATTTTCATTTCTTTTGATTGGGCTTTATGATATTTTAGCTGTAGCTCTATTTCAACATTTGTATCCATAACATCCTTGCCTTTTGTTTTGGCTGAAGTAGATGGAGGAGAAATCTCAACATCCTCCTCTTCTCATGATTCCAAGACTAGTTATCTTCTTTTGCTGGGACTGTCCTCAGTTATAAGTTCCTCCCCCATATATGGTGCAAGGCTTGGAGACTTAGCCTGAGAAGGCATAGCAGTCGTGGAATCATGGATTGTACCTGCAGTAACACCAATTGTTAGTAGGCATGTTGCTTGCCGAACAGAAGCTGATGTCTTCCAAGAAAGGGATGAATATTTCTCCCCCTTAGACTTAGAGGAGGGTTTTTCTCCATTTTTATTTGAGGCAGACTTCTTCTCCCCTTTTGAACGAGATGGCACAGAGCCTTCAATAGCAGTATTTCCCAAAGGAATAGATCAAGTGGATTTGGCAGCAGACAAAGAGGAGGATTTTTCTCCCTTTTTCTTTGAGGCAGAATTCTTCTCTCCCTTTGAATGAGATGGCACAGAGCCTTAAACAGCAGTACTACCCAATGGAACAGATCCAGTGGATTTGGCAGCAGCAGTCTTGGTAACAGGTTTAGGACCAACCAGGCTATGCACTACAAAATCCAGGCTATCCTACACCTCAGCTAACTGGGTAAGGCATTTTTCAAGGGAGGATGATTGAGAGTTGGTGATAGCTGAAAGAATTGAAATGGCGGCCTTATTAGCATCACTAAACATAAGGCGTTTAAGCTGTGCAAGAGTAATGTTGATGGAATCCTGCACATCTTCAAAACTTGATGCCACTATATTTCACAGAGATACCACCTAAAGTGGAAGTTAGAGGAACAGAATAGGCTTCAGCAATACCTGACAGTTGGTGTGAGATGGCTGTCAGGCTGGACACGTTGTATTGCTGTTGTGAAAGAAGAGAGGAGAGTGAAGATGAGAGTTGTTGTAGTTGTGCCGTAAGTGCAAACAGCTGAGAATAATAGTCACGTTATGGAGAGGGTTGTGGAAAGAATGACTTGAACGAATCAAGAAATCTTGCAGGTTGTGGAGACATGGAGTCTGCAATAGTAGATGGCAGCGTAAGCATGGATTTATCCATAGAATCAACCTTGTTAGACAGCACATGAAGTTGTCCTTTCAAGAAAAGATCTTTTGGAGATGGAGGAGTGTGAGTGGATTGTTTGGATTGGGTGAAGGGGGATGAAGGTGTAGATGGAGTTGAACCTTGGGGTGGTGAAATAGGTTCACTTGGTGATGGTAGAGTCATAGTATGAGGGGTCATTGATACCGTCAGCCGCGGCTAAACCTGCATCATGGGGTGAGGATGTTGAAGTCGTTGGATTCTTAAAAACCACTAGTATTGTGATTCATTCATCAAAGACATAAGTAGGTACCTCAGTGGTGCTTTGGTCTAAGTGCACCTCTTCATGGGGTGGAAGTCTTTGCATTTTAACATCACCAGTGATGAAAACCAGTGATGGAATTTGCAGATTCGAAAGGCCTTCCTCAAAATGTTGTTCTTTACCTTGTGGACATCAGGCTGGGCAGAGGGTCGTTCAACAACTGATGGGGACGGACCAGTTATATCATGAGGAGAAAAAGTTTAAGGTTGATCAGTTGGTGGCCTAAAAGCAACTGTTTTGACACCTTGTGAAGACTCAAAAGGTGTTGGAGAAATATGAGTGGGGGATTGTGTGGACACAGTATGGAGTGGAGAGAACTCTTGTCTTTCAATGTCTTCACCCTGTTGAGAGGGTGGGACAGTAGTTGTGATGGACTCCATGTGTAGTACTGGTTCCTGTTGGGAGAAATTATAGGGCTCATGCTGACTCTGGGTGGACTCTTGATGGTGTAAGGCAATCTCCATAATGGGTGCAACACTCTCCAAGAAAGGTGGATAGGATGTAGCCGGGGTGGCCTCTTTTACAACTGACTCCTGTTAGGAGGAACCCGAGGGACTTCGGGAGGTAGGATGGCTCTTTTTTATTTTTCTTTGGTAGGGATTTCTTCCTTAGCCTGGGGGATGATTAGGGGGAAGTGGCAAGGTCATGAGTTTGGACTTGTGGAGAGACTACACTAAGAACAGTTGGTATAACTTGTTCCCTAGTCTCAGGTTGCACAGAGCCACTGGCCACAAAGGCCTTTGGTTCAATAGCTCAACCTGGAACTTCAGCCTGCTCCCTTTCAGGCACAGAGACTGAGGGAGCAGACTTTGTCTTTTTGGCCTTCTTGAGAACAAACCCTGCAACACTGGATTTCAAGGCACGTTTTTCCCTTTTACCCTGCATTTTGGATTTTTCAGTGGGAGCAGCAGTTGGATCCACATCCATTTCAGTGGGAGCAGAGACTGAGGGAGCAGTACTAACAGGTGTATGAAACAACTTGTTTTCAATGACTTGAAACATCATGGACTTCAGGAGGGGCTTAGAGTCGTACAGAAAAGCACCACAGACATGCTTGAAGATGAGACTATGAAATCTGGGATACATTACAGATGAGGATCATTGTTCCTGTTCTACAAAGGCCCTCAGATTGACAAAGATCCATTTGGCCATGTTCAAAGTAGTCCCATCCACAAATTGCAAAGCCACTTGTACTTCATCTCTGCTAAGCTGATCAAAATAACCAACTTTACAACTTAGACTCATTAACACGGAGGCAAAGAGAAATTTATTGGTTGGGCCAGTTCCTTTTTGAATAATGTGGCTCCAACTCTTGGTTCAGACACACCACAACAAAGTAGTTGGTTTCTCATATGCTGGTTTTCAGGTTGTAGCTTGTCATATTTTTTAACCACGGGCAGATGGAGTACCTTTTGAAGCAGATCAGCAGAAATCTCAACAACATTAGTGTTGTTGATGATGGTTCCACAGATAACCTTGGTAGCAGAATCATATGAGCAGGTGTACCAAAATTCATACACCTTCTCCGGATATATGACACCAGGAGTAGCAGTCATGGCATAGTGCAGTGGGTGAGCTTTGATAAACTCTACCATGGGTTCATACCCTTTTCCTATGTAGTTCTTTAGGATTGAGAGATTAGCTACATAGTTTGTACATTTGATGGTCTGTGTAGTGGTGACTGATGGGTGTTTGACAACATCATCGCCCAAAAATACGGGTACAAGGGGAGTTGAAGATGCCATTTTAGAATTTGATGATAGTTCAAAAAAGGCAGACACAAAGTCTTTTATAGAGTAGTTAGGGATTTACAGGAAGTATGGAGGTATAGGGTCGCAATAGGGAAGGAGAAAATGAAAGAGTGATATTAGGTATTTATAGGATTTGAATGTGAGAGAGTAGGAGAGAGAAAAGGACGGTTGATTTGAAATGGAGATGAGTAACGGAACGAAACAGTTACCACGTCAGCACGTGTGTCAGACCCACTTGACCCATTTGCTTCTCTTAATCATGCAACACACATTATCCGCAGTTAAATAAGTTAAACAAATACATAATTTACATAATGTGAATGTGAAGAAAGGTTAATTAAAAGTGGATGTTCAAACCTATTGTCAAAACCAGTGATGATGTAGTGCCATCAAAACTGATCAATATGTAACTTGTTTATGAAACATTGTAAGGTCTGCTGGCTACGGATCCTATCTTGACGCGACACCTGCCAACGAGTGCGGAATCCTCGTTAGCGGCTTGACGGATAGACCACGCACTCTGAAACACGAAGACACACACAATGATAGACGAACAACTGAACGTCCCAACACGATGATTCTCTCCAAACGAAACTCTCTGAATACTTGCAAGTTCGAGATCGCCCTTTTGCCTAATCGCTCTGAAATTCTGCAAAAGTCTAATAATTAATCGAATTAACCCTTAATTATAACACCCGGTTCGACTTTGTCTAGGACAAGTTTGAACTTGGCCCAAGGCCTTTTCGAACTTGTCCACTAACAAATTCGAATCTCACCCTTCAAACTTATGTTTGAACTTATGTTTGAACTTATCGTAACACATTACACCAAGTTTAAACATACATGCAATCAATATCAAACATATATAATCAAACATATAACAAACATATAACAAATACTTGTTAATGTATAATAATAGTCAAGTTGACTTTTACAAAATATGTCTATACTTAGACTGCTATCGTCACACAGGGTGCACTAACAGACTCCCCCTTGACGATAGCTTCAAACTATTTATATTTTGCCTAAGTACTAGCACTATATAAGCTACTACCTGCATACAGTCGTATATCAATACATACTCTAACTATCTTTTGAAATTTCCTAGCCTCAGATCTCCAGCCTTCATGAAAGAAAATTGGCTGATCATGTAGCTTTCGCAGGTCATCCTTAGATAGATTGATCAGGTGCAGCGGATCGTATACTATCAAAATCACCTTGTCTACTATATCCTCCATAACTGCTTCAGCCGTATCATTATCTATATACCACCACTGCATGTTTTTAAGAACATCCTGTGGCATACACTTCAATGGTAGCTTCTTCTAGCATCTGATAGGTTTGTACACCATTTTAGCCCACGGTATTCCAGTATGAGGATCTATCTTCGACTCATCCTCAACTCTCTTTCCTGACCTCGGCTTGAGTCTTTCAAACTTTCCAGATCTACCCTCTCTTCTGATTATCTTTGTGATCACTTCAGCATAAGGGTCATCTCCAATGTTGATCAACTCCTTCCAAGCTAACTCCTCACTTCAACCTTGGGCAGCGTATTAAATACTTTCAGTGTTCGCCTCAAGTATTGAAGTCCATCTCTTCTCTTTAGTATAAAAAGCTGCAATTCTCTATCGAGAAACCAGCTGAGTATTCCACCTGAGTGATTTTCAGAGTTTGGCACTCTCATCTTCTTTTTCATCTTTGGCTGTGCTCTTTTTTCTTCCTTACGGAACCAAAGGTTTAACAATTCAGCTCTGGTTGGTTCTTTATCAGACTTCCATTCAGGTATATCTTCTGTCACAAATTCTCCTTCTTCCAGATCTTCCATCTCATCCTCAAAATCAAACTCTACTTCTTCCTCTTCTATATCCATCAGAGCTTCTATCATTTTGCTCTCTACGGTCTTAGAAGATCCACCTTCAGCCCTTTCTTCTATTGTAGACTGACTTGGCTCCCCCTGAAATGATGCTTGCTGAGCAATCGGAAAATCTGCTATCTCACTTTCTTTTCCAGTCTCGGGATCATTGCCGTCATCATCATCTCTTCTTATCACTTCGGCTTCTTTGCAGCTAGTCTCCCCTTGAGGTTGATGATTTTTCAATAACTGCTCCAGGAGGAACTTCATTGATTTAATCTCAGAAGCTTGATCACCAACAGTTGTTTTCAATTCAGCGTTCTCCTGATCAAGTCTGGCGTTATGAGCTTGAAGTTATTTTACTGCTGTAGTAAGCTGAAAGATTTGGACTGATTGGAAATCCACCTTGCCTCTAAGCTATGTAAATCGTTGATTCTCAGCAAATGTCGTTGATGTGGATGGAATGGACGCGGACGGTGATGGAGTGATTGGTGGTTGAACAACTGAAATTACAGGCTCTGAAGCTGTGGCAGATGAAGCTCCCTGCATAAAACGATGCCTCCTCGCCCTATGCCTAGGAACGAGGGGAGTCGGATCTTCTGCTTCAAAATCAGAATCGTCATCATCTGAGTCGCTAGCAGCTCTTTTTCCTTCCTCTCTCGTACTGACTACTATTCTTGATCCATATCTGCCAATGCGGAAAGACGGATCAACACATTCTACTTCAACCTCTTCAACTTCTACTTCTTCAACTTCCTCAGAAGCAGACTCAGACTCTGAGGTGGTCATTGCTTGACCCTCAACCTCAATCTGTCTTTCTGCAATTCCTACCATCGGGACCTCAATGTCCATTTTCTCATCAGATATTCATCAACATCTCTCGAAATATCATGAAGGTCAGTTGGAGGATCCAAAACGTCCTGAACCAGTTGTTCAGTTAGGTTTAGGTCTGAATTAGTCCCTTGAGCCCAGATCTCTTCGAGTGTTTGGGTCGTCTGATCAATTGTTGGGCTACTGTTGAAGCGCCTACAACGTCCGAAGATGGACCTGCTGCCGTTGATTCTTGAACTCTGCTTGATGATGGCCTGGATGCCTGAGTTTGACTTGTTGTAGCTCGTTGCCTCCTTCTTGGTTGCGGTTGTGGTTGTGGCTGTTGCTGCTGTTGCTGCGGCTGAGGACCTTCACCAGCCTAGTTATCCCCTTCTGGGGCTACAAAATCTGAGTCTAGGACTGCCCCGAAGAGAGGTGCATCAAGTGGCCTGACCTACTCAGCCCTGCGGGCATTGTGCGACTGGCAGTAAGCAAAAATTCATTTATCTATAATCGCCACACTTTGAAGATCCGGTAGCTGTGGCAGATTCGACAAAAAATGACGGATAAGAATCATCGAGAAGCGCGGATACATCAAAAAATTTTTCACACGCTGGAGCTGTAATCTGGTGCACAAACTCAGCAAAGAACATTTCTGAATAGCTGAAATGCTTGTTATATATCAAAGCAGTCATAGCCGACTGCATCTTGGATACAATGTGTAACAACCTAGCTTTTGACTTGACTTTAATTTCTGCTTTGAATTAATAATGTAACTTTATTACATTATTTGTATTGTAATTTTAATTAAGTAATGAAAATATTTAAATAAGATAAATTAAATTAGTGATGATAAAATGAAGATAAATCTGAATTTAAATGAAAATCAGATGTGGAGGGACCAATTGTGTCAATATTTCAAAGTCTAGAAATATAAAGACTCTAAGTCTTTATTTCTTCATTTCTCATCATCTCTCAACCTTCAAAACTCTCTCACTCTCACTCTAAAAGCTTGCTGGAAATTAAAGATTTGGAAGAAGAATTCGTGAAATTAGTTAAAGATTTTCAAGAATCAGAAGAATTTAAGGTAATAAATCAAATCTCCAAGCTTTAGTTTGTATTTTAGGAATTTAAAAGTACAAATTCGAATTTATAATCTGTAAAAAAATTATGTTATGTGTTTGAAAGGTTGGTTAGAAATCATGTAATGAAACCCATAAATGATTTAGAAACAGAAATCGTAGCTTAAATCATTCAAAATCATAAAAAATCTGAGTTTTTATAAACTTTCATGTTCTTGAGAAAAATTCAACATTTTGAACAAATCTGGATGATGTAAAGTGTTTAAATATAGGGAAAACAGTGTAAAAACACCCCAAAATTTATAATATAACGTTGGATTTAATTGCATGTTAGTATAATTGTCGATTGGTGAATTTTTGGTAAAACCCGTAAGGGTCGACCTGCAAATCTCAAGTGAACTCGGCGAGTTCATAGGGGAACTCGGCGAGTTCCCAAGAACAGCTTGAGCATTTCTTCAAAAATTCATAAGTATCGGATCCGAATTCGGTTGGGACCCGAATTCGGATGAAAACCGAAATTAGATTTGGACCGAAATTAAATTAGAACCGATCTCGGATGGACTCGAATTCGGATGGGTCAACATAATTCGGATGGTCCGAAATCCGGTTTAGGGTCCGTACTTCGGGCATGGACTCGGCGAGTTCACCGAGCTTACTCGGCGAGTTCTCCAATTTTCTGTACATTTCGGATCTGATCCTAATTCGGATGATCCTTAGATCCGAATCCGGAGGGGGTTGGTCCGAATTTGAATGATAATTTTAAGTTGATTCCCAAACCGGATGGATCCGAATCTGGGCTGATCCGAATTGTATATATATATATATATATTTTTTGATATTCTTTAAACAAAAGAATTATGAATCCAAGATGGAAGAATAAAGAATTATCAGTTATCAGAATCACATGAAAATAAGAATATAAAGACTTTAAAGCTAAAAGATTATGAAATTGACAATGATGTAAAATTATTCTGGACAGGTTCAGTTAAATCCTGAACACAGATTTAAAGATACTGAAGGTGGGTCACTGATTAGAAAAGAAAAGCCAGAGATCAGATAGATCAAGATTAAAGATAAATCCTGGGATAACTCAGGTGGTGGATTATAAATCTGCTTGATAACGACCAAGAAACTGTGAGTTATAGATATTCAGTTTTTGCATGCTAGACTTCCGATTGAGACATATTGTTGATGATAGATTATTTGACATTCATACATATTCAGCTGGATTGTGACCTGTGCACACCATAGTTCGGTGATGCCCTGTGGATCATGACAGCTAGTTGACTTATCATTTCGCCTGACATTGTATTTACATTTCAATTCATATATTGTTACGAGATTACTGTTATCATGACTTTGAATACTATGCTTCCCTCTTTGATTGCATCTTTGACATATTGATCCAGCTTGTATGATTAGCCTTGTCGGTCTATTGTTCTAGACTATGCTACTTCGCCAGTTCTATTGAACTTGGTATAGACACTCCGATGTTCCCCCATGAAGACCGCTGGTAGCTAGCCCAGCATAAGTGGATAGATTCCACTAAAAGCGTGAGCGTGGGCTGAACATCATCCAATTCTTTGAGTTCTATGTCTCAATCATGAGTGGCTGTAGCGGCAGTCCAGACATATCACGCTTTGACCCATGATCCGCTTGATTAATGCATGTGAATCTGAAAATCTATATTGTCACTAAGCCATGCTTACAGTTGCTACTTTACATTTTTTTACAGGAAAAGAAAAAGGAAAGTCATCTGCGGGACCTAGTTCTTAGGTCTTACAAGATAAAGATTGAAGTTCACTATAGACCACTACTAAACAAAACCCTTCGGTACTGATTGGCAGAAGATACTTGTGGTGGTCTGGGTAGATTTGAATTGATCGTATGATGACATGTATTAGATTAGATGGTACCCTTTATAAGTTTATTTTGAAAATTGTAATCTGAACTAAAATTGTATTAAACTTATCCTAATGTTTGTACTTGTAATCTGAAATTCCGCAACTTAAATTACTCTATCTTAGTTATGATTGATATCGTGTTGCATGATGTGGGACCTAGACTCTGAGAACTGCCCCGTAAGGGGAGGTCATCACAGGATGGTATCAGAGACCATAGTTTGAGTGAATCAAGTATTACGTGAGTATACTTGGTCTCAAACTGAAGCAATACATATGTATCAATCATCTAGGTGGTTTGAACTGAGATAGGATGTACAGACTGTTAGGATGGGAAAAAGGGTACATAGATCTAAGTCTATAAACTGATAGTTAATTGATTTTAATTTTCAGTAGAAGA
Organism: Centrapalus pauciflorus; assembly: GCA_020465985.1. NCBI lineage: Eukaryota > Viridiplantae > Streptophyta > Magnoliopsida > Asterales > Asteraceae > Centrapalus > Centrapalus pauciflorus. The sequence goes on along the minus strand of JAANYP010000849.1, from coordinate 675,868 downwards.
TGTCAGGATCAGGATCAGGTGACATACCAAGCAACATGAACCCACAACAAATGTATGAAATGATGCAACAACTACTAGCTCAACATTCTGAACAACAAAATAAGTATATGCAAGAACAGCTTCAGGCTAGAGATGAGGCCGAAGCAAAAAGACGCGCTGACAAAAAGAACAAAAGAAAAGATAAACAAATCCAGAACGATGAATCTGATTCTGATAACTCTACTCCGAATGCCCAAATTGAGCAGCCGAAAGGCTGTAAGTTCAAGGATTTTAAAGCCAGCGGTGCCCTTAACTTCGAGGGTACAGTTAACACAATCCAGGCGATGGATTGGATAAGTCATACCCAAGAAATTTTCAGAATTTCCGATTGCTTGGAGTCCAAGAAAGTGAGTTATGCATCTGCTCTGTTCGTGGGTGCTGCCCGTGCCTGGTGGAAAACCCAGAGAAGTATTTATGGCGAGGAGGTCATCCAGACTCTTGAATGGGAACAGTTTCTTGAAATGTTCAACGCGAAGTATTGTCCTGCGGATCAACAAGACAAGATGGAGGTTCAACTGTTGCAGTTAACCCAAGGAACCAAGACTGTAGACGAGTACGAGCACGAATTCTCACGGCTCTGTGGATATTCTTCATATCAGGTAGCTACGGAAGAAAGAAAGATGAACCGATTTCGTGGAGGACTTAACCCGAAATATCGACACCCAATGAGCGCAATAAAGTATAATTCGTATCTCGAAATGGTTGAAGTGGCAAGGCAGATTGAGAGAGGATATTTAGAGTACGGTGATCAACTCTATGCTTCATCAATGAACCCGACTTGTCCATCTCCCCCAAAGAAGCAAAGATTCGGCAGATTCTTTAAGCCCAACAAGTCTCAGTCCCAGCAACCCCAACAATCTCAGCAATACAGTTCGCCACAGAAAGTTCAAGCTTATTCGCTTACAAATGAACCAAGATTCTGCAAGAGATGCAGAAAATCGCATATGGGATTGTGTAATCCAGACGACGTCACGTGTTATGTGTGTAGCAGAATCGGCCATAGTAGAGAAGAGTGCCCCCAACGAGGTCTTGGTTGTGCTAAATGCGGAAAGCGTGGTCACTTCATCTATCAGTGCCACAGTGGACAACGAGGTCAATCACAGTCATCCGCTGGAGGTTCTACAATGAAAAGCTCAGTTGCAACTCCAACTGTTAGGACCCACGCCTTCCAAATAACGGCGGAGGAAGCGAAAGAAACCCCGGATGTGGTTACCGGTACGTTCTTACTAAACTCAATACATGTGCGTGTGTTATTCGACTCCGGTGCAAGCCGTTCATACATCTCGACTACTTTTGCGCAAAGATTATCTATGTTTCTTTCAAAGCTTCCTGTTATACTTGACATAGAGACAGCCAGTAATAATTACGTTACGGCTGATTCCGTTTATCGAAATTGCACATTACTTGTTAATCATGTTGTGTTTAACCTCGATCTTATCCCGATACCGCTAAAAGAGTTCGACGTCATCGTCGGCATGGATTGGTTAACAAACAACGAGGCTACAATCGTCTGCAACCGCCGAATCATCCGAATCAATACTTCAGATGGTCGAGTGTTAGAGATTAAAGGCGACAAGCGTAAAGGTGCTCATTGTTTTATATTGATTGAGAAAGCGCGTAAATATCTTTCTAAGGGTCATGAATCCTACTTGTTTTATGTCTCGTCTGAAACTGTCTCTAAAAATAGCAAGAAATCAGTGTCTGATATTCCGATCCTCTGTGAGTTCCCAGACGTATTCCCTGATGACATCTCTGGAGTGCCACCAGAACGACAAGTTGAATTCGGGATTGACTTAGTTCCTGGTGCGGCTCCCATCGCTGAAGCCCCCTACAGACTTGCTCCTGCAGAAATGCAGGAAATGTCAAAGCAATTGCAAGATCTGTTAGAGAATGGATTCATCCGACCGAGTTCATCTCCGTGGGGTGCACCTGTCTTGTTCGTAAAGAAGAAAGACGGAACTCTCCTAATGTGCATTGACTATCGTGAGTTGAACAAAGTCACAATTAAAAATAAATATCCTCTGCCCATAATTGATGATCTATTTGATCAGCTACAAGGAGCCATCGATCTTCATTCTGGGTATCATCAGCTAAAAGTTAAAGATGAGGATATTCCAAAGACAGCCTTCCGGACAAGATATGGTCATTACGAATTTCTCGTAATGCCTTTCGGATTAACGAATGCACCAGCGGCGTTCATGGACCTCATGAATCGCGTGTGCAGACCAATGCTGGATAAGTCAGTTATCATATTCATAGACGATATTCTGATTTACTCCAAAACGGAGGCTGATCATATTGTTCATCTACGTCAATTGCTAGAGTTATTGAGAAATGAAAGACTCTATGCAAAATTCTCAAAGTGCGAGTTTTGGCTCAGACAGGTAAAAATCTTACATTGTCTCGAGTTATTTCTTAAAGCGTTTGTTGTTTCAAAAACTTGAATTCTACTTTGATTTCTTTATAGATTCAATTCCTTGGCCATGTTGTATCTGGCGAAGGCATCTCCGTTGATCCATCCAAAGTCGAGGCCGTTCAAAAATGGCAAACGCCTCGCAATGCCTCTGAAATCAGAAGTTTCCTTGGATTGGCTGGTTACTACCGGCGATTCATTAAGGACTTCTCGAAGATTGCTGTGCCACTTACTATGCTAACACGAAAGAATACGCCTTTCGTATGGGCCGATAAACAGCAAGAGGCATTTGAAACTCTGAAGCAGAAACTCATTCAAGCGCCAATCCTAGCCTTACCAGAGGGCAATGATGACGTCGTTGTTTATAGCGATGCATCTGGTACAGGTTTAGGTTGTGTCCTCATGCAAAGGGGAAAAGTCATTGCCTACGCTTCTAGGCAATTGAAAGATTACGAGAAAAGTGCACCAACTCATGATCTTGAGTTGGCTGCCGTCACCTTTGCATTAAAAATTTGGCGGCATTATCTTTATGGGACTCGGTGTCAGCTTTACACCGATCATAAAAGTCTCAAACATCTATTTACTCAAAAGGATCTGAACATGAAACAGCGTTGGTCCTTGGAGCTTATCAAGGACTATGATTGCGAGATCCTATATCATCCCGGCAAGGCCAATGTGGTCGCGGATGCATTGAGTAGAAAAGTCTATCCGGAAAAGTGTTGCTATGCCCTGACTCCGACTGTATTCTCTTCTAATCTCATCGAAGACATTAAATCTGCTCAAGCCGAAGCCTTGAAAGAAGAGAACATCTGTTATGAAAATCTCAAAGGGCAACTTCAATTTCTGTCTATGAATCATTTGGGACTTCAATGTCTCAAGGGAAACCGAATCTGGATTCCTAAATATGGTTCTATTCGCAACACTCTTCTATCTGAAGCCCATCAGTCCAAGTTATCCATTGATCCTGGCAGCTCAAAGATGTATTTCGATCTGAAAGCGGATTATTGGTGGCCAGGAATGAAGAAAGACATCGGTCAATTCGTTGAAAGCTGCATAGTATGTCAAATAGTTAAAGCAGAACATCAGAAGCCCTTCGGGGATATGCAACCACTGCCAGTTCCTGAGTGGAAGTGGGAGCATATAACCATGGACTTTGTTACAAAATTGCCAAAGACCAAGAGACAACACGACTCCATCTGGGTAGTCGTTGATCGATTAACGAAGTCAGCACATTTCATACCGATGAAAGAGACATACTCACTTGATAGATTGGCACAGATGTACATCACCGAGGTAATTTCACGTCACGGTGTGCCAAAATCTATCGTCTCTGATCGTGATAGTCGTTTCACTTCGAGATTTTGGAAAGCACTGCAAGACGGGTTGGGTACTCGAATCTCAATGAGTACAGCTTATCACCCTAATGCAGATGGCCAAAGTGAACGCACTATTCTAACTCTGGAAGATATGCTCCGTGCCTGCGTTCTTGATCTGGGTGGTAACTGGGATGACCATTTACCCTTGGTCGAATTCTCATACAACAACAGTTATCATTCCACGATTAAGATGGCTCCTTTTGAAGCTTTATACGGACGAAAGTGCAGAACTCCCACCTGTTGGCGCGAAACAGGTGAATCGCCTTTAGCAGGTCCTGCCCTTCTACAGTTGACTCATGATAAGATTCAGCTTGTCAGAAGGAACATCCTTGAAGCTCAAAGCAGGCAGAAGTCATATTACGATAATCATCACAGATCGATCAGTTTTGCAGTTAACGATTGGGTGATGCTGAAGGTGTCTCCAATGAAGAATGTGGTCCGGTTCATAAAGAGGAACAAGCTAGCTCCGAGATTCATCGGCCCGTTCAAGATTGTTGAAAAGATAGGAAATCAATCTTATCGTCTTGAACTACCAACTGACTTAGCTGGAATACATCCTGTATTCCATGTTAGTCATCTGCGAAAGAGTCTAGCTGATGAAAGAGAGGTAAAGATACCACACGTTAATGTGCAAATTGATGAGAAGCTTCGAGTGGTTGAAGAGCCGGAATGCATTCTGGACTCGAAGACCAAAAAGCTTCGTAATAAAGAGATACAGATGGTGCTCGTCTAGTGGAAACACCACAAGGGTTCGTATCAGTCTTGGGAATCAAAAGATGTCATGAAAGCAACGTATCCAAGTCTGTTCGAACATAGCTAACTTCGGGGACGAAGTTTATGCGTGGTGGAGCCCATTCTGTAACAACCTAGCTTTTGACTTGACTTTAATTTCTGCTTTGAATTAATAATGTAACTTTATTACATTATTTGTATTGTAATTTTAATTAAGTAATGAAAATATTTAAATAAGATAAATTAAATTAGTGATGATAAAATGAAGATAAATCTGAATTTAAATGAAAATCAGATGTGGAGGGACCAATTGTGTCAATATTTCAAAGTCTAGAAATATAAAGACTCTAAGTCTTTATTTCTTCATTTCTCATCATCTCTCAACCTTCAAAACTCTCTCACTCTCACTCTAAAAGCTTGCTGGAAATTAAAGATTTGGAAGAAGAATTCGTGAAATTAGTTAAAGATTTTCAAGAATCAGAAGAATTTAAGGTAATAAATCAAATCTCCAAGCTTTAATTTGTATTTTAGGAATCTAAAAGTACAAATTCGAATTTATAATCTGTAAAAAAATTATGTTATGTGTTTGAAAGGTTGGTTAGAAATCATGTAATGAAACCCATAAATGATTTAGAAACAGAAATCGTAGCTTAAATCATTCAAAATCATCAAAAATCTGAGTTTTTATAAACTTTCATGTTCTTGAGAAAAATTCAACATTTTGAACAAATCTGGATGATGTAAAGTGTTTAAATATAGGGAAAACAGTGTAAAAACACCCCAAAATTTATAATATAACGTTGGATTTAATTGCATGTTAGTATAATTGTCGATTGGTGAATTTTTGGTAAAACCCGTAAGGGTCGACCTGCAAATCTGCAAGTGAACTCGGCGAGTTCATAGGGGAACTCGGCGAGTTCCCAAGAACAGCTTGAGCATTTCTTCAAAAATTCATAAGTATCGGATCCGAATTCGGTTGGGACCCGAATTCGGATGAAAACCGAAATTAGATTTGGACCGAAATTAAATTAGAACCGATCTCGGATGGACCCGAATTCGGATGGGTCAACATAATTCGGATGGTCCGAAATCCGGTTTAGGGTCCGTACTTCGGGCATGAACTCGGCGAGTTCACCGAGCTTACTCGGCGAGTTCTCCAATTTTCTGTACATTTCGGATCTGATCCTAATTCGGATGATCCTTAGATCCGAATCCGGAGGGGGTTGGTCCGAATTTGAATGATAATTTTAAGTTGATTCCCAATCCGGATGGATCCGAATCTGGGCTGATCCGAATTGTGTGTATATATATATATATATATATATATATATATATATATATATATATATATATATATATATATATATATATATATATATATATATATATTGGTATTCTTTAAACACAAGAATTATGAATCCAAGATGGAAGAATAAAGAATTATCAGTTATCAGAATCAGATGAAAATAAGAATATAAAGACTTTAAAGCTAAAAGATTATGAAATTGACAATGATGTAAAATTATTCTGGACAGGTTCTGTTAAATTCTGAACACAGATTTAAAGATACTGAAAGTGGGTCACTGATTAGAAAAGAAAAGCCAGAGATCAGATAGATCAAGATTAAAGATAAATCCTGGGATAACTCAGGTGGTGGATTATAAATCTGCTTGATAACGACCAAGAAACTGTGAGTTATAGATATTCAGTTTTTGCATGCTAGACTTCCGATTGAGACATATTGTTGATGATAGATTATTTGACATTCATACATATTCAGCTGGATTGTGACCTGTGCACACCATGGTTCGGTGATGCCCTGTGGATCATGATAGCTAGTTGACTTATCATTTCGCCTGACATTGTATTTACATTTCAATTCATATATTGCTACGAGATTACTGTTATCATGACTTTGAATACTATGCTTCCCTCTTTGATTGCATCTTTGACATATTGATTCAGCTTGTATGATTAGCCTTGTCGGTCTATTGTTCTAGACTATGCTACTTCGCCAGTTCTATTGAACTTGGTATAGACACTCCGATGTTCCCCTATGAAGACCGCTGGTAGCTAGCCCAGCATAAGTGGATAGCTTCCACTAAAAGCGTGAGCGTGGGCTGAACATCATCCAATTCTTTGAGTTCTATGTCTCAATCATGAGTGGCTGTAGCGGCAGTCCAGACATATCACGCTTTGACCCATGATCCGCTTGATTAATGCATGTGAATCTGAAAATCTATATTCTCACTAAGCCATGCTTACAGTTTCTACTTTACATTTTTTTACAGGATAAGATAAAGGAAAGTCACCTGCGGGACCTAGTTCTTAGGTCTTACAAGATAAAGATTGAAGTTCACTATAGACCACTACTCAACAAAACCCTTCGGTACTGATTGGCAGAAGATACTTGTGGTGGTCTGGGTAGATTTGAATTGATCGTATGATGACATGTATTAGATTAGATGGTACTCTTTATAAGTTTATTTTGAAAATTGTAATCTGAACTAAAATTGTATTAAACTTATCCTAATGTTTGTACTTGTAATCTGAAATTCCGCAACTTAAATTACTCTATCTTAGTTATGATTAATATCGTGTTGCATGATGTGGGACCTAGACTCTGAGGATTGCCCCGTAAGGGGAGGTCATCACACAATGTAATCGAATCCAGCCTTTTTTGGCACAAAGCACACCATAATCACATGCGCCAATTATCTCCACTGCCATATTAATCCACTTTTCATCAACGAAGCTTTGGTTATATCTAGTGCATATCACATTCGCCAGAAGGCCGCTTGCCTTATATTCACAGGGAAATCAATGGGTCCTGCCTCTTGATCTTCAGTCCCGAGCTGCAGAATCTGACGCAACCTGTCAGCAGAGCAAACAATTGGCTGCCCACCGACTCTGGTTCGCAAAACTGTCGGGGTAACAGTGCAGTCCACTTGTAAGTGCTACCAAAATTGTCTTACATATGGTAAGATTATTTGCACATTATGGGATAGGGCATAAGAAACCCTAGAATGTGCCAAAAATTCCACCATCTGTCTAAACGACTGAGATTTGGGAAGCTCCCTATATGAAGACATTACCATATTATGCTTTTGGAAGAACGCTCTATCACCCATAGCTGCACATAAAAACAATAACCACATTAGTAAAAAGATAAAAAAAAATGAAACTTGTTTAATTTCGAATTTGTTTTATTTTGAACTTACATAAGTCCAAAATCCAACACATTCGAATTTATACAAGTTTTGAATTATTTTATAAAAACATTCGAATATAATAACAAATTCGAAGATATATATTCGAATTTGACTGAATTCGAATTTGTTGACAAATTCGAATTTTCTGACAAGTTCGAACATGATGAACATGTTCGAAGTCGGTAACTTTCGAACGCAAATCCATGATTTTAACCCCGTTTAACTTGGAAAATAATATTAACTAGTCATATTTGGTTCTAATCAAAGATATATGCAATTTATTTGATGTTTCACTGGTTAAAACTTGTGATTTTGAGTCACAAAGTTTAAACCCCAAAAAATTCAAAATTGTTCGATTTTTTGCTATAAATGAGTCCTAGGCTACCTAAACTTTGTATAATACTGATGATTATACCTAAATTTGTTGGTAGATTCGAATACACAAGAACAAAACTTCGAGAAATAGTAGAAAGTTTGAAACGACAAAGTCGAAGAACAAGTCCGAAATCGCACAGACACAAGTTCGAAGAATGAAAATCGAAGGTAGGTGATAATGAATGAGTCAAAGTTGACCTATTTATACCAACCATATTCGAACTTGTATTTATTTTGAAATTTCCTGACAGATTCGAAACCCTTTACTACAAGTCTTGTATCAAGCCTTGCTACTGGCGCAAATACTTCATTGTAATCGATTCCTTCCTCTTGGTTGAAACCCTTTACTACAAGTCTTGCCTTGTTGCGAGTCACGATACCTCGATCATCTCTCTTGCACTTAAAAACCCACTTGGTTCCTATTGCAAATTCTCCTCGAGGTAACGGAACTAACTCCCACACTTCAAGTTTTCTGAATTGTGACAGTTCTTCTTGCATCGCTTCAACCAAAGAATTGTCTTTTAGTGCCATTTTCACATTCTTCAGCTCTACTTGCGAGATGAAACATGAATACAGACAGGTGTGGAAAGCCTCGGAGTCATTAATCATCGACAACAGCACTGTGTTGTTATTCAAACTACTCCTAGTTCTCACATCAGCATTTGGATTTCATATGATGCTCTCAATCGAATGATCCTTGTTGATCCTCGATGTTTCTATCTCATCGACCCTAAGATTATCTCCTAAGTTTGATCCTATTTCACCTAACGGGGGAACGAATTCAGATGCTACATTTTCTTCCTCATGAACAATGTCTTCGGAGTTAGAATTTGCAGCTTGATTTTCGTTTGTAGGTAACTCTGAATCATTCTCTGCTGGAGATCTCTCTTCTGTCATTGTAGGCTCGGAAGTTGATGGAAAGCTTGTCTGTGGAAAACCTTGACCGTCGTCATTCAGATTTAATGACGATAAGTCATGTTCGATTGTACCTGCATTTCCATCCAAAGGAATGTTAAAAGATTCAAACAGTTTATCATAATCAAAAATCCATTCCGGACCAGTTTGGGGTTCATGTGTATAACTTGTTACATCAATGTTATACACAATAACTACCATTCCATTTGATTTGTTGAAAACTCTTTCATTTGGTGAGTTAGGCACATAACCTAGGAAATAACCTTCGTCAGCCTTTTCAGCTAACTTAGGTTGATGTTTTGTTTTCATTAACGTACATGGTACCCCAAAAGGTTCGAAGCCAGTTAAATTTGGTGGCCTTTGATTCAAAACTTCATAACAGGTTTTGTTCAATGATTTGACAGTAAGGACCCGATTTAAAACATGACAAGCGGTATTCACTGCCTCCCCCCAAAACATGGTAGGAAGCTTTGAATCTGAGAGCATGGTCCTTGATGCCTCAATCAAAGTCCTGTTTTTTCGTTCTGCCACCCCATTTTGTTGTGGCTCATAAGGTGCACTAAATTGATGCACTGTGTCTTTTGATAGGCAATATACACCAATTACTGTGTTCTTAAATTCTGTTTTGTTATCACTCCTGATACGTTTTACCCGCGTCCCATAGGAGTTTTCGACTTGGTCTAAGAACTCGATTAGCTTGGCAGTTGTCTCGTCCTTCGTACCTAAAAAGAAAACCCATGAAAATCGTGAGTAATCATCAGTGATAACTAAACAGTACCAACTACCACCTATACTCCTTTTGTTGATTGGTCCGAACAGGTCCATATGCAACAAATCGAAAGTGGCAGATATAGAGTTCTGAGTCTTGGACTTGTGTGCCTTCTTGTGTTGTTTGCCTTTCTTGCACGGTACACATTTGTCTTCAAACTGAAAACTCTTCATTGGAACACCTTGCACCAGTCCATTCTTCGTGATGTAGTTCATTTTTCTTAGGTGCAAGTGTGCCATGCGTCTGTGCCATAAAACTGATTCGGTCTCTGAAGCTTTAGATATGAGACATATTGGTCCATCGAAGAATCTGGTTTATTCATGTCTAGCATGTACAAGTCATTCTTCCTTGGGGCCCTCATCAGTATTCACTCTTCAGGTACTTTAAATCCCGGTTTCAGCACTAACGCCTCAGTATCACTGAAAATCACAGAGTTCTTCTTATCACAGATTTGAGATACACTAATGAGATTGTGAACAAGTTTATCAACATGGTAAACTTGATCCAGTTTGATAGTCCCATTAGTGACCACTCCAGTACCGGTGATATTTCCTCCTTTGTTACCAGCGTATAATACAAATCCCCTGTTCCCTCCCTTGAAGTCTGTGAGAAGACTTCTTTCCCCAGTCATGTGCCTAGAGCAACCACTGTCGACGAACCACTTGTTGTTTAGACCTGTGGTTATCTCCTGCACATGAAAGAAAAGAGGTTAGTTATCACGGGGAACCCAAGCCATGACTGCCTTGGTAATACCGTTCTCATCCACATACGTGAACTCCTTCAAATACCCATCTCTCCTTTCAGGTGACTTTGGTGTTTGATTGAGAACCTGTTGTGGTGCAGAGTGATTTAAGTTCACTCTCGGCCTTTGTGTAGGCATTTTCTGTGGAGCCCTTGAATAATTTCGATTATAAGGCAATTCCGAGTGATATCCTTGGGCTCTACCTGTTGTCTGATGTCTTACAGGAGTGTGTGACCTAACCGGAGTGTAAGCTCTTCTAGGTGTAGTACTCCAATAATTTTGTTGAGGTCCTGACCTAGATTGATAAGGGACTCTATTCGGTGAATTAGTCTTAACCACTTCGTTTGGTCCACCTGACACAGGTGTTTGTTTCACAGCACTCTTTGGTGTGGCTTGCACAATTTTCTCGGTGTTTTGAGAACCACTTGTGCTTGCTACATATGGAGAGGGTTTATGTTGTTCCGGCTTTCCAATTTTAGGTGTAGATTCTACCTTCCTATGTGGACAACTAGAAGCAACATGTCCCTTTTCGTGACATCTAAAACAAGACATTTTATCAATAGACTTCTTATGCCTGCCCTTTGACTTAGGTGTCTCAATAGTGTCAAGTTCTTTTGTAGCAACTATAGTGACTGTTTCCACTTTCTGATTATTAATGTCAGGTTTGGCTTCTCCTATAATCTTATCACTAGAAGACGGCACAAATTTGACCTTCTTAATCTTGGCATTGTTACTAGTCACCTTAGTTTCTTTATCCTTAACAGATTCAGACACAGGTTCAGATGCTACCTCTGATTCACTTGATTTATTAGTTTTATCCTGAGGCTGAGGCACATAGTTATCATTGAAAGGTGGAGGGCTCTCATTATACCTTAAACCTACTGGTTTCTTAGACTGCTGTAGTGCATCTAAGATCTTCCCTAGGTTCAGTGAAGAGTTCCTAAACTTTTCTAGTTTACTATTCACCTCTGCAACCTTAACCTTAGCTTCAGCTAGTTCTACCTCTTTAATCTTAAGGTCTTTGGTTAACGCCTCGACATGCTCATACATTAGTTCTATCCAAACACACTGTTCACTTAGCTTGTCTTTTAGAACTACGACGTCTTGAGCATCTGCCTTAAGCTTATCCCTAAGATCTTCTTTTATATCTAAGAGGCTAGCAATGTCCGATTTTTAGCATTCAAGTTGGCGAACCTATCCTTCCACCAATAATAATCTTCCAACTTCGTCAGCTTAGGTGGAGAATTTGCTTTCCCGAACTCATGATCCATTTCAATAAACCTTTGTAAAGTTGTCATTTTTCTTAAAAGTTTGAACTTAAAACTTAATTAATTTAATTTGAAAGTAATTTAAATTAATACTTTTGAACTTGAGGAAGTTCGAAATTAATTAAATTTAAATCTGTTTGAATTTAAATTCGAAATTAAGTTTGAAATCAAACAAATTCGAAAATAATGACAAAATCGAAGGTCTAGTTAAATTCGAATATACTGAAATTCGAAAATTGTCAAATTCGAATTAATTAAACTCGAATCAAACCCTAAAATAACTTCGACAGGAGCGTATTTTCTGACTAATTCGAATTTCGAATAAAAACTTAATACCCCCTTGATGTTCGAGCGCCGCAAGTTCGAAAAACGGCCAAAAGTTTGATTTTTTTCAACTTTTCAGATTAAACCAAAGTTTTTAGGATTAAAAACTCTGATTTCGACCAAAAATGTTGAACTAATATGAACTTTTTCCTGATATCTTACTTGAAAAAACTCGAAATATATCCAAAAAGTGATTTTTCCGTCCAAAAACATTAAAAACCACAGATGTTACTTGTGAACACGAAGAACAACACGAACACCCTAATGGCTCTGATACCACTTGTAAGGTCTGCTGACTACGGATCCTATCTTGACGCGACACCTGCCAACGAGTGCGGAATCCTCGTTAGCGGCTTGACGGATAGACCACGCTCTCTGAAACACGGAGACACACATAGTGATAGACGAACAACTGAACGTCCCAACACGATGATTCTCTCCAAACGAAACTCTCTGAATACTTGCAAGTTCGAGATCTCCCTTTTGCCTAATCGCTCTGAAATTCTGCAAAAGTCTAATAATTAATCGAATTAACCCTTAATTATAACACCCGGTTCGACTTTGTCTAGGACAAGTTCGAACTTGGCCCAAGGCCTTTTCGAACTTGTCCTCTAACAAATTCGAATCTTAGCCTTCAAACTTATGTTTGAACTTATCTTTGAACTTATCGTAACACAATACAACAAGTTTAAACGTACATGCAATCAATATCAAACATATATAATCAAACATGTAACAAACATATAACAAATACTTGTTAATATATAATAATAGTCAAATGGACTTTTACAAAATATGTATATACTTAGACTACTATCGTCACACAGGGTGCACTAACAAACATGTGAAGTTATATGTGAGCAGGTTTCATGGTGATACATTAACTGCAACTGAACAGGTTACACGACTTGCAGTGTTGCAAGACAGATTACAGAGTGAGTAGGTTTGAGGTTTAGATATCAGAACAGGTTTGGTGAATAACACTTAGTTTTGAAAACTATTACATGTCAAACTTGTACATATTCTCAAGAAACAGCTAAGTAATTAACTAGTGAAACCTATTCTGTGTCAAAGCTGTTGTTTGAGATTTGAATAGATTTGCTTATGGAACTTCTGAACATCAATGACACTTAGTCACTTTTATTTATCATTGCCAGCTTGCAAACAAGGGTATTAAACTTACTTTCATCAAGAGGTTTGATAAAAATATCTGTAAGCTGATCTTTTGTGGGAATAAAAGATACCTCAACATTACCTTTCTGGATGTGATCCCTTATGAAGTGATGTCTTACCTCTATATGCTTTGTTCTTGAGTGGAAGATAGGGTTGTTGGATATGTCTATGGCACTGGTATTATCACAACGTATAGGAGTTTTCCTATATACCAATCCATAGTCCTCAACCTGATGCTGCATCCAAAGAATTTGTCCACAACAGCTTCCAGAAGAAATATACTCAGCTTCAGCAGTAGAAGTGGACACAGAGTTCTGCTTCTTGCTGCTCCAACTAATCAACTTGCCTCCAAGAAATTGACACCCACCTATTGTGCTTATCTATCAAGCTTGCAACCTACAAAATAAGAATATGTATATCCAATCAAATCAAATCTTGAGTCTTTGGGATACAAAAGACCCAAACCTGTTGATCCCTTTAGGTACCTAAAGATTCTTTTTACAGCAGCAAAATGTGATTCCTTGGGATCAGCTTGAAGCCTATCACAGAAACAAGTTGCAAACATTGTATCTGGTCTACTAGATGTTAGATATAGCAAGCTCCCAATAATACCTTTGTATCACTTAGGATCATGTTTTAATAATAATGACTCCTCTTGATCTTGAACATCAGTTTCATCATCAACAAATCTAGTAGAACAACTTTATTGATTACCAGACACAACTTGATCATTGGTATCGAACACATCAATGGAAGATTCAGGGAAATCAGCATTGATTGGTTCTGGACATGGTACATCAACTATATCAGTGCACTTATTCACACAGGGTGAACCAATATAGTCATCATCATGTCCCCTGTAAGTAGCAGGGTCCACTCTGGAGGATGTGGACGCTTTGGAATCTTTAACTTCACCATTTGAATATAGAAGTTCATCAAAACTAAAGTCTCCTAAAATTGATTCAGGTTCAACTTTGAGTGAAGAATTTGCAGACTCTTCAAAGGTAACTTCTATAGTTTCATCAACCACCTTTCTTCTGGGGTTGTATACTCTGTAGGCTTTAGAAATTGCTGAGTATCCAGCAAATACTCCTTCATCAGCTTTGGGTTTGAATTTAGCCAGCTAATCCCTTTGGTTCAAAATGAAGCAAGGGCATCCAAACACATGGAAGTAGCTTATATTTGGCTTTCTTCGTTTGAGTAATTCATAAGGAGTTTTATTGAACCTTTACACCACTAACGATCTGTATTGAGTGAAGCAGACAGTGTTCACAGCTTCAGCCCAAAATGATGAAGAGAGACCTGATGCACACAACATGGTTCTAGCTGCTTCTATAAGTGTCCTATTTCTCCTTTCAGTAACTCTGTTCTGTTGAGGGGTTCTTACAGCTGAAAAGTTTGGAGAAAATCCTTTTTCTTCAGAGAAGTCCTCAAGAGTACTGTTTTTGAATTCAGTACCATGATCACTCCTGAGCTGCTTGACTTGGGTAGAGTTCAGAACCTCCATCTTTTTTACAAACCTAATAATTTCTCTAGTTGCCTCTCATTTGGTTTTTAGGAAGATTACCCATGTGTACCTGAGAACTCGCCAACCATTACTAAGGTGTATCTTCTTCCTCCTAGACTTGGGACATTAACAAGTCAAAACAAATCCATATGGATTAAGAAGAAAGGTGAATCAATAGAGAAATGGTGCTTGGATTTAAAAGATATCTTTTTCTGTTTACCATTCTCACAGGCTGAGCAAAGTTTGTCCTTAACAAAGGTTATAGAAGCCAAACCTGTTACCAACTCTTTCTTACCGAGTTTGTTGATGTTCTTGAAGTTCAGATGTGAGAGGCTTTTGTGCCACAACCAATTTAGGTCTACATTAGTCGTTGAGATGAAGCAGGTCTGTGTTGTTTGATAAGCAGATTTGATATTTACAATGTATACACCCTTCTTTCTTTGTGCACACAGCACAACTTTGCCCTGAGGATTTAGTATGTATCCTAGGTGCTCATCATATTTAACCCTGTAGCCAACATCACACAATTGACTTATGCTAACAATGTTGTGTTTCAGGTAGACACATAGACTACTTTACTGAAGATTGTAGCACCTGCACGGAGAGAACCATATCCTTCTATGGGTCCTTAGACATTGTCACCAAAAGCGACCTTTGTGCCTTGTTTAGGCTTAACATCACTTAGCAGATCCTTGCAACCTGTCATGTGGCCCGAACAACCACTGTCCAAGTACCAAACCTAGTTTGGTTGCTTAACCTTATACATCAATGTTGGATTCCAGTTGTCCAATGAGTTGAGAGTTTCATCTAGATCTTGTTTGAAACTGCTTGAGGAAGGGACATCATTATTGGCCACAAGACTGTTGTTATATTCCTCATCAGATGATGAGTCAGCGTCTTCCTAATACATGTTTCAACCATTAGTCCCTTCTATTTATTGAAAGCCACAGAGTCTTCCAATTTCTTCAACTTGGCCATGGCTATAAGAT
Organism: Centrapalus pauciflorus; assembly: GCA_020465985.1. Taxonomy (NCBI): domain Eukaryota; kingdom Viridiplantae; phylum Streptophyta; class Magnoliopsida; order Asterales; family Asteraceae; genus Centrapalus; species Centrapalus pauciflorus. The sequence goes on along the minus strand of JAANYP010000849.1, from coordinate 660,034 downwards.
GCTTAACGCTATAGCCATTATCTCTGTTAGTCTTGTGGGGTTTGGATGAGGAGCCAATAGCTTTAGACACACAGTCTGCAGCTATATGACCATTTTTTCCACATTTAAAGCACTCAGCCTTAGTGATGTGATCTCACCCGATGAATATGAGATTGATCACGAGTTGCCCGATCGTTCTATTGGATGTTATTATGATATATGGATAGAAGGATCGGGCAACTCGTGATCAATCTCGTATTCATCGGGTGAGATCACATCATTTGGTATCAAAGCCACTTCTATTGATTTGTTTTCTATCATACTTTGCTTTTTTCCGTATCGTTTTTTTGTTTCTTCTGGGTCTTATCTTGGATTTCAAGTAATAGTAGTGGATCACGTCACAAGTTGGCTTGATTACTATTATCAAGAAATAAAGAAGTTGGGATTTTAGTAAGTTATATTTGGGTTCTTTATATTAAGTCGTGTAGTTTTGTTCCTCAAAAATAAAAATAAAAAAAAGAAAAGTGAAAAGAAAAGAAGAGTATAAAAAAACTATCAAAGTAAAAAAAAAAAAAAAAAAGTGGAAAGAAAAGAAGTGAAATTTTTTTTTTTTTTAGGAATGTTAATTAATAATTTTGTTAGTATTATATTTCTTTTTGGGTTTGTTACACTTGTTTATTGAAGTTGTTTGGTACGTTTTGAATTTCTCAAGGCCACAAGCATAACTTGATTTTTCTTTCTTTTAGTTTGTTTTGAACTTTAAGAATTAAAAAGAGAGGTAAAAGGCAGTGTGGTAAGATCAATCAAGGGAAAAAGCCTTTGTTGCATACACGAGTGTTCAGAGCTTAATCAACTTGAGAGAAACACGTAAGGGAGAGCGGGGAGGTCATAATATTTTTATTATTCATTGTTTTTTCTTTTTGCAGATTTATAAGATGACAGATGATCAACCCCTTCCAAAACTTCAAGTTCAAGCTCTCATGAATGAAATGCGACGATTAATGAGACACGAGTTCACACAAGGTCATGAAAAAATGGACCAATTGGAGGCACAAATACCACGTGAATGAACACCATCACAAGTTTCTTATGAAAATCATGATTACGGTTCTAGAGGTGATGAATGGGATGAGGAATTTCAAAGAAGACCACCTAGACGAAGGCAACATAAAGACAACAACTTGAGTTCCATAAAGATGAAACTTCCATCTTTTCAAGGAAAGTCGGATCCGGAAGCTTACATCGATTGGGAGACTAAGATGGCATTCATAATTGATTGCCATGAATACTCCAACTGGAAGAAGGTAAAACTTGCCGTTATTGAATTTACTGATTATGCACTAACATGGTGAGATCAACTTGTGATTAGTAGATGAAGAAATGAAGAGAGACCCATCGATACTTGGGAAGAAATGAAGATGGTCATGAGGCGACGTTTTGTACCAAGTCATTACTACTGTGACCTTCACAACAAACTTCAAAGTCTAAAGCAAGGAAATAAGTCTGTTGAATATTACTTCAAAGAAATGGAGGTTATTATGATCCGAGCGAATATTCAAGAGGATAGAGAAGCTACCATTGCGAGGTTCTTAAATGGTCTCAATTATGAAATTCGAGATCATGCTGAGATGCACCATTATGTTGAGATCGAGGACATGGTTCATATGGCAGTTAAGATTTAAAAGCAACTCAAGAGAGGGGGTGGGTCAAGAACGAATGCTTGGAAAGCAAGTAGCTCCAAAAGGCCCAAAAATTGAAACTCTTCTAATCCCAAATCTGGAAGAAAAAACACTTCAAAGGAGAAAACTAGTTCTGAAGTTCCTAAGACTCGTGAAATAAAATGTTTTAAGTGCCTTCGCAGGGGTCATACTGCAAGTCAATGTCCAAACAAGCTTGCAATGGTGATTAGAGAATATCAAGAAATCGAAACCGATGAATCTGAATCCTCACACGAAGACACGGATTGAGAAGAAGAGCTAGCAGTTGAAGGAGAATTGTTGGTGGCACGACGAGCCTTGAGCACCCATTTTAAGGAAGAAGATGATGCACAAAGGGAGAACATCTTTCACACCTGGTGTTATGTCCAAGGCAAGGTATGTAGTGTTATATTTTATGGTGAAAGTTGTACTAATGTGGCTAGTGTTTCCATGGTTAAAAAGCTTGGATTACCGACAATGAAGCATCAAAAGCCATATAAACTCCAATGGCTTAATGATAGTGGTGAGGTGTGAGTTACAACGCAGGTTTTGGTGTCGTTTCGTATTCGTAAGTATGAAGATGAAGTCCTATGTGATGTTGTACCTATGCAAGCAAGCCATTTGTTACTTGGTAGGCCATGGAAATATGATCGACGCGTAAAAAGCGATGGCTTCACCAACAAGTATACCCTTGTTCACAAAACCATGTCCATAACTCTTGTGACAATGTCACCCAGTCAAGTTTATGAGGATCAAGTCCGACTTCAAAAGGATGCGAAGAACAAAGAAGGTGAGTCCAAGGAAAGCACTAAACACAAGAAGGGTTCAAACGAAAAAAAAAGATAAGAAAACTTTGGTGGGTAAAAAGGAGAGTAAATATTGTGCACTTGCAAAAAAGGAGTGAAATAAAATAAGCCTTAAATTCGGAGATTTCTTTTGTGCTTCTTTTAATAAAAGTGGCTCAGTTAAGCACTAATGTTTTGGCTGGTACTCTTCCGAGGTATATTAAATCTCTTTTACAGGAATTTGAAGACTTGTTTCTCGAGGAGGTTACCAATGGATGCCACCAATTCACGGGATTGAACACCAAATTGACTTTGTTCCCGGGGCTTCCATTCCAAACAAGCCGGCGTATAGAACAAATCAAGAGGAAACCAAGGAATTGCAAGGCAAGTTGAGGAATTACTTGAGAAATGATGGATTCGAGAAAGCATGAGCCCTTGTGATGTTCCAGTTTTGCTTGTACCGAAAAAGGATGAGTCGTGGAGAATGTGCATAGACTGTCGTGCCATCAATAATATCATGGTAAAATATCGCCATCCAATCCCTCGACTAGATGATATGCTTGATGAACTGCATGGTTCAAAGTTGTTTTCAAAGATTGATTTAAAAAGCGGATATCACCAAATTCGCATGAAAAATAGTGATGAATGATAAACAGCTTTCAAAACAAAACAAGATTTATATGAATGGTTGGTTATGCCTTTTGGCTTAACTAATGCTCCTAGTACGTTCATAAGATTAATGAACCATGTTTTGCGTAATTTCATTGGCAAGTTTGTGGTTGTTTACTTTAATGATATTTTGATTTTTTCCAAGAGTTTGAATGATTATCTTGAGCATCTAACGTGAGTTTTGAGTGTGCTTAGGAAAGAAAAGCTTTATGCAAACTTGAAGAAGTGTACTTTTTGTACCGACCACATTGTTTTTCTTGGATATGTGGTGAGTTCCTAAGGAATTTCAGTTGATGAAGAGAAGGTAAAGGCCATTCAAGATCGGCCAACTCCAAAGAGTGTTGGTGATGTGCGAAGTTTCCATGGTCTTGCAAGTTTTTATCGTCGATTTGTGAAGAATTTTAGCACCTTGGCATCACCACTCACAGAAGTTATTAAAAAGAAAGTTGGTTTTCAATGGGGCGAAGCTCAAGAGCAAGCTTTTGAAAACTCAAGTTTCAACTAACTCATGCTCCCTTGCTTTCTTTGCCAAATTTTGATAAAATATTTGAAATTGAGTGTGATGCGTCATGTGTTGGAATTGGTGCGGTTTTAATGCAAGAAGGGAAACCATTGGCATATTTTAGTGAAAAATTGAGAGGCGCATCTTTGAATTATCCCACTTAACACCCTTGCCACAACAACCACAATCAAAAAACCCTGGATAAATCACCATACAATAACCATTACATAATGATCTGATTACTTAAAACAATGCGGAAGCAATAAAATACATAAATAAAATACAAGTGTTAAACACCCTATGTCGCTACAAGGTTCCAACACTAGTCTACATACTCTGTACGTTATTACATCACCCATAATAAATTTACCACATTGGTCCCACAATTCATTTACCGATTGAGTAGTAGCAAATCCTTCAAAACTTCACAAACGACCTAACTAGAAGGTCCGGCAGCTAATTTTCCTTTTCCTGTAAAAAGTGAGAAACTAGGGGGTAAGCAAAGCTTAGTGAGTACAGAGATTATACATTCAGCATATATTTATGCAGCACACAAGGGTACCACCGGCAACACATGTCATATACCCTCTTCGCACACAAAGTACAGAAACGAGCCGCAGCTCCATCGTGCCAATTCATGGAGAAACACATTCATTTGAGGCAGACATTACTATCGGGGATGCTACACCTGCCCATCAGGACCTCGGAGGGATCAGCTCCAGGTCATATAGTCTCGGTAGCATCGAATTACCAATCATGGCTTGTAAGCAAAACTGAAGATGCACAACAAAGATCAGGACAGACAACAAGCAAAATGCAGACATATATAATCCTATGTACTCACAGTGGGTGCGTTATGTAACCACAATTAATATCATTTCTCCTCGGGCTTTCAACCGGAAATTACAAAGTACCCCACTGGGGGTTAAACAACATCACAAGAGACCTGTTAAGTCAGTTGAAATAGATCATCATGTCATACCTGTTTAATTTCTCAAAAACATAAATTTATAAGTTTTATAACAATTGATCCGAAATTCGGATATCACCCGAATTCGGACTGCACTATTCATCCGAATTTCGGATTACCCGAAGTTCTATACTTAGAAATTTATTCTATACTGTTCATCTGAAATTCGGATGGTCCTATGATCCAAAATTTGGATGACCACAGATCCGAAATTCCATCCGAGATTCATATGGTCCGAACTCGGATGGATCAGAGTTCATACTTTGAACATTTTTCCATCTTTTCCAGATTTCACTTTTGTCAATTAGTACCACTTTTATACCTGGAAACTATTAATATAAGCATAAATGTACACTTTTAACACTTTTCATCATAATCCTTACAATATATGTACCAAATAAGGCCCTATTTGGCCATTTTTATGCAACCCGTCGAAGAACACACACACTAACACATAGTTAATTTCTGAAATCATACTTAGAGATTAAATCAGAACCTGAAATTTGGTACACGTATTCTATACCACTCGATTTAAACATATCCACAAAAACATCATACATGCATCAACATCTGTAACCTATATCTATGATTCGGTTCTTATAAAAAAACTAAACATAAAACCCATTAATTCGTAAATTTGAAGGATTTTTACCTTCAATCGTTTGTTGCAGTGTTTATAGTTCCTTCCTTGCAATCTGATTCCAACTTTTCAGCTCTTAATTCCAAGAATTTAGTGTTCTTGATTTGTTTCAAATGAGAGAACCGTTTCTTAGAAAGAGAGAGAGTTTTAGAGAGATAAATGCAATAGTTAAAATGAAAGACATTTTGAGTCTTTTATTCCCAACTTTCGACTATTGACACCATTAGTCCCTTAACTTATCTGATTTTTTCAAATAAAGATTCCATCTTTATTTTTATCATCACAAACACTTTTAAACAATTTCACGTACTTATTAAATTGAAATTCTTAAATTATCTAACATAGTAACCAACTTTTAATTATGTCGGTTCCTCTTTGTAATGCTCGCTCAAAAGACGACAATGAGGATTTCTCCTCATTAACATCATTTAAAAATTATGTGAAATGAAAATGAATTTTATCAAACCACAACAATCCTTCAAAACACTTTCCAAATTATATTTATCATCTGAAATTCCAACTAAATTTCATTACATACAAATACAAGCTAATTAACCTCAGTCACATCAATTAAATTCTTAGGATGTTACATTATGACAAAGAGATGTATGCCTTGGTTCGTGCACTGAAAACTTGGAAACATTACTTGTGGACCAAAGAGTTTGTAATTCATTCCGATCATGAGTCCTTGAATTTTCTGAAGGGGCAACAAAAGTTGAATAAGAGACATGCTAGGTGGATGGAGTTTCTTGAGACATTTCCTTATGTCATCCGATTCAAGAAAGGTAAGGAAAATATTGTAGCTGATGCATTTTCACGGAGGTACTCTCTACTCTCTTCTCTGGACTCTAAAGTTCTTGGTTTTGAACAAATCAAAGAGTTATATCATAAGGATGTGGATTTTGGAATGATTTTTCAATCATGTGAAAGAAGCTCTTTTGAAAAGTTTTTTATACATGATGGGTTTTTGTTTAAAGAATCAAAGCTTTGCATTCCAAACACGTCTTTACGTGAGCTTTTGGTTCGAGAAGCACATAGTGGAGGCCTTATGGGACATTTTGGTGTGGCAAAAACTTTGATAATTTTGCAAGATCATTTCTTTTGGCCAAAAATGAAAGTTGATGTTGGCAAAGTTTGTGAAAAGCGCATTTTTTTGTAAACAAGCCAAATCAAAGGTTTAAACTCATGGTTTGTACTCTCCTCTTCCTATACCAAGTGAACCATGTGTTGATCTTTCTATGGATTTTGTGTTGGGTTTGCCAAGAACAACAAGTGGCAAAGATTCAGTTTTTGTGGTTGTTGATAGATTTTCTAAGATGGCTCATTTCATTGCATGCCATTGAACCAATGATGCTTCACATCTTTCTAATTTGTTTTTTAGAAAAGTGGTTAGATTGCATGGCATGCCAAGAACTATCGTGTCTGATCAGGACACCAAATTTTTAAGTTATTTTTGGAAAACTTTGTGGGGGAAATTGGGAACAAAGCTTTTATTTTCTACGACTTGTCATCCCCAATCGGATGGACAAACTGAAGTTGTGAATCGTACACTTGGTACTTTGTTGCGATCAAAAGTTGGGAGAAATGTGAAAACTTGGGAGCAATGCTTACCCCATGTTGAGTTTGCATATAATCGAAATGTTCATTCCTCTACTAAGTTTTCACCTTTCGAGATTGTGTATGGATTTAAGCCATTAACTCCTAAGGAGTAAACTCTTTTGCCTGTGAATGAGCATTTGAATTTAGATGGCAAGTAGAAGGCAGAATTTGTCAAGCAAATCCATGAGAAGTCAAAAAGCAACATTGAAGAGCGCACCAAGAAGTATGAACAACAAGCGAATAAGGGAAAAATAAAGGTCACTTTTGAACAAGGAGATTGGGTGTGGCTTCATATGAGGAGGGAATGATTTCTAACAAAGAGGAAGTCAAAGTTGATGCCTAGAGGAGATGGACCATTTCAAGTGTTGCAGAAAATCAATGACAATGCTTACAAACTTGATATTTGTGATGAGTATAATGTTCATGAAGTTTTTAATGTGGCTATTTAAGTCCTTTAGATGCAGGTGACGATTTGAGGACAAATCACTCTCAAGATGGGGGGAATTATGCGAACCCATCCAATGATCAAGATGATGAAGATCCATTAAGGTGGAAGATCGGGCCTATCACAAGGTCTAAATCCAAGAAGTTCCGAGATGCTACCAATGGACTGATTATATCTTGTCGGAATAATGCTCCGGTGTCTTCGCAAAATAACCAAGCAAGCTTCCTAATTTTACTACAAGTTGAAGCCCAAGATGAGCCCTTGTTTTCATAGCCCAAGTTATGGTTATTTATCCAAACATAACCCATGAATAAAGAACTTCGGCTAGCCCCACACTTAGCCCATGTTTTGTCCATAACTCACTCATTTCAAGCCCGATTTTAGTCAAATAAAAGCCCAATGAAAGCTAAGCATTTCTCCTATCTTTTCAAGAAGAATAAAGCCCAATAAAGGCTCATTTTCCACGTCCAAAAATCTGCCTAAAAGAGTGTCCATGTTCAATGTACTTCTCAAGATTAATTACAAGGCAATTTGAAAGCCTTCTCTTCAATTCAAGGCAATTTGAAGGTCATGGTCATTTTCTTGGAGGATACTAAGGGTTTTGCAAGATACAATGAACCAAGACACATTCTATAAGATTCAAGTAGTGAAATGTCAAGAAGGCCCTTTCGATAAGTAGTTTTGCTTATTTGATCGCTTATAGTGATAATTTTTGTTACTTATCTAGATGGTTGGGTTTCCTAATATTTTCGTCTATAAATAGTGGCCAAAATTCTCATTTGTAATCATCCTTCAATTGAGTAATATTGTGAGATTTTACCTCTTCTTGTTCCTTACGAACTTTTTAGAAGTTATCAAGTGTTCTAGCTTGTGGCGTTCAAAACTTATCAATCAACTTGGTGGGGTTGGTTGTGGTGTTTTCTTATACCAAGGTTCTTGCTTCTTTATAGGCAACGGGTCGCGGTTTCACTATTTATACCAAGGTTCTTGCCTCGTTTATAGGCAACGGGTCATGGTTCTATCCATATATCATAATAACATCCAATCAAACGATCGCGCAACTCGTGATCAATCTCATATTCATCGGGTGAGATCCCATCACTTAGATTTGTCAAATGCTTTGTTTCTGATGGCACCTGATTTCTTTTGTGGCATCCTTGTACCAAACTTTTTCTCGTTAAACTTTTTGAAAAACATAGCAAACATTTGTTCATCATCAAGTTCACTAACATCTTCATTCTCCTCTTCATCCTCAGATGTAACCTCCAAATTTTCATTAGCATGAGAATCATGGTGTGTGAAGACATCACACACCAGATTTATAGGTTGCCTTACATTAGCCACCAAGGTTGAACCTCTTTTAAATATTTCCAAGACATTTCTCTTCTGAAGCCTTGCTTTTTCATCATTTAGCAAAGATCCATAGAGGTTTACTAGATCCATGCTTTTGATGGTTCCTGAATTTCTAAGTATGGTTGAGAAATAGTTCCACTCTTCAGGCAGAATATCTAAGAACTTGTCACCAGTGTTAGACTGTCCTTAGTGATCCCAACAGCTTTGAGATAATTTACTAGAGCAGTGAACCTGGTATACGTTTCAGTCAAACTCTCCTTTGGCCTGGCAAATAACAGCTCATATTGTCTAACAAGATTATTGATCATGTTGTCCAATGTAAAAGTGGGACTATCATAGACAGTGCACAGAGTATCCCACATTTTTCTTTAGCTGTCTTTAGTTTCTCAACCAGCTCGAACGCATCATCAAGAAGAGATATTACTAGATTGTTCCTAACATTAGCATCAAGAGCAACCAGTCTCTTGTCTTCATCAGTCCATTGAGCTTTGCATTCTCAATGGTCCTGACTTCAGGAACGGTACCTTATATAGAGGCAGTGATGGTAGTGATAGAGGTAGTCACATAAGGACCTTCCATCACTATTTTTGGAATTTGAACATCCAGATTTTCCAAGTAGAGCATCATTCTGTACTTCCAGCCTGAGAAGTTTTTATAATTGAATTTTGGAGGTTTCGCCATGGAGTAGTTGTCATAGTAGGATGATGAGTTAGAAGCATAGTTGTTCATAATGGGAAAATGGGAAGGAATGTGAGAGATCCAGAGTTAACACACAGTCTAACTTGCTCTGATACCAGTGGTAGGTCCAAAAAGGTTTCCCAAGTATACTTAGATACTGTAAAGGGGGGTGAATACAAACACACATGTTCAATTCGATTACTTAAAGGTAGGTTACAAAGCATGGAGCTACTTAAGGACCTTAACGGGCAATATATATGACCTTGCAACTAACAAGTTCCATCTTTCAAACAAAGAGTGGGATGAATATGAATAGGTGTGTTTTGTAATTAAACTTTTTTTATTAAAATTAAAAACGTGTTTTTTGTAATCTTTTTTAAAATTATAACATTTCATCCCTTGCATGCAGGGTCATCAAAAACTTAAGACGTTGAAAATGTCCCGTTACTATTCCCTGAACTATGTACGGCTCTATATCAACCAGGTTCTGCTTCCGGTTCACGTGTTAAGGCCACTAGCTCAAACTCTATGAGATCTAGAGTTTGATCATCATCTTATAATTCAATCATTCGTTCACTTGGACTTGATGATGATGACGATGACGATGATGACGAAGACAATGATTACCTAAGTGCAATTCCAACTCAAGCTACTTCTAAGCATAAGAAAAAGAAGAAAAATGAGGACAATCTTGATGAACTACTTAAAGTATACACAACTGCCATTACTGAAATGAATCAAACACAAAAGAAAACAACAGGAAGCCAAGAGAAAACAAAATAAAACGAGTGCATTGAGAAGTTAAACACACTTGGTCTCGATGAATCAGATCCTTTATATTGTGTAGCCTTCAACGTTTTTGCTCAATCAACGTTACAACAGAATTTGTGGCTCAAGATTACTTGGAATCCGGATTTGCTATAGAATTGGCTTAGAAACCAAGGAAAAATCTGCGGTCTTTTAAAAGATTAGTTGTATGTTTGAACTATTTGTTTAATACTTGTTATGTTTGAACTAGTATTTTAGATACTTTATAAATTGCATGTTATTTTATCATGTACACACTTTAGATTGGTGATTGTGAAGAACATTGTTTGGTTGGTGAACAACATATGTTTTATAATTGGGTGTTGAAAAATTAGGTGTTATGTTTTAACAGGTGGAATACGGACGAACATAAGAAGCGGTTACTCATACTTACTACTTTGTTGTTACATTATATTAAATTAAAGAGCAGGATGCAAAGGAAAAGAAAAAGGGACAATACATCTGCTATGTCTGGTCATCAATATACAATGGAGCTAATAAAAACCAATACGCAATGCATCAAATTACTACGCATGTCAACCGATGCATTTATTCGGTTATGTGCACACTTTAAAACAAATGGATGGTTAAAAGATAGTAGAAGTATATCTGTTGAAGAGAAAATGGCAATGTTCTTGATGATTATCGGTCACAATCAACGTTTTAGGGTGGTGAAGCGCAGGTTTCAACACTCACTACAAACAGTTTCTGTTATATTCCATGAAGGTTTGGAAAAAATGCAATGGTTTGCAAATGAGATCATAGTTCCTACGTCATTTAATCCTAATCCAAACATTCCTGGAAGAAATGTAAGGCTACGACGAATTTTCAAGGTATATAAAATTTAATAACCATAGTTATATGATTTTATTTACTATTTGTTATTCTGATCTTTATCTTTAATGTAGGGAGCGATTGGTGCTCTTGACGGAACCTTAATACATGCTAAAGTTCCAACCAATGAACAACAATCATATAGGGGGAGAGGAAAAGGATATTGTTATCAAAATGTTTTAGCCATTTGTGACTTTAACATGATATTCACGTTTGTTGTTGCTGGTTGGGAAGGATCTGCGCATGATGCAAAAGTATTGGCTGAAAGTATATTGAATCCAGATTTGAATTTCCCTGTTCCTCCTAGAGGAATAAACAATTTGATTTGAATATTATAATTATCTATTTATATTTCAGGTAAATATCCATACTATTACTGTTTTATTTATTTTTCAGGTAAATACTATCTTTGCGATGCTGCATATAAAAATACTCGAGGGTTTATGGCACTGTATCGTAATGTTAGATATTGGCTTGTAGATTATCAACGAAGAAATGCCGCAACCAAATATGAAAAATTTAATCATTCTCACGCACAGTTAAGAAATGTCATTGAACGTGCGTATGGCGTAGTAAAAGCACGTTTCCCCATCCTGAGAAGAATGGCCCCCTTTACACTTGAAGTTCATAGAGACATTGTCCTTTCATGTTTTTCGGTACATAATTTTATACGAAAGGAAGGATAAAATGATGAGTTTTTTAAGTATAATCAAGTGGATGAAGAAAATGCAGATGTACAAGGGGATAATTAAAATAAAGCAGTACAAGAAGCTCAAGCACATGGAAGTGTTCTTGCTGATCAACAATATATGAGTAAATTACGTGAACAAATTTCGGACAGACTAATGTAGACGGAATGTTGATATTAGTCAGTTGTAAGAACTAATAGTTGATATTATCAATTGATTGTTGGTTTTCTTTTGTTTGAATAATTACTTCATATTCGATAGTTATGATTATTAATTGATTGTAATGAGTTATTTGTTTGCTTCGAAATATGTGTGTCAGTTGAAATTTTGGTTAATAAAATAGAAAAGTCACATATATTTATAAATCATAAAAAATTTTAATTTCATAAATAAAGTCAAGAAAACATATATGATTAGACATTTATAAATATAAAAATCAAACAATCTTATTGCAACCTGTTATCAATTATTGAGACGTCTCTTATCAATAAGAAGTTGTAATAAGCAATAAGACAATTACCTCTTAACGAATCAAAAACACCCTAACTAATCTAAGACACACTCAAACTAGTTACAATGAAATGACTCACTAAGATTCACTCACTATTTACACACAAGACACAGATTGATCAACTTTGGAGACTGAACAGCTTAGACATACTATACTAATTCACTCAAGTTGAACTGAACATGCATGCATGAAAAACACACTTTTCTTTGCACTCACGTTCTCTGTTTGTGAATATTTCACCTATTTTCTCTTTCCTTGGAAGCTTCTCTTTTATACTGATTTACAGAATCCCAGTAAAGCTTCTTGTTGGTTGTAGAGAAAGCAGGATTGTCTTGAAATGAGACAGATTTACTTTTCTGCATCAAGACAAATCTGACACCAATATTTTTGTCTTCTTACTGCAGAATCTGTCTTTACCTTTTTGTCTCTATTCACTTTTGCTTTACTAAAAGGAATGTCAAGTGACCTTTATTCTTCCATGTAAAGCTATTTTGGTATAAGAAGTTGTTTGTCACCCATTTTAGATATCCTCTTTGTCTTCATGCTTAAGAGCAGCTTTGGCAGATGAACAAAAATTCTTATTTTCCACTTTGTCTTGAAGTTGTAGACTGATCTCAACGTTCAAAACTTTGCATGATGCTATGGAAACATATTCCATAAAGTGTTAACCTGGTTCACAAAGAAAACGTTTTTGTTCAAAAAGAACAGAACACTTATTAGTGTCAAAACTGTCTAACAGATATGGACAGCTTAGACATATTCTTTCAAACCTATCCAACAGATATGGACAGTTTTTGCGAACTTCCAGGTTACAACTAATATCTCTTAATGTACGATGAACAACTTCAATAGCATGTCGATGTTGTAAAGGTGTCTCGTCCCAAATTATCAGGTCCGTCTCTCTGATCAAATCTGCAAGATCTGAAGTGACATCAATTCTGCAACACGATTCATGGTCAATTTCGATAGGGATATGAAACCTCGAATATGATGTTCGACCACCAGATCATAACAACGATGCAATACCCGATGAAGCAACGGACAATAGAATTCTACCCAAAGAACGTACGCATGCAATTATCGTTTTCCATAAGTAAGTTTTTTCCTATACCTCAACTTCTGTATACAAAAAACAGACCACCATTTTTTGCATACACAACTTTCATGATATTATCATACACCTCCCTTTGTTGTGGGGTTAATCCTCCATGCAAGTTAGTAAATCAAGACCTTTCTTCGCGAGAATTGTATGTTGTCATCCTAGTATTCATCATGTTATAATCAATCTGAGGTAAGTCTGGAAAATCAGCTAATGATTCTCTGTTACCGTTTAAAATTTTCTCTAATTCTATTAGCGTGTAATTTTTGATGTCTCTATACATAAACATTATATTGTCATTTTGTAACAGTAGACGCTGGCTGCAAACAACATTTGGACAGATAAGTAAGACTCTCGTTAAATAATCGTGCATGGTCAGAAACTGTACAAAACAAAAGTATGGTTACAAACAACTCTCGCAGCTGGTTACCTAGTTTCCATTGAGACACTTCTTTAATTGATTCAATCCATTCAACATCATCCCCTAACAAACCTAATGTCTTGCATGCAAAACTGTAGTTAGATATTCGACACCATTAATTGTACGTATATCCCGAAAACTATAGGACCTCTGTGACAACTGTCAATTTATTGTTTCAGGTTAGACCCCAATATACCTACTAAATTACTTTTCGAATACTCAATTAGTTATTTAGACTTTCAATTGGAACCTAAGTTGCAGACATTTGCTACACCTCGATAGTTTACTTAGTTTTCTGCGTTCAGCGCAGAATTTTCTGATAATTTTCGTACAATGCCGGAAAGTATAATTAATGGATAAACATAACAAGCAAATAATAATTCAATATACAATAGGACATAATCTTGAGTTCAATTCGTAAGTAAAAGCAGACACATGTAACAAGTATAATTAAAGACTTGAAGAAAGACATATGTATTGTTCTATTTTAACTAAAATGGCAACAACTTATAAAAGTTTACATAAATAATAATAAATAAGAGAAATATAAATTTGAAAGATGCATCTGACAGCTTTCCACTCACCACCTCAAATGGCCATATCTCACTCATTATAGCACCAAATGACCTGATTTCTTTTTAGGAATTTAATTTAATGAGTTATCTTTCCAACCCAACTGGTTTCAAGAAAATCATGTTAGATTTGGGTATGCAAACGTATTTTTAAAGTTAAGTATGCAAAAAGTAAAAATCTGGCAGAATGTTCATGTGACTTGTAAATACCATAACTCTCAAAATAATTCTCCAAATAACTCGAATTTACTTCTGGAATTTAGTATTATAAGTTAGCTTTCAAATGGATGTGGGTTCACTCAAATACATTTAGTTTTGACCCTCCAAACAGTCCATGCAAGAAAGGTGTGCAATCTGCTCAACCTTCTGGACTTCTGTTTTTGTATAATTTTTAAAGTAGACTTAGAAATCTCAAAAAAAACATGTACAATATGTCAAAATCTTCCTAGAACATTAAAGTTTAACATAAAAAAATATAATGAGCTCATCGGACCTTTAATGATATGAATAGTGCTTCCAAAATGAGGTCATCAAATCTGTACAGATTGTATTTTGTCCACTTTCACTTTGCAATCCTGAACTTTGTCTTATTTTAAAATACTTTACAAAAATAAATCATTTATTCTACTTTATTCCATTCATTTTATCAATTATAACTCCATGCATAATAAAAACTAAATATATAAACAAAAATTCTATGCACATAATGGATTTATGAACAAACATAGCATTGTATGAAAACATAAAAGAAGCCAAGTATAAACTATGGTTTGAGGTTTAAGAACACAAACTTACATAGAATTCCCATCATGTGTTATAGGTGGATGTTAAACGTGTTTAGGATTCAAACCTTGCAAACGTCACCCATCCACTCGAAGCGATGTGAGTATTCACGACCCCTTTTTACTACTTTTAACGTTTTGGGGGAAATGCATGTTACACTCTTGGAAAATTCATGTATACTTACAAACTTGCTTATCATTATGCATGCCAAATCTCTTTATACTTTCAAACTCGTTTATGCTATGCATGCAAACATGGTTGTGGTTATAGTTTTGAATTTTACAATACATTTTTATGATACTCTTTGCACTTGGTATGTATGTAATCTTGATTAGTGAATGAAACCGAAACACTGGTCTACTCATTAACTCACTTTATCGAGCTGAATATAACTATTGATATCAATACTTGGTGGCCACCCACTCACGGTGTACAACATGGAGTGTTCGTTTCTCAAACTATACCCATAAGACGGGGTTCTTGGACTTAGGTTTGAGTAGGAGGTGCTATTCTCTAATTTTGCATACAATAGGTACCATGTGCCACACCACGAAACCAACACTCAAATTTTGACATGTTTTATACTATGTAAAATACATTGTTCGTTGTTACATAAACCCGTGAACTCACCAACTAATTTCAATAATTGACCATTTTTAGCATGCTTTTCACGGAATCAAGCATAAAATCGGATCACTGCGATATGCATGTTTTGGTGTGCTTGGAGATGTCTTCACATTCTTTTTATCAAGCACTTTATTAATTGAAGTTTTGATATGGTTGTAACCATGAAACAATTTCCTTTAAACATGTATGTAAAACTTTTATTATGTATGGTACTTGATCTTTAAATTATGATATGATCACAACACTGACATCTCGTGTTTCCGCTTTAGCAGTGTGTGTCAGTCTTTGGTATCAGATTATGTATGGTAATTAATTCATTGTTAGTATGTTACAGGCACATTGGCACATCAGCGACATGTGCAGTCAAGTTTAACTGAGATGGTTGAGCACACGAACGCGGCACTAGAACAAGCAAAGAGGAGTGTCAAAGTAGCTAGGGCGGAGTCCCGATTCTCGGTAAGAAGGGTGGAGTACCTGTATTCTTTGATCAGCCGAGTATTCGTGATGATTTTCACGTTACTGCTGATATTGGCAATCTCTAGGATATGGCTTTAGAAACTGCAAATGAACTTATGTATATTTAATCGTCTTTTAAATTCTAGTCTTGTAATCTACAACCCCAAGTTTTGGGAACTTTATTAATGGTGGGTTGAATGATTAAAAAACATGTTATTAGTTATTCATATAACGATTATGCAAATTCACAAACTCTTATAATATATTAATTTAAGATACAAACCATTTGCACCAATATTAAAACAAATAAATTCAATATTTTTATAGAACCATGCCGCCACGAAGAGCCACAAGCAACACATAAATCAACCCAGATTTGGACCAGATCATACGACAACACATCTGAGATGCCATACCCAACATCGTCACCCAAGTCACTACAGGCATCAATACTGGACAAGGAAGAGGTCCGGGCCAAAATTATGAGAGTAACAATGAAAAGGATAACCTTCGCAATGAGATAGGCAGATCTACTTATAAGTCTTTTATGACTTGCAAGCCCAAAGAATTCTCGGGTAAAGATGGAGCCATAAGCTTACTATCTTGGATTGAGAGCATGGAGTCCGTTCTACACCTCAGTTAATGTACGGAGAGCGGCATGATCGAATTTGATGCAGGTCAATTTCAAGGAAGAGCATTAAGTTGGTGGAATCTTCAGATCCAAACTCAGGGAAGTGATGCTACGAATAAGATGACATGGGAAAAATTCAAGGCGCTTTCAATTTAGGAATTATGCCCTAAAGTGAGATCCAGAAGTTGGAAACTGAATTTTGGAACCACACGATGATTGGAAAGGATGTTGAAACTATACGCCACGATTCCATGAGTGATCAACGGTGGTACCGCACATGGTCACACCGGAAGAGAAAAGAAGCGACCAGTATATTTATGGACATGTACCGGAGATAAATGGACAGGTTATCTCAGCATAACGAGCTACCATTTAGAGAGCGGTAGCGCTCGCGATGAGTTTAACAAATGATGCAGTGAGGACCGGCAAGCTTGTGAAGAAAAGTACAGACAACAAGAGGATGGCTGAGAACTCACAGGATAAAGGTCAAGGAAGTAGAACGAGTCAGAAGCAGAAAAGAGGAACCAACTATGGAGCCACGGTGCAAGAACGAAAGTGGTACACCGGAAATTTGCCAAAATGCGAACGATGTAATTTTCATCACAAGGGACGTTGTCCGGTTTGCGAAAAATGTAAGAAGGTGGGTCATACCGCACAGTATTGTAAGGAAGCAAAAGGGGATAGAAGAGAGGGAAATAAACCAGAAAAGAAGGCATGCTATGAATGTGGGTGGAAGTAAGGATCATTTTCGAAACAATTGCCCAAGGTTGAATAAAGAGCAGAACAACAACAAAAACAAGAATCAGAATAAGGCAGGCCAAGCAAGGGGCAGAGCATTTGTTATTGGAGCTGCAGAAGCAAGGGAGGATCCGAACGTGGTGACCAGTACGTTTCTCTTGAATAACCACTATGCATCAGTACTATTTGATTCGGGAGCTAATAGGAGTTTTATTTCATCCGAATTTAGGCGACTAATCAATGTAAAAACTGACAGTCTAAGAGATGATTATGTAATTGAGTTTGCTAATGTTCTAGAAACTACTGTCAAAGACGTACTGCTAGGATGTACCTTAGAACTGAATGATAAGTTATTCAATATCGATCTTATCCCAATTGAATTAGGAAGCTTTGATGTAGTTATGGGAATGGATTGGTTATCCTGAAACCGAGCAGAAATTTGTTGCTCTAAAAAGATTATGAAATTACCTTTTCAAGAAGGAGAAACCTTATCATACATGGAGATAAACCTAATAGGAGCTTAAAGAATGTGTCTGGTATGAAGATTCAAAGGTTCCTTAGGAAAAAGTGTTGTGCTTTCCTAGCACATGTTGTCGACAAGAGTGTGAAGGAGAAGCAAATCCTGGATATTCCAGTGGTAAAAGATTATCCCGAAGTCTATCCAGAGGAATTACCTGGTTTACCCCCATTGAGACAGGTCGAATTCCATATCAGCTTGACCCCTGGAGCAGCTCTGGTAGCTAAATCACTGTATTGTTTGGCACCAGCTAAGATGAAGGAGTTATCAGCTCAACTTGAAGAACTTCTTGACAAGGGCTTTATCCGGCCAAGCTTTTCACCTTGGGGAGCTCCGGTTTTGTTTGTCAAAAAGAGGACGAATCTTTTTGAATGTGCATCGACTATAGAGAGCTGAACAAGCTGACGATCAAGAACCGATACCCCTTACCGTGGATTGACGATCTATTTGATCAGTTGTAAGGGGCAACATACTTTTCAAAAATAGACCTTCGGTCTGGTTATCATAAATTGAGGGTCCGAGAGGAGGATGTTTCTAATATAGCTTTCCGAACACGTTATGGGCATTACGAGTTTCTAGTCATGCCCTTTAGGTTGACAAATGCTCCAGCCGTGTTTAAGGACCTAATGAATAAGGTATGTAGACCATATATGGACAAGTTTTTCATAGTTTTTATAGATGACATACTGATCTATTCTAAGGACAAAGAAAGCCATGAGAAACATTTGAGGATAGTCTTAGAAATACTTTTGAAAGAAAAGATGTATGCTAAGTTTTCTAAGTGTGACTTCTTGATTAGGGAAGTATGTTTTCTTGGTCATGTGGTTAACAAAGAAGGAATCCATGTTGATCCGACAAAGATTGAGGCAATCAAGAAATTGGAAGCATCAAGGACACCAACAGAAATTCGTCGACTCCTGGGGTTGGAGGGTTACTATCGACGATTTATCGAGAATTTCTCAAAAAATGCCGAACCCTAACATCATTGATGCAGAAGGAAAGAAAATTTGAATGGGGAAAATCGCAAAAAGAGGCACTTCATCTTTTAAAGGACAAGTTATGCAATGCTCCAATTTTGGCATTACCAGAGGGAACTAACGGCTTTGTAGTTTATTGCGATGCTTCACATCAGGGTCTAGGATGTGTATTGATGCAAAAAGATAAAGTTATTGCCTACGCTTCAAGACAGTTGAAAGTTCACATCATGGTCTATTTTATTGCGATGCTTTGTAGTTTTTGGAGTTAGGAGCAGTGGTTTTCGCACTGAAAATCTGGAGTCATTATTTGTACGGCACCAAATGCACTATATGCACCGATCACAAAAGTCTGCAACACATTCTTGACCAAAAGATGCTCAACAAGAGGCAAAGGAGATGGGTAGAGTTGCTTAGTGATTACGATTGCGAAATTCGGTACCAACCGGGAAAGGCTAACGTAGTAGCCGATGCCTTGAGCAGAAAGGAGAAGGTGAAACCTAAGAAGGTACGAGTAGTTGTATTAATGGTACAAAATTTTGTTAGGAAAACCAACTGGATGGATTTTCTTAATGATTTTGAATGTGAAGTGAAAAGTAACCAAAAAAGGGGCTGATGTAGTGTCTATCATGACAAGATGAAATGAGGGGATCCAGCCGGTATGTATCCTAGCAACAATTATGCAAGTACAGACCAGTCTAAAGACATAAATCCTCGAGGCACAAGAAGAAGCAATGAGGACAGAAAACGTGAAGGATGAAGGATCGCATACTTTGGAACAAAGATTTGAGTCCAAATCAGATGGGGTGCTTTATTTAAAAATCGAATCTGGATTCCTAAAATTCACACTCTTTGCACTTGGTATGTATGAAATCTTGATTAGTGAATGAAACCGACACACCGGCTAGTCATTAACTCACTTTATCGAGCCTAATATAACTATTGAAATCTACACTTGGTGGCCACCCCCTCACGGTGTACAACGTGGAGTGTTCCTTTCTCATACTATACCCATAAGACGGTGTACTTGGACTTAGGTTTGAGTAGAAGGTGTTATTCTCTCATTTTGCATACAATAGGTTACCATGTGCCACACCATGAAACCAACACTCAAATTTTGACATGAATAATACTATGTAAAATAGATTGTTCGTTGTTACATAAACCCGTGAACTCACCAACTATTTTCAATAGTTGACCATTTTATCATGCTTTTCAGGGAATCAAGCTTAAAATTGGATCACTACGATATGCATGTTTTGGTGTGCTTGGAGATGTCTTCACATTTTTTTTATCAAGCACTTTATTAATTGAAGTTTCGATATGGTTGTAACTATCAAACAATTTCCTTTAAACTTGTATGTAAAACTTTTATTATATATGGTATTTTATCTTTAACTTATGATATGATCACAACACTGACATCTCGTGTTTCCGCTTTAGCGGGGTGTGTCAGTTTTGGGTATCTGAGCCCAAGGTTATAGAGAATACCAAGTTTATCATTTGAAAATTTTTAAAGTATAACCACTAGCTCAAAACATTGTTTCTAAACTATTTACATATTACTAGTTTAATTAAGTCAAGTGTAGCATTATCGAATCTTAATTAAACAAAGCTTGACCACCTTTGTTTAACTAAGAAAAGATGATGCATGGCTTGAAATGACTACACTAGCAGTATGTTTGACAACAATTATTGTACTAGAAATACTTTTATAATAATTTCATCTTGTGTGAGGGTGTGTGATCATTGCATATTACCATCAACACCCTATACCGATAGAAATGTTTAAATATTCATGATTATGTTATGAAATATTCACGAGTCGATATAACCAGATGAAAGGTGCCTAGGATAGTCGTTCGGCTTGGTTGTTGGATTTTCCGAAAGGCATATGCCGAAAGGATCCTGCCTCCCGATCGACCTGACTGGTCATTCATTGTTGGTTGTCAAAAGTGAATATTAGGTATTGTATCCCCTTATGCCGAAATACTCAATGATTAAATACATAAAACATATATGTCCATATCGTTATTAATCAAATATGTATTTGGCCTTAGTGATTAAGTATGTTTATATTTTTTTTCCTTTTAGCTATATGGAGAATTCGGATTCATCTCGCCTTAGCCCAGAATACTCACCGTTGACCGAATGGGAGGATTTATCTAGAAATTTCGAGACTTCTTTTGAGGAACCTAGTGAAGCTCCATCCATAGAGCAGTCATACCGGCTGCACTCGCCTGTAAGGCCTATGCCCCCATCATCACATCAAGGACTAAGAATTCAGCACACTGCAAGAAAGAGGGTCCCAGTTCCCATATCAAACAGAGCTGGACCTAGTGCACCACCGCCAGCAACTTCCCATCCATCCCCTATTGCCATAGGTAGACCTATTACAGGAATTGGAATGACATATGAGGAGACTCGACAACTCGAAGCCCTTGAGTCTGAACTGGAGTATGTTAGAGGCACATTGGCACATCAGCGATATGTGCAGTCAAGTTTAACTAAGATGGTTGAGCACACGAACGGGGCACTAGAACAAGCAAAGTGAAGTGTCAGAGTAGCTAGGACGGAGGCCTGATTCTCGATAAGAAGGGTGGAGTACATGTATCGTTTGATCAGCCGAGTATTCGTGATGATGTTCGGGTTACTGCTGCTAGTGGCAATCTCTAGGATATGGCTTTAGAAACTGCAAATGAACTTATGTATATTTAATCGTCTTTTAAATTCTAGTCTTGTAATCTACAACCCCATGTTTCGGGAACTTTATTAATGGTGGGTTGAATGATTAAGCAACATGTTATGAGTTATTCATATAACGATTATGCAAATTCACAAACTCTTATAATATATTAATTTAAGATACAAATTATTTGCACCAATATTACAACAAATAAATTCAATATGATTATAGAACCATGTCGCCACGAAGAGCCACAAGCAACACAAAATTCAACCCATAGTTGGACCAGATCATAGGACAACACATCCGAGATGCCATACCCAACATCGTCACCCAAGTCACTGTAGGCATCAATACTGGACAAGGAAGAGGTCCGGGCCAAAGTTATGAGAGAAAGAATGAAAGGGATAAACGTTGCAATGAGATTGGCGTATCTACTTATAAGTCTTTTATGAATTGCAAGCCCAAAGAATTCTCGGGTAAAGAGGGAGCCACATGCTTACTATCTTGGATTGAGAGCATGGAGTCCATTCTACACCTCAGTCAATGTACGGAGAGCCGCATGGTCGAATTTGCTGCAGGTCAATTTCAAGGAAGAGCATTAAGTTGGTGGAATCAAGGTTGGTACCGCACATGGTCACACCGGAGGAGAAAAGAATCGACCGGTATATTAATGGACTTGTACCGGAGATAAATGGACAATCTATCTCAGCACAACCAGCTACCATTCAGAGTGCGGTAGCGCTCGCGATGAGTTTAACAAATGATGCAGTAAGGGCCGGCAAGCTTGTGAAGAAAAGTACAGACAACAAGACGATGGCCGAGAACTCACTGGATAAAGGTCAAGGGAGTAGAACGAGTCAGAAGTAGAAAAGAGGAACCAACTATGGAGCAACAATGCAAGAACCAAAGTGGTACACCGGAAATTTGCCAAAATGCGACCGATGTAATTTTCATCACAAGGGACGTTGTCCGGTTTGCGGAAAATGTAAGAAGGTGGGTCATACCGCACAATATTGTAAGGAATGAAAAGGGGATAGAAGAGAGGGAAATAAACCAGAAAAGAAGGCATGATATGAATGTGGCTGGAAGTGAGGATCATTTTTGAAACAACTGCCCAAGGTTGAATAGAGAGCTGAACACAACAAAAACAACAATCAGAATTAGGCAGGCCAAGCAAGGGGAAGAGCATTTGTTATTGGAGCTGCAAAAGCAAGGGAGGATCCCAACATGGTGACCGGTACGTTTCTCTTGAATAACCACTATGCATCAGTACTATTTGATTCGAGAGCTTATAGGAGTTTTATTTCATCCGAATTTCGGCCACTAATCAATGTAAAAACTGACAGTCTAAGAGATGATTATGTAATTGAGTTTTTTAACGTTCTAGAAACTACTGTCAAAGACGTACTACTAGGATGTACCTTAGAACTAATTGATAAGTTATTCAATATCGATCTTATCCCAATTGAATTAGGAAGCTTTGATGTAGTCATGGGTATGGATTGGTTATTCAGAAACCGAGCAGAAATTTGTTGCTCCGAAAAGGTTATAAAATTACCTTTACAAGAAGGAGAAACCTTATCATAAATGGAGATAAACCTAATAGGAGCATGAAGAATGAGTCTGGTATGAAGGTTCAAAGGTTCCTTAGCAAAAAGTGTTGTGCTTTCCTAGCACATGTTGTCGACAAGATGGTGAAGGAGAAGCAAATCCAGGATTTCCAGTGGTAAAAGATTATCCCGAAGTCTATCCAGAGGAATTACCTGGTTTACCCCCATTTGAGACAGGTCGAATTCCATATCGGCTTGACCCCTGGAGCAGCTCCGGTAGCCAAATCACCGTATCGTTTGGCACTTGCTGAGATGAAGGAGTTATCAGCTCAACTTGAAGAACCTCTTGACAAAGGCTTTAACCGGCCAAGCTTTTCACCTTGGGGAGCTCCGGTTTTGTTTGTCAAAAAGAAGACGAATCTTTTCGAATGTGCATCGACTATGGAGAGCTGAACAAGCTGACGATCAAGAACCGATACCCCCTACCGCGGATTGACGATCAATTTGATCAGTTGCAAGGTGCAACATACTTTTCAAAAATAGACCTTTGATCTGGTTATCATCAATTGTGGGTCCGAGAGGAGGATGTTCTTAATACAGCTTTCGGAATACGTTATGGGCATTACGAGTTTCTAGTCATGCCCTTTGGGTTGACAAATGCTCCATCCGTGTTTAAGGACCTAATGAATAGGGTATGTAAACCATATCTGGACAAGTTTTTCATAGTCTTTATAGATGACATATTGATATATTCTAAGGACAAAGAAAGCCATGAGAAACATCTGAGGATAGTCTTAGAAATACTTTTGAAAGAAAAGTTGTATGCTAAGTACATTTTCTTGGTCTTGTGGTTAACAAAGAAGGAATCCATGTTGATCCGACAAAGATTGAGGCAATCAAGAAATGGGAAACACCAAAGACACCAACATAAATTCGCCAATTCTTGCGGTTGGCGGGTTCCTATCGACGATTTATCAAGAATTTCTCAAAAAATGCCCAACCCTAACATCATTGACGCAGAAGGAAAGAAAATTTGAAGGGGGAAAATCACAAGAAGAGGCACTTCAACTTTTAAAGGACAAGTTATGCAATGCTCCAATTTTGGTATTACCAGAGGGAACTAACGGCTTTGTAGTTTATTGTGATGCTTCACATTAAGGTCTAGGATGTGTATTGATGCAAAAAGATAAAGTTATTGCCTATCCTTCAAGACAGTTGAAAGTTCACGAGAAGAATTATACAAGTCATGATTTGGAGTTAGGAGCAGTCGTTTTCGCACTGAAAATATGGAGACATTATCTGTACGGCCCCAAATGCACTATATGCACCGATCACAAGAGTTTGCAATACATTCTTGACCAAAAGATGCTCAACATGAGGCAAAGGAGATGGGTAGAGTTGCTTAGTGATTACGATTGCGAAATTCGGTACCATCCGGGCAAGGCTAACGTAGTAGCCGATGCCTTGAGCAGAAAGGAGAAGGTGAAAACTATGAAGTACGAGCACTTGGATTAATCATACAAA
Organism: Centrapalus pauciflorus; assembly: GCA_020465985.1. NCBI lineage: Eukaryota > Viridiplantae > Streptophyta > Magnoliopsida > Asterales > Asteraceae > Centrapalus > Centrapalus pauciflorus. The sequence goes on along the minus strand of JAANYP010000849.1, from coordinate 635,295 downwards.
ATTTTGTTAGGATAACCAACTGGATGGATTTTCTTAATGATTTTGAATGTGAAGTGAAAAGTCACCAAGAAGGGGTTGTTGTAGTGGCTAGCATGACAAGGAGAAATGAGGGGATCTAGCCGGTATGTATCCTAGCAACAATTATGCAAGTACAGACTAGTCTAAAGACATAAATCCTCGAGGCACAAGAAGAAGCAATGAGGACGGAAAACATGAAGGATGAAGGATTGCATAGTTTGGAACAAAGATTTGAGTCCAAATCAGATGGGGTGCTTTATTTCCAAAATCGAATATGGATTCGTAAAATTCACAATCTTAGAAATGTAGTTCTATCAAAGCTCGTAAATCCTGATACTCCATTTATCCAGGGTCTGACAAGATGTACAAGGATGTGAAAGAATAGTACTGGTGGCCGGGAATGAAGAAGCACATTTCCTCAAATGTAAGTAAATGTCTAACTTGTGCAAAGGTCAAGGCTGAACACCTGAAACCCTCGGGACTGTTGAAACAACCGAAAATTCCTCAGTGGAAATGGGAAGGAATTGCAATGGACTTTGTTATGACGTTGCCCAAGACTGCCAAAGGACATGATTCTATTTGGGTCATCATGGATCAATTGACAAAATTAGCACATTTCATACCCATTCTTCATAGCTAAAACATGGAAAAGCTCGCGCAGATATACATTAACGAAATTGTTACCCGTCGTGGAGTATCAGTCTCCATCATTTCGGACAGAGATAGTCATTTTACGTCACGATTTTGGTGTAATCTACAAATGGCTTTAGGTAGTCAAGTAGATTTAAGTACGGCATATCAACTGCACACGGATGGGCAGAGTGAACGTATGATTCAAACGCTAGAAGAAATGCTTCGGGCATGCGTGATGGAAGTCAAAGGTAGTTGGGATGCGCACTTACCTTTAATTGAGTTCTCTGACAACAATAGTTACCATACCAGCATCGGATGTGCCCCGTGTGAAGCATTGTAGGGACGTAAATGTCGTTTACCTCTTAGCTGGTTGGAGGTGGGAGAAAGACAACTCACCGCACCTGAAATCATTCAAGAAACTATTGACAAAATCTCGATTATTCGAGATAGACTTAAGGCGGCTAGGGATCGAAAAAAGAGTTAAGCGGAAAACCGAAGGAAACCCTTGGAGTTTGAAGTGGGCAGCAAAGTATTCCTAAAGGTGTCACCATGGAAAGGACAAGTTCGATTTGGGAAGAAAGGCAAACTAAGTCCTCAATACATTGGACCTTTTAATATTCTAAAAAGGATTGGTCTTGTGGCATACTAACTCGAGCTAACTACAGAGTTAAGCACTATTCATAATGTCTTCCACGTATCAAACCTTAACAAGTGTGTAGCTGAAGACCCACTGATTCGCCCGACTGATAAAGTCCAAGTTTATGACAAGCTACTCTTCCGAGAGGAACCCGTGGAAATCCTTGATAGAGAAGTTATGAAACTCTACGGACATAAAATCCCCTTTGTTAAAGTTCATTGGAACGAAAAGCGAAGACCTGAGTTTACTTGGAAACGAGAAGACGTAATGAAAAGCAAGTATTCTAATTTAGACCCAGCGCTCTAATCAATAATCTGAATTTCGGGACGAAATTTATCTAACCGGGGGAGACTGTGACATCTGTCAATTTAGTGTTTCAGGTTAGACCCCGATATACCTACTAAATTACTTTTCGAATACTCAATTAGTTATTTAGACTTTCAATTGGAACCTAAGTTTCAGACATTTGCTACACTCAATAGTTTACTCAGTTTTCTGCGTTCGGCGCAGAATTTTCTAATAATTTTCGTACAATGCCAGAAAGTATAATTAATGGATAATCATAACAAGCAAATAATAAATCAAACTACAAACTAAGTCCTCGATACATTGGACCTCTTAAGATTCTAAAAAGGATTGGTCCTGTGGCATACAAACTCGAGCTACCTGCAGAGTTAAGCGCTATTCATAATGTCTTCCACGTATCAAACCTTAAGAAGCTGAAGACCCACTGATTCTCCCGACTGATAAAGTCCAAGTTGATGACAAGCTACTCTTCCGAGAGGAACCCGTGGAAATCCATGATAGAGAAGTTAAGAAACTTAGGCGACATAAAATCCACATTGTTAAAGTTCGTTGGAACGCAAAGCGAGGACCTGCGTTTGCTTGGGAACGAGAAGACGTAATGAAAAGCAAGTATCCTCATTTATTCAAAGAGACCCAGCGCTCTAATAAATAATCCGAATATCTGGACGAAATTTATCTAACCAGGGGAGACTGTGACAACTGTCAATTTAGTGCTTCAGGCTAGACACCGATATACCTACTAACTTACTTTTCGAATACTCAATTAGTTATTCAAACTTTCAATTGGAACCTAAGTTGCAGACATTTGCTAAACCTCGATAGTTTATTAGTTTTCTGCGTTCGGCGAAGAATTTTCTGATTATTTCCGTACAATGCCGGAAAGTATAATTAATGGATAAACATAACAAGCTAATAGTAATTCAAAATACAATAACACATAATCTTGAGTTCAATTAGTAATTAAAAGAGGACATAAGTAACTAGTATAATTAAAGATTTGAAGAAAGACATCCGTATTGTGCTATTTTACCTAAAATAGCAACAAACTTATAAAAGTTCACATAAATAATAATAATTAAAAGAAATATAAATTTGAAAGATGTTTCTAACAGCTTTCCACTCACCACTTCAAATGATCATATCTCACTCATTATAGCACCAAATGACCTAATTTCTTTTCTGGAATTTAGTTTAGTGAGTTATCTTTCCAACCCAACTGGTTTCATCAAAATCAAGTTAGAGTTGGGTATGCAAACGTATTTTTAAATTTAAGTGTGCAAAATGTAAAAATGTAGCAGAATGTTCATGTGACTTGTAAATACCATAACGCTCAAAATAATGCTCCAAATAACTCGAATTTACTTCTGGAATTTAGTATTATGAGTTAGCTTTCAAATCGATGTGGCTTCACTTAAATCCATTGAGTGTTGACCCTCCAAACAGTTCACGCAAGAAAGGGGTGCAATCTGCTCAACCTTATGGACTTCTGTTTTTGTATAATTTTTAATGTAGACTTAGACATCTCCAAAAATCGTGTGTAATATGTCAAAATCTTCCTAGAACATTGAAGTTTAACGAAAAAAATATTATGACCTGATCAGACCTTTTGAAGATACGAAAAGTGCTTGCAAAGTGAGGTCATCAATTTTGGACAGATTGTATTTTATCCACTTTCACTTTGCAATCATGAACTTTGTCTTATTTTGAAATACTTTACAAATATAAATCATTTATTCTACTTTATTCAATTCATTTTATCCATTCTAATTCCATGCATATTAAAAACCAAATATATAAACAAAACTTCTATGCACATAATGGATTTATAAACACAAATGGCGTTGTATGAAAATATAAAAGAAACTAAGTATAAACTATGGTTTGAGGAAAAACACGAACTTACATAGAATTCCCATATTGTGTTATAGGCGGACATTAAGCGTGTTTAGGATTCAAACCTTGCAAACGTCACCCATTCACTCGAAGCGATGTGAGTATTCACGACCCCTTTTTACTACTTTTAACGTTTTGGGGGAAATGCATGTTACACTCTTGCAAAATTCATGTATACTTACAAACTTGCTTATCATTATGCATGCCAACTGTCGTTATACTTTCAAACTCGTTTATGCTATGCATGCAAACATGATTGTGGTTATACTTTTGAATTTTACAATACATTGTTATGATATACTCTGCACTTGGTATGTATGTAACCTTGATTAGTAAATGAAACCGAAACACCGGTCTACTCATTAACTCACTTTATCAAGCCGAATATAACTATTGATATCTATACTTGGTGGCCACCGACTCACGGTGTACAACGTGGAGTGTTCCTTTCTCATACTATACCCATAATATGGGTTACTTGGACTTAGGTTTGAGTAGGAGGTGTTATTCTCTAATTTTGCTTACAATAGGTTACCATGTGCCACACCACGAAACCAACACTCAAATTTTGACATGTTTTATACTATTTAAAATAGATTGTTCATTGTTACATAAACCCGTGAACACACCAACTATTTTCATTAGTTGGCCATTTTTAGCATGCTTTTCTGGAAATCAAGCTTAAAATCGGATCACTACGATATGCATGTTTTGGTGTGCTTGGAGATGTCTTCGCATTCTTTTTATCAAGCACTTTATTAATTGAAGTTTCGATATGGTTGTAACCATCAAACAATTCCCTTTAAACTTGTATGCAAAACTTTTATTATGTATGGTATTTGATCTTTAACTTATGCTATGATCACAACACTGTTACATCTCGTGTTTTCGCTTTAGCGGGGTGTGACAACCTTGTACCACATTAACAACCGAATGTAGTACTTCTCTCCCATTGTCGGAGGAACATAATAAATTCGACCAATCGTCATCCATGATTTACGCGGTTTCCATGCTTTTTCATTTTCATGCCACGTAAACATGATAGGAAACTCAGCATATGTGAGACAACGCCCTCCTGGATAATTTCGATTTGCTATCGTCCACTCAGTGAACTTAGTCATTGCAGACGTAATACTATCAGCAACAGTTTTTAGGCCAACACTATCTTCAAAATATACTCTATTACAGCCTTCTTTGTGAAAAGAAAGTCTTTCAACAGCGACTAAACGATAATGCATTTCCAATCCAAGTAGTTTCCTACATGCTTCCGACGCAGAAATGGAAAGCCAACTGAGGTATTGCTCAATTTCGTTCTCATGTTCTAATAGTGAACGTAAATTTATTCTATTGTTTCGGCCTTCTATGACAACGGTTGCATGATCAGGACCTTTCTTAAGATAGTTAAAGAGGTATTTCACTAGGGAACCTTGGTTGCACCATTCAACATTCATATGACACCCGTACATGACAACCAAATTGACATTATGAGGAACAACCCAACGATTATCAGCATTATATCTCGTCTTCCAACACATGCATTTCATCCATTGTTTGGTCTTTTATAACGAGGCCACCCAACATGCTTAATGATTGTGTCATCACAAAACTCTTTTGGGTAACCTTTATCACATCGATTGTTTTTCATACAAGAGTTTGAAGGATTAATAATTCTTCATGGTCCATGCATCATATGACCACGAACAACTTCAAATGTAATCAGGTCATCAACTTCAGATGGTAAATCCGTAGAGATGACGTTATCGATCACATCAGGTGAAGAAATCTTGTCATGTTCATGTAAAAACAGGATAGCATGACAATGAAGTAATCCACGTTTTTGAAACTCTATCGCATAAATAACTGTTTACAAATGAAAAACAAAATATATGTTAGAAGAAATGTCATGTGACTGATAAATAAAATAATGTACATTACAAAACACAAACCACCTTTCGTTCTACCAAAACGATGCCCTTTTTGTCCTCCATAAGCTCATCAAGCTTGATCTTAGAAACGCGTTCTATGATGTTTGGTCTATCATGCGCAGGTTGACCAGATTCGTAGTTTTCAATGTGGCGTTGAATTTCAGGCCATCGTGGGTTGCACGTCATCGTTACAAAAAGATATGTAGGTCCAGCCCAATGACATATAGCCATTGCAACTTGATATTGTTGTATCATATGTCTAGGTCCACCCATAAACGCTGATGGTAGTATAGTCATTCGGCTTATAGCTAAGGGTGTTCAAAATATTCCGAAACCGAAAAACCGATACGAAAACCCATTCCGATTTTGAAGTTAACCGAACCGAATTTCCTATTATTTTTGGTTTGATTAACCGAAACGGAAAAAACCTTCAGTTTCGGTTTAGGTTCACGATTTTGGTGACGGACGGTTAACCGAAAAACCAAAAAAAAAATTTAATTTTATATTGTTTACAATATATGCCTATAAGTATTACCATTTATCTCAACAATACTATAAAATTTTAACTCATTTATTAGTCCACATTAATTTTTAAAATCCAAAACAACAAAAAACAACATTAGAATAATTAATTTAGAAAAAATTATAAATATGCTTTTTCGTTTCTATTAGATTATTAAAGACATTGATCAATCGTTTAAAGATCTTTTATAGATGATTTGTAGTCTTATTCATCGCCTTTATTATTTTGGACTTTGAAGCTTTTAGAAACTAATTTATTGGAGTTTTTTAATTTAAAAATAATTTATTAAATAAAAAATGGTTAATTGGTTAACCGAACAACCGAACCGAACCAGTTTTTTAATCATCCATGAACACTCCTACCTATAGCTTCACCATTTGTCTCGCCATTGGGTATATGATCATGTAGTCCTTGGTATAATTCTGATCGAATTGTGTGTTTATTTCTTTTTTACAACTCCAAATTAGGATCAAGCACGGCTGTGTAAGCATCAACCACGTATGTATGGCACAATCGACCAACTCTATGTAATCTACCCCTTTCATTAATCCTGTCTTCCAACCAAAAATAATAATATTCTCTTAAGCTTAAGTTATTTCTCCTAGTTGACTACGACACGTTTAGAGGTATGTTTAAATGAAACCCATCCTCTCCAAACAGAAAAAGCAATGGATATTGCAAGGGCATAAATTGTGGATGCAACTCAGATATTTGCTTCACATGATAAGTACCTTGTTTTTCAATAAGTACATCACGAGAATCTGTGAGATTACCATCTCTTGGAACCAAGGTAGCAACCTCAGAAGCGATTGTTAAGTGATATTGTCGTCCATATTTATGTCATATACCGAGTAGACGAAGAGTGACATTGTGCATTGATGAATTAGAAAATCTTTCTCTTATCATCCTGTAAACTTTAACCAACATGTATTTTTCATTAAGCATCGAAATCTAATCATGAACCAATAATCTAAAAATGTTGTCTTCACCGCCTGAAGAAGTTTGATATAATGCATAGAACCGAAAGTCTATTTTGTGCTTAGTGTCATAAATGTGTAACTGTGTAAACCTTGGACAACCATCCGAACATGTCGGTAATAAACTTCCAATTCGATGGTGATTATGTCCGTTCAATTAAAACACATATGGTCCACTGTCATCATTTATATCATTGTTTATGGCTCCTCTAGTAGACGTGAAAGAATACATTGCATTCAAAAGCTTTATATTTTTTCTGAAGACTTGTGAACGTTCTCCCCCGTTATAATCTATCAACTCTTGTAACAACGGCGGAACCTCCGTAAGAAATGGCAGTTGCACCTTTCCTTCGCTACAACACCTCGAAAACTTTGGATTCGATTCGGAAGAATGTTTCACTATTCGCTAAAAAACCATAATATTGCTGCACAATACACGCATGTCTTTATGACATCCCCACAGTCAGAGTACACGAACATGTGACCTGAGATGGAAACAGAAACATGTAGATAACATGATAAATGCATAAAATCATGTTTGACGATAAAAAGGGAAAACATATGAAGTTAACGATCGTATGATGTTGGCGTGCATTTCGATATGCATTCGAATGTGAAATGTTCTCTATTTGGTCCACAACATATTTGTCATGTGATGGAGAATAAGTATTCGGCGTATTAACATAACTACTAGTCAAGCTACTTGGATTTTAAGGAAGTTGTATGCCCACTGATCCGGTAACAGTAGTTGGATTTCCATCCACATCTATGTTGGTTCTTGATGAATATGTGTGGTGTGGTACTGGAAGAGATATTGTCGATGCATGACTAGAATTCGAACTCATCCCTGTAACTCACATGTTAATTATGTGTAACACATAGTATTTGTATACCCATACACAAATAAAGAAAAATACACTCACTGCACGCGTTGGAAATCCTTAGATAGTTGGTCCTGCTTGAGAGATTCGGGACACATCCAGAACTTCCACTCACATGTGCTCTCATATTACGATCATTTGATGGAGTACTTGATTGAGTTCTACGTGTACTTAGACGTGGTAACTCGGACAGCTCATACTGACAACATTTGAAGGTTGGGCGCCCACACGTGGTCAACCTTGACCTCTTCTCACTTGGGTACTTTGAGATAGGCCACACACATTGGTGATATCATTCAAAGTTCCAACATTTGATGTTATGTTAGATGAAGCTTCGTTGAATGTTGAATGATGTGGTTCTATACCCACTATTCGGGTAATAGAAACCGAATTTCCATTGAAATCCATTATGGTTCTTGACGAATATAAGACACGTGATATCAGAGAAGTTGTTATCAATCCACGACCATCAATAAAGATATGCCTACAACTCACACGTTAGTTGATGTGTATTTTATGTATCACCGTCAATGAATAAAGGATTAAACTTTACTCACCCGTTGAAACAATTTGATTATTGGGGATTTCTAACCCATCTGGATCTTCATCCACACAAGTATCATGTTGCGATCATTTAATGAGGCATTTGATCGATATGGATGTTCACCTGAATGTGGTAATGTGGAGGTTGTACTAGGACAGCTAACACCAACAACATATGGTGGTCGTATACATATGTTTGGCAATACACAACCATAATTGACGTTAAGTTGACCATTTAACGTCGATGATGGTAGCACATTGTGTGCATGCGATTGTGTTGATTGATTAGTTCCATTGTCAATGGATCTCATAGGTAGACCGCATCCTAGTCGTGATTGACCTCTTCTCACTCGGCTATATTGAGACGGGCCACAAACATTAGTGATATCATTCAAAGTTCCAACATTTGTTGCTATGTTGGACGAAGCTTCATTGGATCGAGAAGCACTGGTTCTATTAAGTTGAGGTGCACAATTTGAAGGGTCATTCAAATTCCCCACCGTACTTGTATTTGGATTACGATTTTCATTTTGTAGATGTTTTATATTTCTTAACTACAACGGTGTTTCCTATCGGTGACAAAATATATATTTATCTAAATTACAATTCAAAAAAACCATGAAATTCAATAATACCAAAGACACATATCACATGAGCATAAAAAAATTGAACATATAATACTTAATATGACGGTTTAAATCATATTTCAACAAATTTTATATTTTATAATTTTTTTGCGTGTATAGTTTGCAATAAATTATGTTGAAAAAAATATTAAGATATTGTAAAGATCATTTTACCATCTATATATTTCGATATAAATTGTATTCTTAACAGACATATATTTTTATATTATTAAAATATCATATAGTTTTAATAAACCATCAAGCACATGTAACATTTATTCATGTATTTATTTTGATAAATATTATGAAATAAACTTACAAATTTTTTTAATAATATGACTAACTCAATGTTTTATTATTTGATGTTTTAAATTGATTTTTATTTTTTTGAGCAAATCAAATCGACTTTTATTAATAATATCAATAACACAATTTTTTTTACATAAACTATGATGGTTTAAAAGATATTTCAACATATTTTTAATATTTTATAATTTTTTTGCATGTATACTTTGTAATAATTTATGTTGGAAAATTTTTTAAGATACTGTCAAAATCATTTTACTTTCTATATATTTCAATATAATTTGTATTATTAATATACATATATTTTGTATTGTTAAAGTATCATATAGTTTTAATACAACATCAAGCATCGATTATATTTATTCATGTATTTCATTTTGATAAATATTCAGAAATAAACTTACAAGATTTTAAAATAATATTATTAACTCGATTTTTTATTATTTTTGAGCAAAATACATATCAATCTAAATTACAATTTAACAAAAGCATATTATTAAATAATAAGAAAGAAAAATATCACATGAACATAAAAACACATGAGACATATTACTCAATGACTCAAATTACATAAAAATGACCATTATTATTACTATTTAAGTATTATTTTAAAATAAAATGGTTAAATTTGTCGATTTTGGTATCTCGGGTTATCCTAACATGACTCAAATATTTTCGTACAAACTTTGTGTTTACCTATTTTCCAACTATTTAACAATTGAATATGGGTTATTTTACCTTTTTAATGTGATACGATAATAAAATATTGAAACTACATATGTATACTATAACATCCCATTTTCCGATCTGGTACGTGGATTTATTTTAGTGGATTATTATTTTATTTATAGTGAGTTGGTCCAATTATATTCCGATCAGTGGATTTATACGTGTCGGGATTGCGTTATACGTGGTACCGGTTTATAATTTTAGTGGATTAATTATGTTCATGAGCTCACGGGATTAAATGGGTTGAAATTATATTAATAATGAAAATATATCATCGGGTTCAGATTATTGGGTATCTGGTTACTAAAAATAGAAATGGTATATATATGGTTTCATTTGAGTTTCCTTTTCCCTTTCCTTACTTAGAAAGCTAAGTAGTGTGTTTGTGTGTGTGTGTACTTGGATGCTGCTGGAGACAACAAAAACAAAAGAAGTTAATCGGAATCATTCAAAGAGTTGCTGAAATTCTCATCTTCATATTTGCTAAAATTTTGAGTTGTGGGAGGTAAGAAATCTCTGATTTGGCAACTTATATTCGTGTTAGCTGTTACTGAAATCGTGAAATGGCTTATGAGACTGTAGGGTAGCATTGTGTGTGTGAATCATGTATTGTATTGGCTGGAAATGGGGTTTTAACCCCTGGAAAGACATGAACAACGAACAGAGACGAATCTGTCGTCCGTGATCGTGATCGCGATCCCCTGAGCGTGGACAAGATGAGTGTAACGCAGGTGGGTGGTGCGGCCAGCGATTGTGAGCATGGCCGAGTTTATGAGCATGGCGGCGATGGCCTAAGCATGACCGCGATTGAGAGCGCGACCGCGATGGTCTTGAGTGCGGGCAGCGATCTGTTGTTTTTTAACCGGATTCTGTTTGGGCTTTGGGAATCGTTTGGGATTGCTTTTGGGATCGGATTTAATTATGGGTTCGGTTTATGAGTCTGTTGTGTGTATCTGTTGGGTTTGAATTAACAGTCTGAGATCTGTATGTGTACAGGGACTAGTAGACAGCGAGTCGGGCCCAATTAGGGATCGTAGGGTTCAAAGAGTTGATGAGGGTAATCGGTTGTGTACTTGAGTCCTTTTCCAACCGTGGGATCCTTTTACGAGTCTTACGTGCGTTGTTCCTATTATTATATGTGATACACATGAGATAGGGATGAAAACCTCGGGTATACTCCTATCCTTATTATGTGTGTTCTTTGTGCATGAGATGAGATCCATTTCGGGGTGTCCATTACGAGTCCCATACGGAGGGTGATTCGCGATGAGTAATCGTGCGGACGGACTGTCCCTAACCAGTCTTCAGAGCGTTTATATACGGCAAGGCCTGTAGCCAGGTCGCTTCTGAGCTACAGGGATTCCCTATCTATGACTCTGATATAATTCAGGTAGTGGATTTAACCCACTATAGATTGTGAGCAACAAAGCCAGATTCGAAGCACAATACAACTAATAAAGCTAAACTGAACAGATAAATACGTTTAAAACAATAACAGTGAGTTGTAGATTTTACTTTATCGAGACTTATGTTGCATTGCATAGATTTCATTTGGCTTTCTGATCACTTGAGCATGTTTATTACATTGTTATGATATATTATTCATATATCTTGAGCTTGAGCATTCTTTCTACTATCTTATGAATATTGAGCAATTATTCATTTGTTAAGCTTAGCACCAACATTATTGCTCAGTGTTAGGTTACTGTCTAAGCCTATGATGTGCTTACATGATGAAAGCACAGCGGGTAGCAACAACTAAGCATTCTGATGATACCCACACGGTAAATGCCGGTGCTAGCCCAATAAGTGCTTGATTCCCCACTCACTAATGCGTGTGTGTTGTATTATCATCATCATGGTTTCCTATATACTTGTCTAAGTCTTAATAGCGACAACAATATAATAAGTGGGAGTGTAGCAAAGTTGTGCATCATTATTATTATATCGGCCGGGACCCTTCGAGCATACGAGCTGTGAGCCTAGAGCAGTGCATGAGCAAAAGAGCACACGTACATAGATGCATGTTAAATGTAAAACTTTACATACTCACTAAGAAATTAAGATTACCCTAGTTGTTTCATTGTTTTTCAAGTAAAGGAAAGGCCTTAGCGGGACCTAGTTCTTAGGTCGGATTATGAACGAGCTTGAAGTTGCTTTAGACTCTGGTTCAACACAGTTTCGGTACTTGCAGATGTCACAAGCTTTGGGATGTCGGGATAGTTGATATAATGTGCTTTGATATAATAGACTAGATGTTGTACCTTTTTAACCCTGTAGTTATAGTTCTCGTTTGTAATCATTTTTAATCTTGTTTAATTTACTTATCTTAATTTTTTAATTGAAATTGCATTGCTATTGATACCTAGTCTTTAAGACATTTGAGAAATCAGGGTCTTACATATAACAAACCTAAAACTCAACCAAAAAATCAGATCCAATTCCTTGTCAACCAAAAATTCAAGAATGTAAAAAACATAAATTTAGAAATTCAAAATGTGATTACACCCTGGTCATTATGAATTTAGACTTGAATTTTTATAGGATCTTCTTGATGATCTTCATAAGATATACAAAATTCAGCTCAATCCTTCATCGTATGAATTTTATAAAAATTCCATAATGCTACAACTCTTCCGTTTGATTTTTTTCTTGAATTTCTTGAACTTTCTTGCAAGATTTCTTGATTTTGATTTACTTTTGGCTCTGATACCAATTGATAATTCAAGGATCTATGCTATTTGTGTGACATGATTTATTCTATGTATGTTCTTAACAATTGAATATTGGTCATGGCCAATGAATGAGATTGCTCAATGTTCAAAGAATAGTTGAAAAAGAAAAGTGATCATCTATTTATGATTTACGAGTCTTTTAATATTAATGTTCCTGTAAACACATGGTAGGTTGATTATGGTTCTATGATACATGTTACATACTCCTTACATGGATTACATATAATTTGAAGGTTGGAAAAAAAAATCAAAAAACCATTAAAGTCTAAGACCAGTTTTAAATTTCAAACATTTTGCGTTATTTAAAGAAAAATTGTCATTTTTCAATTTCATTTTTCAAGTTTTAGTTTTTAGAAAAAAACGAGGTTTCTATAAAAGTGAAAACTTGTTTAGATAATTAAATTTAGTTTAAGAAATATAAGATGGGTGATTATAAAATTAAAAAAATAGGATCGGTGATAGAAAAATAAGAGAGAGAAATATAGTATTATAAAGAAACTAGCAGTATACCCGCGCAACGGCGGCGGCGACAAATAATTTTTCATGTAATAACATGTTTGTTTAGTGGCAGAGTAGACAAAGAAAGAATATTAGATAGTTGTCGGCAAAATCATCTTTAAATTATCATACAAATTTATATAGTTAGTTATAATAGACCGTCTTAACTCTTGAGGTAATATAAAATGAGGGTGATGATCAAGTCCAATTGCAATCATATTTGCGAAATATAAAATTTTCAAGACAGGAGATTTTGATGACGATAATATAATAAATTTGTTCAAACACATCCAAACAAAAAAAATATATAGAGGTAAAGTGTGTCCAATCATACATTCTTGTCAGATTGGTAAGCTAAATGTATGCAATAGAAAGAGAGTGAAGGTGTATGTAAAACAAGACTTGTACAACAAATAAATCCACCGTACTCACAGTTGACAAGGAGGTGAAATTTATTCAATCATAGATCTTGTAGGATGACAAGTTGATTAGGAGAACGTTCCAAGCCTCCAAGGTGTAATGCTAAGCCGTACACCCTCTCATTTCGACTTTTTTTTTTTGACAAAATTTTAATATTAATAATTGTTCCACCAACAAACCTAACTATAGTATTAATGTGTTCCATAATCTTAACTTGCACATGATGCATTCGGGAAGCAAGCTAATATTTCATTAAAGCATTTATGAAAAATGAAACATGAGCAAACATTCTCTAATTGTTAACCAAACTAACCTCAACAATCAGATTGCAATTTACAAAATTATAACCAAATCAAAAAAATAACTATAAAATAAGTGCTATAAAATAGTATTATCACAGACCAACTTCAAAGTAAGCAGAGGAGATCTTGTTTGTTTCACCATGCCGCCAAAGTAAGGGCAGCTTGGGCAACATGTCGCTTCCTAGCCACCTTGGTAATGGTTAACTTGATACCCTTGCCCTTCGGCAGAGATGCCCATGGCTTTGTACCCTTTCCAAGAGTGAAGGCGTTCCCTAAACAAGTAGCTAACTTGTGATCAGTAGCATCATCCTGGATATGAACTGTCTCAAAGCTGCCCTTATGCTTTTCTTTATTCTTAAGGTATCTAACACAGCGTATGTTACATCCACCTGTCACCATCATGACGTTCCCAACATCAAACTTTATGAAACGACGATCTTGTTAGACTCCAGGTCTAGCTTGATGGTGTCCTTAGCCTTAATGAAGGGGTCTGGACAGCGACTTGTTCGGCCATCATAGGTATTGAGGTAAGGAATCCCCGTCTGACTGAACTGAACCAAGCGAACCTTAAACAACTTGAACAGTAAAAGAGAGGTTCCTTTAGTAATAAAACTTCAAATGAAAATATAAAAAGAAGCTCAAAGGCTCAAAGAAAGTAGGTTTATGAGACATGTTTTAGACTTCAGCAACTTTGTATCATACAGAACAAGCTGCTGAGGGTAAGAATTGCTACATGGCGGATCGTATCGGATTGGCTGACTATGCTACAATGTCAGATTCAGATTCAGACAATGCTGCTGAGGGGGAGACACAACAAAATCCACCAGCATCTCTGATGGCCAAATCCGAGGATCCAGAATGTTCTTCATCAGATTCTGAGGCACGTGAGGTACATTCCTTTTACATTCCAAAGCATGTAAATAAGTTATCTGTACATAGTGAATGTAAATTACACACACATATACTTGATCTAGAAGCTAGATTAAATGCTGAAACGAAAAAGTGTGTCAAGGCTGAACATCTAGCCCAAACATTAAAAGAATCATCTGAGTTATATCAAAAGAAGTGGTTAACTAATCATGACGTGATAAAACAGATGCTAATTGAAAAGGTAGATGTTCAGGATAGGAATACGTATCTAGAATCTTGTATGGATCGGTTATCAAATGAAAAGCTCTCATTAAAATCCGAAATATCTGTTCTATCAAAACAATTAGAGACGGTAAGTATGGAAAACATAGACAGCTTTGAAAAATACAAAATGATAGAAGAAGAAAGAATAAGTTTGTACTCAATAATAAAGACCCTTGATGATGAAGTTTTATAACGGGGTCAAACTTAACAAATTATTCACTCAAGCCAACCCAAAGAGACTAGGTTTTATCATTCCAAAGAAGGAATTGGTTTTAAAAATCCTAAGTACTTGGAAAAGGATCAACAAGTTTTACCTATTTTTTATGACATGACATATATGGGTGTTGGGTTGAATTCTTTTGTTTATCAATCATCAGAAGAAATTTTAACCCAAGAGGATGAGAAACGAATCGAAAATAAAGAAAAAGAAATAAAGTCAACTCGAAAGAAAGCTCTTGTTTATCAAGAAGCTCTTCTTAAGAGTGAGGAAAAATAGGTAAACCAAAGTTTTCAACAATATTGTAGAATTAACTGTCTACAGAGAAAAATTTGACATGGTTTCAGAAAATTTAAAAGAGCCAAAAGTTTCTCACCCTATCAAAATCCCACTCATGTCGTCAGAAAAAGGTAAAGCTAAGGTTGAATTTCTTCTATCAAATTTAAAGGTGAGTGCTCAAAACCATTCAAGGCTAAGGTTTCAAAGAAGACTCAAATTCAATCCAAGTCTTCTAAGAAACCCACTCACCAAGACCAAGAAAAATCTTCAAAGTCTAAGTCTTCCATGCGTACTGACTCTCGTTATTCTGTTCCTACACATCATGTGAGAAGAGTGCCAAAAACGTCTATGCAAGATTTTACAAGCTTTTTTGTGAAGAAGGATGTTATGCCAAATGATTTTGTTTCTATAGATAGGGTGCATGTAATCTATGAAAACAATGATTGTAATGATGTAGCGAATTCTATTTCCCGTTTGAAGTATTCATTTAGTGACATGTTAAAATTTTGTCCAACTCATTTTAGACGTCAAGTACCTGAAATGAATGCTTTTGTGCCTTATCCTGCTAAGAGAATTCGTAAAAAGAAAATAAAAAATGTTGCATCATCGGCCATCACAGAAAATGAGACTTGTACTTTGCCTAGGCCCAAAACCAAAGCAAAAGTCAAACAAGTCTCAAAAAGTCAAAAACCGAAGGTAATTTCATCACCTAAGGTTCCAAAGCCAGTTAAATCCAATTATCAATGGATTCCAAAAGGCTCTGCATCTGGTCCACACAGCAAAATAGGTTCCTAAAATTGCAAACGTGCCATATTCACCTGGAACACCTAATCCAAAAGGACCCATCTTAATATGGGTACCCAAAGTTGTGTGATCTTAATGCAGATGGTTCTTGGTTACTTCAGATCAAGACACATGCTTCTCTGAATTAGCATCTAGTTATCATAGGCTAGGGCCCGTTCTTCTGCTTGTCGGTTGTGCTTAAACCGACACGTTTGGCTTCTGTGCACACAGCTCAGGAATCATCATGTTTTTTAGAACATCTCGGTTCAGAACACGGTTTGAATGTTAATTTATATTGGATCTGTTTGAATGCCTATAGATTTTCATTGTATGTATTCTTTGTTTTCAGGCAAAATCCATCTGGTATATGGATTCGGGTTGCTCCAAGCATATGACTGGGAGAAGAGAATTGTTGTCCAATATAGTAGAATAATACTATGGGATAGTCAAATTCGGAAACAATCACCATGCTCACATAAAAGGATACGGAGATTTAGTCTTAAATAATCTAGTCATCAAGGATGTTGACTATGTTGAGGGATTATCACATAATCTATTTAGCATAGGCCAACTCTGTGATAAAGGATTAGAAGTTACATTTAGGGCTAAGAACTGTAGTGTTAAGAGTATGGATGGAAAAGAAATATTATCCAGTTCCCGTAACTTTAACATTTACACCATAGATGTAGCTAAGCTTATGGTTAAGGATAGCATCTGCCTTTTGTCAAAAGCCTCGTCAAAAGACTCTTGGTTGTGGCATCGTAGGCTATCTCACATAAACTTTGAGAACATCAACAGGCTGGCTGCTAAACAACTGGTGAAAGGACTCCCAGAACTGAGATATGAAAAAGACCATCTATATGGAGCTTGTGAGAAAAATAGATGAAAATATCATCTCACAAACCAAAACCCGAACCATCATCGAAGAGAGTGTTGGAGTTACTACATATGGACTTACGTGGACCAATGCGAACTCAAAGCATAAATCGAAAGTGATATGTGTTGGTTATCGTTGATGACTATTCACGATATACCTTGGTTAAATTCTTGCGATCCAAGGATGAGACAACTCAAGAGATCATCGATTTTATTAAGAGTGTCGAAACCCAAGAGCAGTTGTCCGTTCAATCAATCCAATCTGACAACGTAACAGAATTCAAGAACTCAATAGTAGAGGGCTTCCTTCGATCCAAAGGTATTCAGCATCAATACTCTGCTGCTAGAACACCTCAACAAAATGGATTCGTAGAAAGGCGTAACCGTACCCTTGTGGAAGCTGCACGTACAATGCTGACTTATTCAAAGCTACCTCCGTTCTTGTAGGCCGAAGTCGTGTCAACAGCTTGCTACACACAGAATCGCTCCATAATCCATAAGCGTATCAATAAAACTCCATATCAACTCTTTTTGAATAATATACCTTTTATCAAGTACTTACGTGAATTTGGTTGCAGGTGCTACGTGCTTAATGACGGATGAAGCGATCTTGTAACATCCGTCGGATGAAGCGATCTTGTAACATCCGACATTAAACCAGGTTAGCAACTACGACCTAATCAGTATTTAATAGTCAATTATAACCTAATCAGTGGTCATTAGAAATTAATCAAAGGGATTAACAATGTTCATTAGAAAATTCAACTCAATTAGAATCAAATTCATCGGTGCGATTAATCGGGAAATCAATTAATCCGATCGATTTACGATATGATGGATTAATTCAACTAAGTACATAATTAAATTATGATTAATGACACTAATCATACACTAATACAATTACTTAACATTAATTATGCAAGACTAAAACAATTCATTAAAACAATGCATCCAAAAGTATTTATAAATTTACAAGAAAAGGGAAATACAAGAATACATTTCTAAAAACATTTATACAAAAAAAAATAGACATACATGAAAAATACTTCAAAAATCCAGCCCTAGTATGTACTATTATAGAGTTTGAATTTAATATATTATTACAAAAACCATTCTACTTTAAACACCATCATTTTGTTTAAAAGTGCACACAACATCCTACCTTCCATGCTTTTCATCATTTCACCATCTTTTCAAGATCCATTTTTCTCTATAAATAGAGAGCTTCCCTTTCATTTTATTCACACCAAAAACCTTATTTCTCCCTCTCTTGAAACCGGCCACAAGCACCACACACATACCACACACAAATTTTCTTTCAGGTGTTCTTCAATTTAAGTGTTTTTGGGTGCAAATCTTGCAAGAATTTCAACTTCTTCTCAAAATCGTACTCTAAATACATCAAAGTAACTAAATACTAGCTTATTTCATCATATATTTATGTTTATATAAGTCTTGTATAATATATATAATCACCAACAACGACAAGTTTCATAAAAACTCAAGTTAATAAATTTGTAGTTTTGTTTTTAAGTTGTTTTCTTCAAATGTGTTTATAAATATATAAACACATCATATAAGTGTAAATATTATGAAAACAAGCGATATATATGTGTTTTATAATTTTTATACAAGTAGTCTTTGAATAAACAACAAGAATCACTAGTTATTTCAAGTTAATAAACTACGGATTTTCGGCAGAAATTTATATCGACTTTGAAAAATCATAACTAATTCATAACTAAACGAAATGAGTTGATTCTTATCTCAAAAGTTAGATCTATATCTTAACTATAGATCTGAAAGTTTCATAATTTATTTTGGAGTTTAAGACCTCCAGAAATTATTTGGGAAACCGAAAGTTTGACAGCTCAAAAATAGCCACATAGGGTTTTTAACGAGCTTTTTCACCAACCTAAACATCTCGAAAAATGGCCGTTCTTGATCCTAAAAATCCTTCGTATATAGTAGTTTAATGTCCTAGAAAACCAAATCTTAAAACGTTTTGGAGCTTGGTCAAAAACAGCCTCAAAGTAGGCCGAAAAACCTCCGAAAAACCTGAAAAATTATATATATATATATATATATATATATACATATATATATATATATATATATATATATATATATATATATATATATATATAAACTTGACGTTTTAAGCGGATTTTATTTATAAACTTGTAATGTTGGGTGTTTTAAGACATAAAAATCTATAAATATATATATTATCATATATTAGAGATATTAAGTCGCTATTATCATTTAGGGCTCGATTAAACTCACCCGGTGCATCGCCCATCAACTTAGGCTAAATTGCATTTTTCGTCAATATTTGCCATCGCACCCACGGTGAGTCCTCATACCCCCTATTTTCACACTGTTATTTTTTGGGGTTGAAATAAATGCTACGTTTTCATATGGACACGAAAACAACTTCAATTCTATTATGTATTACACATGTGGTTTCATCAGCCCTTATATCATGAACCGTTAATTGCATTTATTTGTAAGGGCGAATATATTGTGGATAGATCTATCGGGAGTTATGTCCCACATTCGGGTTAGTTCGGCTCGGCTAACAGCGAGTGCATATATATTTAAAACACGGTATTACGTATGGGAATACTTCACAGGGTAAACACATTTAATTAAGCTTCGGTTGCATGATGGTTTATATGTAATACATAACATAGAATTTATGATTTTATAAATTTTAACTTAACTGTTGTTGTCCATACAAGTCTGTCATGATCTAAAACTAATTAACCAAGACTAACTGATTTGAATTTATCAGAGTATAAATCAATAATCTTGCTTTGAATCAAAGTTTAATTAAGAAGTTTGCGGAATAACACTTAATTATTTTAACAAAAACTTTCAGAATCAACAATGCATAAAACACAAGAAGTAGTAAAGACTGTTTGTATTGCTGAATTCAATGATTACAATCACCTCTAATCTGTTTGATTAGACGAAGAACACAAATTGTTCTTAGGGTTTTACAACCTTAGAGGCTTATGAAAAGTCAATCAACAAAGCAATTACAGACTCAAATATGCAGAAAACTCCTATATAATAGAAAGACCTATTCTATGTATTTATATTGCTTCTTGATATGTTTCCTTGACGAACCATGACTTCTCTGATTGTAGATATGCTGGAATCTTCATGTAGATATCTTTTCCTGAAAATCAACACTTTCTGTTTATGAAACTGTTGAGCAGCTTGAATCACTTGTCAGCATGAACTGAGCAGCTCGAGTTGATTTACTCTGGCAGCTTGAACTTTTACACTGGCAGCTCGAGTTTCTTCAACTAGCAGCATGAACTTTGGATTTACATATAAACTCTACTAACAGTTTGAGAAGTCTAACTAACAGTTTGAACATACTTAAACTATTTCCCAACAATCTCCCCCTAACTTAAAATTCTTTACACAAGACTTTAAGTTCTATACAAAAATGGAAATGAATAAGTAAACTGCTATTTACAAACCAAGGCTTTCAAAAACTTATAGCTGTGCAAGTTTCTGATCTATAGCCTTCAAAAGTTCTCTCTTCATCTCTTCTCTATCACAACATATCCTAACAGATTTTACCTGAAGCAGCATATCTTTTGAAAAATTATAAAACTCGAGATTGAAGAATATAACAGACCCATCTGTGAATTTAATTCTGTATGTCCTTGACTTGACAAACAGATCAACTTGCTTGATCTTTTTCCCTTTCTTTTCAGCATCCTCTATCTCTTTCCTTGCAAATTCAGGGTCAACAACTGATTTTAGATCTCTGATAAGTTGCTTCACTTGTGGTAGAGCAAATCTAACTTGTGTAACAGACCCTATATTGTACATCTTTGTTAGCTCATCCCTGGTCAACTTCTGAACCATCTGCCAAAAAGTATCAAATTCTTCTTCTGGTCCAGACTCTCTTCTTATCACAAACTTAACTCTTAAATCTCTGTCGTCTAGTGACTTGGCATACCAGTAATTTATCAGAGGCTTTGTAAAATCGTGCTGATCAATCAGTTTCTCTATCTCCATTGCCTTTTGCAGTTGTTGATCAAATAATACCCTCTTAACTTGATACAACTTTGCTTATGATGATGGCACAGATGAAGGAATAGAAGCAACAGCTTGATCAGTAGGAGCAGGTGCACTGGCAGCAGCTTCAGTTTGAACTGATTCCTTTGATGGTTAGGCTTCTTGGGAGACTTTTGTTTTCTTTCTTTTCTCCATCTCTTTGTCATGTATCTCCTGCAGCTTTTCAGTAGTCATGGACTGAGCCATTTTCTTTGGAATACCTGCTGCAAAGGCAAAATTGATTAAAAATCTTCTGTGCTCAGCCTTGGAGTGCCCTGTTGGCATCTTTCTCTTTTTTTCGCCTTGTTTGCCCACAAACCCCTTTAGGTAATCACCTAAGGTCTCATCATCATCTATTGGGGGCTGGGCTTGCTGATCTAATTCTTTGTCTATTTCTTCTGCTAATTTCTTGGCAACTTCAGCATCAAAGGCAATCTGGGCTTCTTTGGAAGAGAATTTGTGCTTTGGAGATTCAATAAGGATACCCTTGCCCTTGTCTTTTGCATAAGAGAATGTTGCTTGGACTGTACTTGATGGAGCTTGAACCCTTTCTCTTAGAACAACTCCAGTTGCTTTTGGGGCAGCAGCTTGAGTTTCTAGGCTAACAGCTTGAGAAGCTGTTGGGACTGCTAGCCTAGAAGATGGAATTGTTGATGCTGCTTGGACTGATGTTGTTGGAGCTGCTTGGACTGATTTGGGAACCTCCTGATTCTCCCCCTTTTTGGAAGCATTGGTTTGGTCAGAAGGACCTACAACCTTTGCCCCTTGGGTTTGAATCATCTGCTCTAATTTCATGATTTTATTTCCACAGAGGGTAAACCCTTTGTGGAGATAATCCATTCTTTTATTTTGAGCCGCCTCTGCCTGCTTGAGTGCAAAAATCTGAGCTCCCTGTGCAGCAATGATGGACATTTGATATTCCAACATGGCTACAACAGGTTTCAGCTTGGGATCCGTTAAGAGCATGAGTTGCAGACTAGTCTCAAGATCAGAAAACACCTGAGGTGCTTGTCATCTATCACTGACATTAATACCAGAAGTAGAAACCTTAGGGCCCCTATGTTCTTGGTTCTGGGGACTTCCAGCTTGTGTTTGCACACTGGCTGTTGCCATGGGTGTGGTCTTAGAGATGTTGGCACTCTCCTGTGCCTCTTTTGCAGAAACATCAGTAGTGCCAGCCACAGAACCCATATGAACAATCTCTGAAGAGATGTTCACCTCCTGAGTGAGGATGGGAGTTTCCTCAATTGGTTCCCTTTGGATATGCTGTGCAGAAGTGTCCTCCTGCACAGGAATATATGGCTCTTGTCTTAGGGAGGAGGAGGAAGGAGCTCCTGGTCCCTTTTTCCTTCTGTAAAAAAATTTTAGTGGGCGAGTTGGCTGTTCAAAGGATCAGAAGGAATTTGTGTATCATGAGGAGGGGGTTGGGGTCCTAGGGGTGTAGCAGTGATGATAGGCTGAGCCTGCTCAGGACCCTCTCCTCTGTTTTGTGGAAGGATGTTCATCATTGCAGAAGGCAATGGAACATCAACACTCAAAAAATTGGCACTATGTTTCAAAAGTCTCTTTATAGAGGGTAGTGAGTGCCTGTGGGAAACATGTATCCGTTTATGTGAATGAGCAGTGGTGCAAGTGTGTGCAATGATTTCTGCCAAAAATCTGGGATACATCAAAAATTTCCCACTCTTTAGGGAATGATGCCTTAACATCCCCTGAAAAATCATGTTAGAAAAATTGAACCGTTGGCCTGTTGAAAAGCACACTAATGCAGTGGCAATGTTAGAGGAAAATTCAGACCAACCAGTTCTTTTGGGGCTCATGCACTGCTGAATAATATGTACAAGATATTTCCATTTAGGAGAAAAATGGGCTTTTAAGAAAGTAAAAGAATCAGCAAGACCCCTATAACCTATATTAAAAAGACCAGTATGTAAAGCATCAAGGGATAGGTCAGTTATACCTGTGGCATCTTGAAGATGCAAATGGCACCGAATGGATTCCTCAGTAATGGTGATGGGAGTGCCATCAATCTTTGATAGTATAGAAGAAATTCCATTTATGGATTGAACAGTGGCATGGTTCCAGAACTGTTCGATATGTGATATGTATATGGTGGTGTTTATATTGAGTGCATGATGGATATGGGAGTGACGAAGAAAGTCCATCATGTCATGGAACGGTTGAAGGTCTGAGTGCTTTAGAGAGTAGGGAAGACAGTTGTGTTCTTTGACAAACTCCATGGATGATCAAACGAAGGGTTTACGGTTTGCAAAGAAGTGTGTGTGCATCGTTCAGAGAGAAAAGAAAGACCGTGGAAGAAATTTGGTAACTGGTAGTTACAACTGAACGAAACTGGGACCTTTAAAGGTTTTGAAAAAGGTTGGGTCCCGCGCACACACATTTTAAAATTACCTAACTACCCTGCACATTTTGACAGATCAAGTGAATAACTAACAGTTCGAGAAAATGAACTAGCAGCTTGAGAAAATACTCAAGCTGGTAGTTGAAAAGTTTGCATCTTGTCAATGGAACAGTGACTCCCCCTTAAATAAACATACTAGTTAGATAATAATGAAAACAAATTAATCCATGTTTACCATACCAATATTTGATACCAGGAAAGTGAACCTTCCTACATCAAAAGGTTTTGTAAATAGATCAGCTAACTGATCATCAGTATGTATTTTGGTAACTTGGATTAGCTTCTTTTCATTACAATCTCTGATAAAGTGAAACCTGATTTCTATATGCTTGGTTTTTGGGAATTTCACTGGGTTTTGCACAATGCTGATTGCACTAGAATTGTCAATATAAATAGGAGTGGATAAGAAATTCATACCATAGTCTCTTAGCTGATTTTGAATCCACATTACCTGGGAGCAGCAGCTTGCAGCTGCTACATATTCTGCTTCAGTGGATGATGTGGACACAGTTGTCTGCTTTTTGCATTGCCAAGAGACCAATCTTGCTCCTAAGTATTGACATCCACCAGTTGTGGATTTTCTATCCATGTTGCATCCACCATAGTCACTGTCAGAATAAGCAGTTAGTACAAGGGGAGAGTCTTTAGGATACCATAGGCCTAAGTGTGGTTGGCCTTTAAGGTATCTAAAGATTCTCTTAACAGCAACCAAGTGAGAGTCCTTTGGAGAGCACTGAAACCTAGCACACACACAGACAGCAAACATGATATCAGGTCTGGAAGATGTTAGATACATAAGAGATCCTATAAGAGATCTGTATAAATGAATATCCACATCTATGCCATCTTTGTCTGTATGAAGCTGCTTGTGAGGATCCATTGGAGTGCTTGCAGCTTTGGTGTCTTGATACCCAAACTTGTCCAGTATGTCTTTCACATACTTTGATTGGCTTATGAAGAGCCCAGTGGGCTTCTGCTTGACTTGTAATCCCAGAAAGAAAGTGAGTTCTCCCATTGAACTCATTTGGAACTTTTTGTGCATTAAAGCTTCAAATTCTTTGCACAGACAGTCATTTGTTGAGCAAAAGATAATATCATCAACATAGATTTGGACAAGCAGAATCTCATCTTTGATAGACTTAGTGAAGAGTGTTTTGTCCAGAGTGCCTCTCTTGAATCCATTCTGTAGAAGATAGGATGACAGAGTGTCATACCATGCTCTGGGAGCTTGATGGAGACCATAGAGAGCCTTGTCTAGCTTGTAAACCCTGTCTGGATACTTGTAGTCTTCAAAACCAGGAGGTTGACACACATATACCTCCTCTTCAATTA
This sequence comes from Centrapalus pauciflorus, assembly GCA_020465985.1. Lineage (NCBI taxonomy): Eukaryota > Viridiplantae > Streptophyta > Magnoliopsida > Asterales > Asteraceae > Centrapalus > Centrapalus pauciflorus. The sequence continues at coordinate 610,217 of JAANYP010000849.1, read as the reverse complement.
TTCCATACAGAAAAGCAGACTTCACATCTATTTGATATACTTTTAAACCTTTGAAGCTTGCATAGGCCAGGAATAGTCTTATAGCTTCAATTCTTGCCACTGGGGCAAACACATCATCATAATCTATGCCTTCTTCTTGAGTGTAACCTTGTACTACTAGCCTTGCTTTATTCTTAATGACTATCCCTCTCTCATCTTTCTTGTTTCTGAACACCCATCTTGTACCAATTGCTCTCTTACCTTTAGGCAGATCCACCAGAGTCCATACATTCTGAATCTTGAACTGTAGAAGCTCTTCTTGCATAGCCTCAATCCAAGATGAATCTTTCAACGCTTCTGATGCCTTTTTAGGTTCCAATTGAGACATGAAACAGGCATGTTCAAAAGCAGCTAGACTGAATTCAGGAACTGCTTGTTCAGCAGCAGCAGTCTCATTGTGAACCATCTTCCTTGTTTGTACAGGGGTACTTGGATCACCTAGTATTTGATTGAGGGGATGATACTTGTGGACTCTGAGGGTAGGCTCTCTTTCTGTCTGAAAAGTGGATCCAAGATTTGTATCATCTCCATCAGGATCAGTGAATGAGTCAGTTTCTGGAACAACATGACTTGAACCTGAGACTGTTTCCTTTTGTGTTGGAGCTGTTCTCTCAGGACTTGAGAGTGGCACTTCAGTGTCTGGATTTGTATCCTGTGAAGCATTCAGAACCCCTGGAGGGTCACATGACAGAAGTGGAAGACTGACATATTCATCCCATGTGGTTGAATCTGCAGCAGTTTGAAACTTTGTGCCAACAGCTTGAGAAATTGTATTGGCAGCATGAGAATTTGTGTTGGCAGCATGAGAATTTGTATTGGCAGCTTCAACCCTGTATCCATCGGCTTCTGCAGTATACTCAACAAAGCTCAGAGAATTTGTTAGTGAATCTAAATCAAACAACTAATCAGGACCAGTGCCTTTGATATTAGCAGTATTTTCATTAAATTTAACATTGGCACTTTCTTCAATGGGTTTAGACACACTGTTATATACTCTATAGGCTTTGCTTTGACTTGAGTATCCTACAAAGAATCCTTCTTCAGCCTTACTTTCAAACTTCCCTAAGTGAGTCTTAGTGTGAAGAATAGTACATGGGCATCCAAAAGGCTTGAAGAAAGCTATTAGGGGACTTCTGTTATGGAATAACTCATAGGGAGTTTTCCCTTGTGATTGGACAACCTGAACCCTATTCAGAACATAACAGGATGTATTAACAGCTTCTGCCCAGAAAGTCATTGGCAGATTTGAATCAGCTAACATTGTTCTAGCAGCCTCAATTAAGGTTCTGTTCTTTCTTTCAGCTACACCATTTTGCTGTGGTGTTCTTGATGCACTATATTGTCTGGCAATGCCTTTGGACTCACAAAACTGTTTAGATTGTGATTTTTGAATTCTGTTCCATTGTTTGATCTTATCACCTTAACTTTTGAGTTGGATTGGTTTTCTATCTTAAGGATAAAAGATTTAACTAGCTCAGCAGTTTCATCTTTGGACCTAAAAAATTAAACCCAAGTAAATCTGGTGAAATCATCAACAATAACTAAACAGTAAGCCCTTTTATTCAAACTCAAAACAGATGTTGGACCAAATAGATCCATATGAAGCAACTGAAGAACAGATGAGATTGAATTTACTTCTTTGGCCTTATGAGAAGTTTTGTGTTGCTTGCCTTTAAGACATGCTACACAATGATCATCACAGATGAACTCCTTTTGTGGTAAGCCTCTTACCAGATTCTTTTTGACTAAAACATTCATAGACTTGAAGTTCATGTGACACATTCTTCTATGCCAAAGAGCAGACTCATTGGATGATGCTTTGGATATCAAACAGCTTAAAGTATTTGAGTTAGATAAAAGAGCTGTGTCCAGATAGTAAACATTATCCTTTCTTGGTGTTCTTAGTAAAACAAGATTTTCAGGAACTTTGAAATCGTTTGAAAGGACAATGCACTCAGAATCTGTGAACAGAACACTGTTCTGTTTGTCACAGATTTGAGAGACACTTAGTAAATTGTACTTAAGCTGTTCAACATACAAAACATCATGGAATTTCATGTTGCCTGCATTAACAGTACCTTTACCTGAAACCTTACCTCCTTTTGAGTTGCCTCCAAATGCAACAAATCCTCCATCAAAACCTTTGAAATTTGACAAGCACTCAGAATTGCCTGTCATGTGCCTAGAGCATCCACTGTCCAAATTCCATATTGTTCTATGAGGAGACCTGTGGTTGCCCTGCACAAATAACAGCTCAGTCAGTAGTGGAGTAAACCCAAACCAAATTGGTTTTGGGTTGGCCTTGCATATTGACATAGCTAAACACTGTTTTTGACCTTTTATATTTTGTGAGATCTACTGATGGAGTTTTTGGAGAGTATTTAGTGAGGATATGAGGTATCCAGTTATTTTGATCATCTTTTCTTCTAACATTCTCAGATGATTCACTAGCAGTTCCAGAATGATGCTTAACAGTCTGATCTGTGATTTTAGTGCTAACAGCATCAGATTTTGCACTAACAGCTTCAGAATTTGGCTTAACAGTCTGATCTTTTGCATCAGCAGTTTGATCTGAGGATTTCTTTTGTAAACCTGTAATCAACTGTTTTCTTTGGAACTGATGTGGAAGGTTTCAACTTTGAATGTTTTGGCTGAGTAGGATTTGATTTTGATTGATTCACAGTCTGTTTTGCAACAGCTGGTTTATAAAAACAATCCTTGGCCAAGTGATTCTTCCTTCCACAGTGAAAACACCTTTTGACAGTTTGAATTGGAGAACCAGACTTTTCTGTCAATTTCTGGTTCTTGTTTCTCTGATTTCCTCTTACCTGCTGCTGTTTAGGAAACTTTTGAACACCATGCTTTTGGCATGTGCAGATAGGAACAGTTTTACCTCTTTTATTTTCTTTTGATGAAGATGCAGTGTTACAGTTAGAATGTACAAAAACTTGTGGAATAGCATTGCATACACTCATCTTCTCTTTTCCTTTCTTACTGGTAGCTTGGACCTCTATGGGTGCACTCATTGTGTCACAATCTCTATTTTGAATCTTATCTTCCTTTGAATCAGGACTGTTATCAAGGATAGGATCTACAATAGTCCTGGACTCATCTAGTGGTTCATTAACAAGTCTATCAGCAACCTCACTCATTGGATGAATGTAGTTGTTGTTGTATGGAGGTGGAGTGGCTCTGTATCCTATTCCTTCTTTGGGATTAACCTGAGATTTTACTCTATCTTTAAATTGGACTTCCATTAGGTGTTCCAGCTTTTGATTTGCTAACTTGAAGTTTCCTAGATCTATGTTGACAGATTCTAGTTTCTTATTAGCCACTAACACCTTTTGTTCAGTCTCTTCTACCTTTTTATTCAAAGATTCTATTTTCTTATTTAGCTCCTTTTTCTCCCACTCATGATAGGTTCGATCATATCCCATTTGAATCTCATTATCCTTATAATCATTGATCTGTTTTTCCAGATCTTCTATGGCTTGCATGTATTCATATCTCCTTTCTTCCATCTTAGCTAGAGTTTTGCACATGCTCTCATTATGATCTCTGTACTTTTTAACCATATTTTTGCATGATTGAGAGCAGAGTTTAGAATTTACCTCAGATGGTAGTTCAGTGGAGGAGACATTTGATGTTTCTGCCATTAGAGCTTGATTTTGAAATTCTTCCTCTGTCTGATCACTCCAGTCAAACACATTGTCTTCTTGGGAGACAAGTGCTGTTGATGATGATGTCTGATTGGGCTGTGAAATCCTTGATGGCTGTTGACTTTGAGATCTGCATTCTCTGGCGAAGTGACCAAGCTTATGACATTTATAGCATTCAACTTTTGATTTATCAAAAGCTGGTTTGCCTTCTGTTCTGGCTGGAAAATTGGTCCTTACAGTTCTTTTAAGAAATCTTTTGGCCCTCATGGTCAGCATTGCATGTTGCAACTTTAAATCCATCTCTTCAAGATCATCTAGATGAATTTGTTCCAAGTCTTCAACATTTAGAGCAAATAGTCCATCATTGGCAACAAAAGCCTCATAGTGGGTTTCAGTAGAGCTGCCATCACCACCTGAAAAAGAATCACAGTTATTTGATTTTTCAGAAGACAGAAGAGCAGTATTGTGATTATAAGAAAAGGATTTCTTTTTAGCATCAATCTCAGTCTCAAACAATCTTAGACTGTTATACAAATCATCTAGTTCTATCTCATCTAGTTCTATCTCATCAAGAGTGTCTTTTGTTCTCCATTGTGCAGCATAGACTGTCCATTCTTCTTCAAGAGATCTGAGAAACTTTCTGTTGACTTCATCTTGATCCAGATTGACTTTTGCACTTTCCAGTTCACTTATCAGCTTGTTGAACCTGTCAAAAATTTGAGTAAGGTTTTCATTCTTGCCACCAGAAAAGTTCTCATACTACTGTTTCAAGAGATCCTTTTGATTTCTCTTGGTACTGGCATTACCAGCAAACCTTTTCTCTAAGGCATTCCAAAGAGAATGAGCAGTATAAAACTTTTTGAACTGATGTTGATAAGCATTAGGAATGGCTATTTGTAAAAGTGTAAGTGCTTTCACTTCATTCATTCTAGCCTTCCTTTCAAGTTCAGTTTTTGGAGGAGTTTTGACTGGTTTTCCCTCATCATCAAGTTCTGGATCAACTACAGGAGGAAATTCAACAGCTTCCCATATGGCATAATCAATGAATTGGATATGCTGTTGAATCCTGAGTTTCCACATCTCAAACTCAGTGGGCTTGAGCATAGGCACTTTGAGTCCTTGCCCAGATCCACTGCTGCTATTTTCAGATTCCATTGCAAAAAGATTAACAATTTAAAAGAAAGTTTTCGACTTTGAAAAACAAAGAACGACCTGTGGCTCTGATACCACTTGTCAGGATCTAAAACTAATTAACCAAGACTAACTGATTTGAATTTATCAGAGTATAAATCAATAATCTTGCTTTGAATCAAAGTTTAATTAAGAAGTTTGCGGAATAACACTTAATTATTTTAACAAAAACTTTCAGAATCAACAATGCATAAAACACAAGAAGTAGTAAAGACTGTTTGTATTGCTGAATTCAATGATTACAATCACCTCTAATCTGTTTGATTAGACGAAGAACACAAACTGTTCTTAGGGTTTTACAACCTTAGAGGCTTATGAAAACTCAATCAACAAAGCAATTACAGACTCAAATATGCAGAAAACTCCTATATAATAGAAAGACCTATTCTATGTATTTATATTGCTTCTTGATATGTTTCCTTGACGAACCATGACTTCTCTGATAGTAGATATGCTGGAATCTTCATGTAGATATCTTTTCCTGAAAATCAGCACTTTCTGTTTATGAAACTGTTGAGCAGCTTGAATCACTTGTCAGCATGAACTGAGCAGCTCGAGTTGATTTACTCTGGCAGCTTGAACTTTTACACTGGCAGCTCGAGTTTCTTCAACTAGCAGCATGAACTTTGGATTTACATATAAAATCTACTAACAGTTTGAGAAGTCTAACTAACAGTTTGAACATACTTAAACTATTTCCCAACAAAGTCAGATTTACGTGTAAACCTATGAGCTCACCAACAATTTTTGTTGACGTATTTTAGCGTGTTTTTTCAGGAAATTAAGGAAAGTGTGCCATCAGATGTATTTTTCAAGCTTCCGCACCTAAGGAGTCGCATGCATTTTCGAAACTACCGGAGATTTAGCTGCATTATTTTGAATACATTAATTATATACTTAAATCTCTGTATTGTGCGAACTTCTTTTTCTTTGTATCAGGGTATCTATAACCTTACTATATTATAATGTTTTATCGATGTATTTTTAAAATGTCCATATAGTGGTCGTTCTTTATGATTATGGTTATGTTTCCGCGACGTAACGCTTCGTTGCCAACCGGGGTAACGGGGTGTGACAGATTGGTATCAGAGCTATAGTTATAGTGAACTAGGTTGCATTAGTACCTAGACTATAACTGTTACAAAAACTAAACTTTCTTCAAGAACTGTGAACACATATATGGACAATGCTGACAATAACATGTCGAACAATACGTTTATTATCCTCTTTGACTCAGAGGATGAATTCTCACCCATGGAACAAGGAAGCCAAGGTGACACTGAGGTGTACTTTAGATCGGGAACCCACCTAGACCCAATCAATGGCGATGTAATGGACCCGTCAAAACACAAGGAGGGCAACTGTGGCCCTGCAGCACAAATTGCTCCAGCATCACCACCACATATTCCATCCTGCACCCTATTCAGAGACCACCCCAATGGACCATTGAAGAAGTTCACCCCTAGGAAAAGGGTGTGAGTCGCACAGCGGGAGTCTATCCTGGTACCTCCTCATCAGCCTAGCCCGCCGCTGTAACGACAGGCGAACGTAAGACAGTGGGGATGGATGCCTCACACTCTCCAAGAGTGGAGAAACAAGGAAGGGATCCCAAGCCAGTTAGAAACACCATCTTCTTCTCAAGTACCAACACTTACCCCGGAACCTACGCAACGAACGGTACCTATGTTGGTGGCAAGAGCTGCCAGACACGACCTCCAATTTTGAAAAAATCCACCAAGAGGTCGGTGAGATCTTTGCAAGGATTAAGCAGGAGGCAATGCAAACCCCCAATAAACCTTAGGCCAACCAGAATACCCAGGCGATTCAACAAGACGGAATAGACAAATTGTAACAGCGCCTAGCAGAGCGCAAAGCCCGTAATGCAGAACTAACCCAACGACTTAACGCTCTGGAGTACGAGGAAACCCCAGAGGCATCTCATACTTGGTACCCTTCTACCAGTTTATAGTATATCTCTAGGTTTTTACTATCAGATGTACGTAAGGCTTGAATATTTATCTAAAAATCCCGACCATATCATGTACTAAGATTAGGTATCAAGAACTTTAATAAGGAATTAAGTTTTAAGTACAACTCTGCATATGAGGAAATAAAACTATGGCTATCTGCCTAAGAAATTTCAAACCCATAGCCTTATCGTCTTACCCCATTAGATACCACATATGCATTTCTACTATTTGATACTTGTGCTGATAGGAGCTTTATATCTACAAAGTACAGTAAGCAGATAAATTCCATTCTTACACCATTAAGTGTCACTTATGCTATTAAGGTTGATGACAGTAAGACGCGTAAGACAAATAATATAAGTCAACGATGCTCCTTAGAATTTGTAGGCCGACTCTTTAAAACAGACTTGATGCCCGCCAAACTGGGAAGTTTTGACGTGGTCATAGTCATGGATTGACTATCGAAAAATCGTGCGGAAATAGTGTGCAACAAGAAGACGGTTCATATACCTTTGGACACTAAGAAGCTCCTTACTGTCCAAGGCAAAACAAGAAATACCAAAGTAAGCATCATGGCTAGCATTAGGACCCTGAACTGTTGACAGGGAGGGAGCCAAAGGAAGAGCGGCTTGAAAATATTCTTATTATTTATGGTTACCCCAAAGATTCTCCAGAACACTTACCAGATTTCCCAACATCGAGGTAAGTCAAATTCAAAAATCGGCCTAGTATCAGGTGCGGTACCAGTGGCTTGAGCACCATGCCGATTAGCCCCATCATAGTGTAAGGATCGTCCAACCAGCTGTAGGAGCTCTTAGATAAAAGGTTTATCAAACCGTGTTCCTCGCTTTGGGGAGCTCCAGCTTTGTTCGTAAAGAAGAATGATAGAACCTTCAGATTGTGCATCAATTACCGAGAGCTAAATAAGCTAAAAGAACCGATACTCGCTCACAAGGACCAACGACTTGTTTGACCAAACTCCAATAATTAAGCTTCTATTCGAAGATCGATCTAAGGTCTGGTTATCATCAGGTTAGAGTTTGCAAGAAAGATATTCCAAAGACAGCCTTCAGATTTCGTTACGGTCAGCATAAATTCTTATTAATGTCGTTTGGATTAACCAGTGCCCCAACGGTACTCATGGACCTCATAAATCGGGTGTGCAAACCTTATCCAGACATATTGGTGATTGTATTCATGAGTGACATCTTAATCTACTCATGAAACAAGGAAGAGCACGAGCAAACAATTAAGACTGATTCTAGAGTTGTTGAAGAAATAACAACTATATGCCAAGCTTTCTAAGTTTTGACTTTTGGTTAAGAGAGGTGAAATCCATCGGTCACGTGAACAATAGTAAAGGAATCCAAGTCGACCCTGCAAATATCGAGGCTATCAGGTTTTGTTTAACTCCTAGAACCACCCTCATAGAGATACGTCAGTCCTTATATAAGGTCTACCACTAGGAGATCTATCTAGACGCGGAACCGTCAACGAGTGCGGAATCCTCGTTAACGGGTAGACGGAAACAACTCTCAAACGGAAACACGAAGACTATCAGAAGCTGAACGAACGACTCACGAACGATCCTACAAACTGATTCTCTCCAAAAACGCACTAAAGCTGATGATAAACTCGAGATCGCTTAATGCTTAATCCCTGACGAATTCTGCAAAAAGTCTGATAATTAATCGAGTCTATCCCTAATTATAGACCCTGATTCGAGTCTGTTATGGGCCAAACTCGAATCTGGCCCAAAGCCCATTCGAGTTTGTCCATAAAGACACTCTCGAATCTAGTCTCATTCGAATCTATGGCTACATTCGAATCTATCACAGATTCGAATACCAAGCCTTATATAATTCGAATCTAACTAATTTACTTAAACAACTAAGTGTTGAAACTTATGTTTTTACATATGTTGAAACTCAAGTTCAAACACACAATCAATAACTGACAAACATACATAAACATATATATCAAACACTAGTTAGTTCCCAATACCTTGAATATTACTTAAACCAAAATGTTAGATCGCTTAGACTGCTATCGTCACACAGGGTGTACCAACAGACTCCCCCTTGAACACTTTAAGCTTGCGGCTTAGGTATTGGAGACCATCTCTCCTCTTTAGAATAAAGAGCTGCAGTTCTCTATCGAAGAACCAGATAATAATGCCTCCGGAGAAGTTTTCTGCACCTGGGATTCTCATTGACTTCTTTATCTTCGGCTCCGTCTTCTTCTCTTCCTTTCTGAACCAAAGGTTTAGCAATTCAGCTCTGGTCGGCTCTCTTTCAGCCTCTTCCAATTCTGTATCATCTACCGAGGCCATTCTGATGTCATCAATATCTATCACATGCTGTTCAGTGTGCTCATATAATTCTGTGACTGGTTGAGACTGGATGATTACTTCGTTTACATTATCGTCCTCGTCTAATACAACCTCCTCATCAGATCTCCAATCGGCCACATCTTCTGGTACAAACTCACCTTCTTCCAAGTCATCCACATCATCTTCGAAATCAAAATCTAACCCTAATGGCTCTTCATCAATATCCATCAATGCATCAATCATTTCACGCACTTGACTTTCCGAGACCTTTGATGAACTTGCCTCACCCATTTCTCCTCCTACTAGACTAGGCTCCCCCTGAGATTAAGCAGTCTGAGCAGTAGAAAAATCTACTGGCTCATTCTGGCTTTTAGGGCTGGGATCATTGCCTTGATTGTCCTCATCATCATCTTCTCTCGGCCTCTCAATCACCTGATCACGGCACGATGTCTCCCCCTGAGCCTGTAGATTTTTCATTAACTGTTCAATGAGGGAGCGCATCGACCTTAACTCAGCTGCCTGATCGCAGACAAACGTCTTCAGCTCAACATTCTCTTCCTGAATTTGTTCAACAGTCTTCTTCAATTCAGCATTTTCTTTATCAAGATTTGCATATGCGACTGAATTTCACCCATTTCCGTTGTTAGGCCTAGGATTTGAACATGCTGGAAGTCAACGCGAGCTTTGAGCTGCATAAACCTCTGGTTGTCAGCGTATGCGGTCGAGGGAGATGGAATGGACTGTATAGGAGCAGGGTTGAATGGTGGTGGAATATATGGTTCATGTTGAGGTGGTGATGGTGGTGAAGTGGTGGCCTGAGGATCCTGTTGTTGAGTGTGGGGGATTTCTGGTTGAACTGAAGGAGTTGAAGAAGACCCTTGCATAAACCTATGACGTTTGGCCCGTTGCCGCGTCATTAATTGAGCAACTTCCTCCTCTTCAAAATCCGATTCCTCAGCCTCTCTGGATGCTCGCCTCCTCGAAGTCTCCTCATTAATAACTACTACTCTTGAACCATAAGTCTCTATTCGAATACGAGGTTCTGTAGACTCTGACTCAGGAGCTTCAGCCTCAATTTCCTCCATTTCCTCTGAGTCGGTTGCAGATGATGACAGATCAATATCAGCCAGTTCTGGCTCATATTCTTCTACATCTCTCAACACATCTTCTGCTTCCTCAGGTGGCTCAAGTAATTCACCTACTAACGCTGCAGCCACGTCTTCATTTGCATCGGGACTCGCCTCCCAAATTTCATTGAGCGTTTGGCATAATTGTTCAGCTTCATTTGGAACATTTGATGGCCCGGCTTCCTGAACATTGGATGGCCCGGCTTCCTGCACCTCAGGCTGCTGACTGGTAGAAGGCCTAGATGCCTGAGTTTGACTCGCGGATGGTCTTGGTCTACGCCTTTGTGCACGCGGTGGCTGTGCTTGTGGTTGTTGTTGTGGCTGTGGTTGTCCTTGTGGAAATTCGACGTCCCCTGCCCAGTTGGCAACATCTGGGGCTACAAAGTTTCTATCCAAAATGGCGCCAAATAACGGATGCTCAACTTGAACAGCTAATCTTCCTCTGTGTGAGGAATAATCAGCGAAGATCCTCTTATCCATTATAGCAACACTCTGAAAGTCATTTGACGGCGGCAGATTTGGCAAGAAGTGCCTTATAAGCATCATGATGAACCGCGGATATAACAAAAACGGTTGATTTTCCGGAGCGGTGATCTGATGAACAAATTCAGAGAAAAACATTTCCGAGAAGCTATATGGTCGATTATACACCATTGCAACTATCCCAGACTGAATCTTTGCAACCATATAGTCAAACCCTGCTTTCTTTGGAGCAAAGCATACCATAAAGACATGCGCTAAAAACCTCCATTGCCCTATTAATCCGCTCTTCATATAGGAAACTTTCGTCACGTATCCAATTCTCTGAAAGGCCGCTTGCCTTATACTCAGAGGAAACTCGATCGGTCCAGATTCTTCTTCTTGAGTGCCCAGCTGCAACACTTGACGCAGCATATCCGCCGAAAAGACTAGCGGTTGTCCAGCTATGCGAGTCCGTAGCACTGTCGGGATGACCGAGTAGTCTACTTGAAGATGATCATAAAATTGACGAATATAAGGTAACACTAGCTGAACATTATGAGACAATTCAAAACCTATCCTAGATTCCACTAGGAAATCAAGCACTGGTCTGAATCCCTACGCCTCAGGGAGATTATGATCAGGATGAAGGACCATATTGTGCTTAGGCACAAACGCTCGTACAGCTATTTCTGCACAATAAACAAAATATTAGATTGATTAAAAAGTAATAAACTTGTTTAAATTCAAATATGTTTTATTTTGAACTTGTTTAAGTACAAAATCCAACACAATTAAATTTCTACAAGTTTAATAAAGTTTAAATTAAATAGTGCAAATAAAAGACAGATTCGAAGGAAACAGATTCGAATGTAACAGATTCGAATAAGTCCCTTTTCGAGTCTAATGACAGAATCGAATGTGTTGGTCTTCCCGAGTCTAATGACAGATTCGAGAATCCTCATGAACAGATTCGAACGTCCGACTCTATTTCAAACACCAAATCTCTTGATTTTAACCTTTTTGGACTTAGAAAATTTCATTCATTGGTCCTACTAGTTACTAATCACAGACATGTGCCATTAATTTGACTATTTATCGGTCCAAACTTGGTAATTTTGTAAAAACCCTATTTCGACCCTTAAACCTTCAAAAATCGATGATTTAGCCTAAAATGATGTATAAAACTACATGAATCTTGTACAATCAAGTTGATTATACCTAGATACAGGAGTAGAATCGAACACCTTAGCTATAAACTCGAAGGATTGTCGTATATATGAAAAACGATAGATTCGAAACGGTAGATTCGAGATCGCTGATATAGACTCGAGGAAGTAGATTCGAAAACAGTAAGTATTAAATGACTTCACTGTTGACCTATATATACTACCAACCTTCGAATCTAAGGCCAGACTCGAATCTACTGACAGATTCGAAGCTTTCCCAATTCGAGTCTGTCCTAAACTCGAAAACACCAAACACTTAGAAAAATTTCGAAAATTTTTTTAAATAACTTCAACTTTTTCAACCTTTTTCTACGGTATTATGTAACAAGATAAACTATGCCAAATCATTTACCCTAAGTACAAGATATTTCACGCAATGTTTATTTTATCCAACTTTGAATGCACCCTCAGTAATTTTTGACCTTTTACCTAAGTAAAAATTAATCTAAAATAAAATAAAATAAAATAAACTAAGGTAAAATAAAATAAAAATAAAATTTTGACCAAAAATTTAATCTAGACATAAGCTATACTTATAAAATTTACAACCTAAGCTAAATACTAAACAAAATCTTTTTGATGAGTATAGTCTAAGAAAGGTGTTGGTACATCCCGTGTGACGATAGCAGTCTAAGTTGTCTTACATTGTGATTTTGCATATGTTTGGTATATATATATATTATATATGATTGATGTTTATCAGTGTTTGTATGTTTGAACTTGATGTAACGTATTACAAGAAGTTTAAACATAAAACTCAAAGATAAAATCAATCATAAGGTAATATTATAAGTTTCATCACTTAAGTGTTTAAGTGTATTGGTTAGATTCGAATATGTAAAGGAAGACATTCGAATCTGTGATAGATTCGAATGTATCCTTAGATTCGAATAGGTTAGATTCGAATCTGTCAGATGGACAGATTCGAATGAGGCCTTAGGCCAGATTCGAGGTTGGCCCACAACAGACTCGAATCAGGGTCTATAATTAGGGATAGACTCGAATGATTAGCTGACCTTTGGCAGAATTCGTGAGGAATTAAGCAATAGGCGATCTCGAGTTTATCAGCTAGGTGAGTCCCGTTTCGGAGAGAATTAGTACGTAGGATCGTTCGTGTGTCGTTCGTTCAGCGTCTAATAGTCTCCGTGTTTCCGTTGGTTGAGAGTTGTCCGTCTGACCGTCAACGAGGATTCCGCACTCGTTAACGGATCCGCGTCTAGATAGATCTGTCAGTGGTAGACCTTACAAGTGGTATCAGAGCCTACGGAGTGTTCGTGGTGTTCTTCGTGTTCATCAGATACATTCTAGGTTTCTTGACGCTAGTTGGACGGTTTTTCTCTCAAAAACGTGTTTTTGAGCTTAGCAAATTCATATTCGGGAAACACTTTGTCGTTTTTCACGTTTTTGGTCGAAATCATTATTTTTCGTTTGAAAAATAGTGATTTAATCCGTAAAACATCAAAAAATCAAAGTGTTAGCCGTTTTTCGAGTTTGCGGCGCTCGAATCTATAGGGGTAATTAGGGTTTTACTTTATTTTTCGAGTCTAACCAAAATACGCTCCTATCGAGTCAATTTCAGTCAGTTTCGAGTCTGTGGTGTGTCGAATCTGTTAATACATTCGAATTGGATCTCGAGTCTATATTGTTTCGAGTTTGTTTCGAGTTTGTTACTGTTTCGAGTCTGAGATTTGATTCTGCTGAATTTCGATTCCATTGTGCCTTCGATTCTAAGGGTCGTCGAATCTATAGAGTCATTCGAATCTATCATCACTTCGAATCTATAGCGTCCTTCGAATCTGTCATAACTTCGAATCTAGGGAGTTCCTCGAATCTGACATTATTTCGAATCTACTTGACTTTTAAGACTTAATCGAATTTAATTTCAAAAGATTAACTATTAATTAGTTTCGAATCTATCTAGATTCGAATAAGTTAATTTAAATCAGTTTCTAATTAAATTAATTAAGTTCAAATTCAAATTCTTTCAGAAAAGATGTCGAACCTTCAGAAATTCCTTGAAATGGATCACGAAGTTGGGAAGGCCAATGCACCACCTAAGCTGATGAAAGTTGAGGATTACTACTGGTGGAAGGATAGATTCACGGATTTTGTACGATTCAACGATATGCGCATGTGGGTGTGCATTGATGAAGGGTACATTCCACCAGTATCTGAGGTTGAAGGCCGTCAAAAGGTTCTGTCATACCAGATGATGAAAGAGGATGACAAGAAACTATTTGAAGCTGAAAACAAGGCTTTCTCTATTATCCGAATGGCGTTACCTCAAGATATCTTGCACACATTTCGGACTCAGAGGACGTCGAAAGAGCTTTGGGAGTCTCTTCAGAAACGGTGTGAGGGTAATCCACGGGTACGTAGAAAGCGTACAGAGCTGTTGACCCAACAGTTTGCAATTTTCAAGGCTCTTAAGGATGAACAGTTGGATGATATTATCACACGATTTTATCATCTGATAACAGAGCTTGAAAGTCATGGTATTGAGTATTCTGACACAGACAAGAACAATAAGCTTCTTGATGCCCTACCGGCCAAATGGGCTATGTACGTGGCTATGATTAAGCTGAATGAAGATAAATACTATGCTCAATCGCTGGATGACATCGTGGGAACGTTGAGGGCATATCACTTCGAAATGATAAAGGCTGAGACTGATTATGAGCAAGTCCAAAATCCGGCGATGTATTTTGGAAAGACATCAAAATCATCAGTGACAGCTGATCAGAAGAGTGCTACAGCGTTTTTCACCGGAGAAACGTCATCACCACCAGAGTCCGAAGACTCACTAAACCGCGCGTTCTTAGGGTTAGGAAGATCGGAAGAACCGCAACCTCAAGTCAACAGGCATCGACCAGTCAGAGCTATTCTAAGATGCCAATGAGCGCAAAGTCGGCGGAAGAACATCTGAATCTGCTTGCTTCGTTTGTGGCCGCATACGGAAATTGCGTTCAAGGGAAGATTAACGATCCGGCTCTTTGGGATGAAGACTACGATCAGGTCGACCCTGATGATCTTGAGGAGATGGATCTTAAATGGCAACTGGCCATGGTAACCCAGAGGGTTAAGAGATTCATAAAGAGAACTGGAAGGAATCTACAGATGAATAACAAGGGGATAGGATTTGATAAGTCTAAGGTCAAATGCTACAACTGTCAGGGATTGGGACATTTCGCGAGGGAGTGTCAAAGACCGAAGGTAGAATCATACCAAGGACAGAGTCAGCACCAAGGACAGTACCAAAATCAGTCCCAACAGAGATATCTTCCGAGTTCTTCATCTAGTCAAGCCAATCTAGCGGGTCTGATATCCAATGTCACTTCTGACAGACAGCTAGATGGTTCTTATGACTGGAGTTCACATCCGGAGTCCAATGCTAGAGCTTTTATGGCTGAAGTTACGGAGAATGGTTGTGAAGAGGATGAGCAGACCACAAGGGAAAACAGTCCGATGTGGGTAGAGAAAGAGAATGATCAGACCGTGCTGGAGTTTGCTGCTCAGATGGCCAACGTGGAATCTGATAACTCTAAGGTTAGTGTTTCTAATTCTCTATTTCGTGAATTATGTGCTTTATGTGTTAATTCTAATGATAGGTTAAATCTAGTTTTAGACTCACATAAGACCATAGCTGCTCAAAATGAAAACTTAAAAATAGAAAATGCTAGCCTAAATGACATAAAACAAGATTTAAAAGAAAAGCTTAAGGCTGATGCTCAAGATGTAATCGTTCTAAAAGACAAACTGAGTGAGCAGTGTGTTAGGATAGAACTTATGTATGAGCACGTAGAGGCCTTGACCAAAAGTCTGAAAGACAAGGACATAGAGCTAGCCGAGACCAAGGTAAAGGTAGCAGAGGCAAATAGCAAACTGGAAAAGTTTAGGAATTCGAGCCTAAACCTAGGGAAAGTCTTAGATGCACAAAGACAGTCTAAGAAGCCTGTAGGTCTAGGTTTTCACGAAATTCCTCCACCTTTCAATGATAACTATGTGCCTCAGCCTCAGGAGAAAACTGACAAGTCAGTAGTTTTAGAGGACCTACCTGAACCTACACCTGAGCCTAAAGTTGAAAATACACCTAAGGTGGACGACTCTACTGTCAAGGTCAAGAAAGTGAAATTTGTGTCTTCCTCCAGTGAAACACCTGCAGGAAAACAGAAAATTTCATGGGCTGACCAGGTCGAAGAGACGGACACTGTAGATGTACCAAAGGCAATAGACACTAGTGAGACACCTAGATCTAAGGGACCAACCAAAAAGTCCATGGATAAGATGTCTTGCTTTAGATGTCACGAGAAAGGGCATGTTGCTTCTCACTGTCCAAATAGGAAAGCTGATGTTACCCCTAAGACAGTGAACCCAACACCTGTTAAGCCCTCACCAACTGTGGCGAGCACGAGTAGTTCTCAGAGTACCGAGAAAACTGTGCAGGCCGCACCAAAACCTGTTGTGAAACAAACACCGGTTAAGGTTGGACCAAAAGAAGTGGTTAGGACAAATTCACCGAATCGTGTCATTAATCAATCTAGGTCAGCACCTCAACAAGTCTATAGGAGCACAACACCTAGCAGGTCACACACTCCAGTTAGGTCACATACTCCTGTTAGACAATATGTTCCGGTAAAAGCTCAGGGATCACAGTCTGAAATGCATTATAATAAGACTTATTCTAGAGCACCACAACAAATGCCTACTCAAAGGCAAAGAGTGAATCTAAATCACTCGGCACCACAACAGAATTCAGTTCAAAGGCCCAAGTCACCTGAAAAGCGAGATGGGTACTTGAAAGAGTTCAAGTATGTGGACGAGAATGGTATTACCAAGTCAGTCATGGCTTGGGTTCCCCGTGATAACTAACCTATTTTCTTTCATGTGCAGGAGATAACTACCGGTCCAAACAACAAGTGGTTCGTCGACAGTGTTTGCTCCAGGCATATGACGGGGGAAAGAAGTCTTCTCACAGACTTCAAGGGGGGTAATAGGGGATTTGTATCATTCGCGGGCAACAAAGGAGGAAATATCACTGGAACTGGAGAAGTCACTAATGGGACGATTACATTGGATCAAGTTTATCACGTTGATAAACTGGTTCATAATCTCATTAGTGTATCTCAAATCTGTGATAAGAAGAACTCGGTGTTATTTACTGACACTGAGGCGTTAGTGCTAAAGCCGGGATTCAAGATACCTGAAGATTGGATATTGATGCGGGCTCCAAGGAAGAATGACTTGTACATGCTCGACATGAACAAGCCAGATAATTCGATGGGTCCGATCTGCTTACTATCAAAAGCTTCGGAGACGGAATCGGTTTTGTGGCACAGACGCATGGCTCACTTGCACCTAAGGAAAATGAACTACATAACGAAGAATGGTTTGGTGCAAGGTGTGCCTCTGAAGAGCTTTCAATTTGAAGACAAGTGTCTACCGTGCATGAAGGGCAAGCAACATAAAAAGACACACAAGTCCAAGAAGCTGAACTCCATAACCTCGACATTCGATTTGTTGCATATGGACCTTTTCGGCCCTATCAACAAAAGGAGTATAGGAGGTAGTTGGTTTTGCTTAGTTATCACTGACGATTACTCACGGTTTTCATGGGTTTTCTTTTTAGGTACGAAGGACGAGACGGCTGCAAAGCTCATCGGGTTCTTAGACCAAGTGGAGAATTCCTACGGAACAAGGGTTAAACATATTCGTAGTGATAATGGGACTGAATTTAAAAACTCTGTAATTGGTGTATATTGCCTATCAAAGGGCATCGTGCATCAATTCAGTGCACCATATGAACCTCAACAGAATGGGGTGGCCGAACGTAAAAACAGAACATTGATTGAGGCTGCAAGGACTATGCTTTCGGATTCAAAGCTTCCTACCATGTTTTGGGGGGAGGCAGTGAATACCGCGTGCCACATTTTAAATAGAGTCCTTACAGTCAAATCATTGAACAAAACATGTTATGAAATTTTGAATAAAAGGCCACCTAACTTAACTGGATTCGAACCGTTTGGAGTACCATGCACACTTTTAAGGACAAAACATCAACCGAAGTTTGGTGAAAAGGCTGACGAAGGATACTTCCTAGGTTATGTGCCAAACTCACCAAACAAACGGGTTTTTAACAAAAGGAGTGGTACTGTGGAGATTGTGTATAATATTGAAGTCACAAGTTATACACATGAACCCCAAACTGGTCCGGAATGGATTTTTGACTATGATAAGTTATTTGAGTCATTTAACATTCCTTTGGATGAAACTGCAGGTACAATCGATAAAGACATGGCGACGTTGCACCTAAATGACGATGGCCATATTTTTCCAAGGACCACGTTCGAATCTACGTCCGAGCCTACTGCGACTGTAGATGGGTCTCCAGAAGTTGCTAATCCAGAAGAACCTAACACTGAGAATCAGACTCAAGCATCAAGTTCTGCCTCTGAGGAAAACGTCCGTGAGGAAGAAAATGTGGAAGCTGAGCCTGTTCCCCCTTTAGGTGAAATAGGATCCAACTTAGGAGATAATCTAAGGGTAGACGAAATAGAGACCTCTAGGATTAACAAGAACCATCCTATAGATAGCATCATAGGAAATCCTAACGAGGGTGTGAGGACTCGGAGTAGTGTAAATAACAACACTGTGTTGTTGTCGATGATAAACGACTCCGAGGCATATCATACATGTCTATATTCGTGTTTCATATCGCAAGTAGAGCCCAAAAATGTGCAAATGGCACTTAAGGACAACTCCTGGGTTGAAGCGATGCAGGAAGAACTGTCACAATTTAGGAAACTAGAAGTGTGGGAGTTAGTTCCGTTACCTCGAGGGGAGATTGCAATAGGAACCAAATGGGTTTTTAAGTGCAAGCGAGACGATCGGGGTATAGTCACGCGCAACAAGGCAAGATTAGTTGTAAAGGGTTTCAACCAAGAGGAGGGAATCGATTACAATGAAGTGTTTGCACCATGTAGCAAGGTTAGAAGCAATTAGGTTGTTTTTAGCTTTTGCCTCCTTCAAGGGATTTAAAGTATATCAACTGGACGTTAAGAGTGCTTTCCTGTATGGGAAAGTGAAGGAGTTAGTGTATGTAGAACAACCGCCCGGGTTTACAGATCCTAAATATCCTGATAGAGTATATCGATTAGATAAGGCTCTTTATGGATTACATCAGGCACCTAGGGCATGGTATGAGACTCTATCCAACCATCTTTTAGAAAATGGCTTTGAGAGGGGTAGGATAGATAGTACTCTTTTTGTGAAGAGAAAGGGAGATCATTTTATCTTGGTACAAGTGTACGTAGATGATATCATTTTTGGATCATCAGACGAACAGATGTGCAAAGATTTCGAGAAGGTGATGAAGTCGAAGTTCGAGATGAGTGCTATGGGGGAGTTGAATTTCTTTTTGGGGTTACAAGTTGACCAGAAGAAGGAAGGCATGTTTATCCATCAGACCAAGTATGTCTATGACATATTGGAACGGTTTGGGATGGAAGGAACAAAGTTGACTGCCCACTTCAGCACGCCGATTCAAGTGAATCACAATCTCGGGCCGGGTACTGATGGTGATACCGATGTGGATCCGACTTTATATCGGGCCATGATTGGGTCACTTATGTATTTAACTGCTTCAAGACCTGACATTATGTTTGCTGTGTGTATTTGTGCTAGGTTTCAAGCGAATCCGAAGGAGATGCATATGAAAGCTGTGAAGCGGATTCTACGATACCTCAAGTCGAAACCGAAGCTGGGACTTTGGTATCACGCGGAGGGAGATCTAGAGTTGGAGGCGTTCACGGATTCAGACTACGGAGGATGCAGCTTGACGCGCAAATCAACGACTGGAGGTTGTCAGTTCCTCGGAGGGAGACTGGTATCCTGGCAATGCAAGAAACAAACATCGGTAGCCGTGTCAACGTGCGAGGCCGAGTATGTTGCTGCTGGTAGTTGCTGTTCACAGGTTCTGTGGATACAACAACAATTGCGGGATTACGGTTTGGCTTATACTCAAACTCCAATTAGGATAGACAATCAATCAACAATTGCTATAACAAATAATCCAGTTAAACACAGTAAAACAAAGCACATAGACATAAGACATCATTTTATTCGTGATTGTGCTGAAAAGAACTTGATCAAACTGGTAAAGGTGGCAACTGAAGATAATAATGCTGATTTATTTACCAAAGCGTTTGATAAGTCACGATTTGAGTATTTAATTCAACTTAATGGAATGCGCAACCCAGAGTAAATTGACCTTAGTAGTATTTTATTTTCTTTTATAGTTATTATATTTCTTTCTTTTTTACAGTAGGCTGCTAATTTAGGTAAGTTTCTAATTTAGGAAAGTTTCTATTTTTAGTAAGTTTCTATTTTTAGTAAGTTAGTAGATTAGCTTAGTTTAATGCGTTTTGCTATGAAAAACAAAAGAAAAAAGAGAGAAAATTACAAAAATACAAAAAAAGAGAATATCAGAAAAGGAGTTAAGTCTTAGATACATAGGTTCAAAGTGACGAACATTAGCACCGTCGTTACAGACTCTAAGTGTTTAGACTTTCACACATAATGCAACTAAATCCTAAGTGTTATACTTTATTTAGTTTGATGTGTTGGTAGGCATAATACATATAGGGTATCTAAAGGCTAATAAAATATTCTAGAAAAAGTCAAACGTGTCACTAGCTTAGATGTATGACCAATCGGTCTTAATTTTTATGTACAAGACATACAAACTTTGAGTCTAAATGAGGTATGCAAACTTTCTGGGGATGTATAGCAACATCAAATACGTCTGAAAATGGAAAGAATAGAAATATCATGAAAAACTGAGAGTCGAAAACATGCAACTCTGTTGTACGTAAGTACAGACCTGTTGTCTCTGTTTAGATTCGGGTTAGCAGACATGTCGCTTTGTTGTACGTCAGTACAGACCTGTCACCGCTATCTGCTAACTTTAAAGTTAAACCTTAAGTCGAACTAAGACACTTTGTTGTATGAGAATACAGACCTGTGTCCGATGTTTGTCTTTTAAAGAAAGTTTGCAAATACCAACAAGTTAGAATTTTGTCTGTGTGCCTTGATCATAAAAGTATATCTATGTCTGAGTCACGTAAGATAATTTCCTGATAAATAAAAAGGCCAAGGGATATTCCGAAATGTAGAGTGTTTAACAGGGTAAAATACCAACAATCGGCTAAGTGGGTATGTCACAACAAACAATCAAAGGAATTCAACAAATTCCTAAGTGTGAAAGTTTAAGTACTGAAAGTTAGTATCGGACATCGCTATCTGATTGAACCTTTCTTAGACTATACTCACCAAAAATATGTTGTTTGGTATTTAGCTTAGCTTGTAAATTTATTTTTATAACTTAAGTCTAGATTAAATTTTTTAGTCAAAATTTTATTTTATTTTAATTTTATTTTTACCTTAGCTTATTTTATTTTATTTTAGTTTAGTTTAATTTTTACTTAGGTAAAAGGTCAAAAGTTACTGAGGGTGCATTCAAAGTTGAATAAAATATACAATGCGTGAAATATCTGAGCTTAGGGTAAAAGAGTTGGCATAGATTATCTGGTTACACAATACCGTAGAAAATAGTTGGAAAAGTTGAAGTTATTTCAAAATTTTCCGAAATTTTTCTAAGTGTTGGAAATTTCGAATCTAAGACAGACTCGAATGTGAGATACTTCGAATCTGTCAGTAGACTCGAAATTACATAGACTCGAAGGTAGTTAGTATATAAAGGTCCACAGTGAAAGCATTTACTTCTCACTGTTCTCGAATCTGATCTCTCGAATCTGTTCTGGCGATCTCGAATCTAATCTCGAGTCTATCGTATTTCCACTAAACGACATTTCGTCGATTCTAAAGCTTTTGTGTTCGATTCTAACTTCAAATCTAGGTATAAGCAACATGATTGTACAAGATTTTGGTGGTTTAATACACAAATTTGGGATTAAACATCACATTTTGATGTTTTATAGGTCAAAATAGGGTTTTTGCAAAATTACCAAGTTTGGACTAATAAAAGATCAAATTAAAAGCATAAATCTATGATTAGAACCTAGTTGAACTAATGTATGTGATTTGCTACGTTCAAAATGGTTAAAATCTTGGATTTTTGTTGAAAAAGGGGTGTCGGCCTTTCGAATCTGATAATGGATTCGAATCTGATCATGGGTTTCTCGAATCTATCAATAGATTCGAGATGACCAGATATTCGAATCTGTCCATCAGACTCGAATAGGGTATATTCGAATCTGTCCATTACATTCGAATATGGGCACTTCGAATCTGTTACTCTCGATTCTGTACTTCATTTATTTTGTTGAATTTAAATTTTATTAAACTTGTGAAAATTTAATTGTGTTAGATTTTGTATTTAATCAAATACAAGATAAAACAAATTTGAATTTAAACAAGTTTATTGATTTTTAATAATAATCTAACAATTTTATGTATTGTGCAGATATGGCGCTTCGTGCTTTCGTCCCTAAGCACAATATGGTTCTTAATCCAGATAATCATATCCCTGAGGCGCAGGGTTTTCGTGAAGTGTTGGACTTCTTAGCTGAATCCAGAATAGCTACGCTTTGTTTCAGAACATTCCGATTGTAATCTCATATGTGCGGCAGTTCTATGATCACTTACAAGTTGATTGCTCTGTCACCCCGACAGTGCTGAGAACAAGGATCGCAGGGCAACCGTTGGTATTCTCTGCCGATATGCTGCGTCAAGTGTTGCAGCTAGGATCTGAGGAAGAGGAGTCTGGGCCTATTGATTTTCCACTAAATATTAGGCAAGCGGCTTTTCAACGAATGGGTTACAGTCTAGATGTAACAAAGTCGACATATATGAAGAGTGGCCTGATTGGGCAATGGCGTTTCTTGGTCCATGTCTTCATGGTCTGTTTTGCACCGAAGAAAGCTGGATTTGATTACATTGTATCAAAAATCCAATCAGCAATGATCGCGATGGTGTACAATAAGAAGTTTAGTTTCTCGCAGCTGATTTTCTCAGAATTTATTCATCAAATCACGGCTCCTGAGAGAGAAAGGTTCCTGTTGTATCCGAGGTTCGTGATGATGTTGATACGTCACTTTTTGCCAAGTCTGCCACAATCGAATGATTCTTTGAGCGTAAATGTAATGGAAAAACGCATATTTGCTGATTGTTCCTCACACCGAGGAAGATTGGCTGTTCCTACTGCTCGTCCGTTGTTTGGAGCTATCTTAGACAGGAACTTTGTGGCACCTGATAATGCCAACTGGGCATGTGAAATAGAAGTTCAACAGCAACAGCAACAGCAACAGCAACAGCAACAGCAACAGCTACCGCATCAGCAACCGCTTCAGACTCGTGTTCGTCCACGTGATCCAAGGCGAAGACAAAGAGATACTGCAAGTCAGTCTCAGGCGTCTAGGCCTTCTACGAGTCAGCCAGAGCAAGAGGTACAGGAAGCAGGGCCTTCAAGTGCCAATCCAGAAACCGAGCAAATAGCCCAAACATTGGAGGAAATATGGGCTTCGGGTCCACATGCAAATGAAGATGTTGCAGCAGCATTGGTGGATGAGCTGCTGAGTCCGCCTGGAGATAATGATGATATATTTCGTGATGTTGACGACTATGAGCCAGAGGGGGCTGAGGCAGGATTGACATCTTCGGAATCTGAAACCGAATCAGATGAAGTTCATGAGGTGGTGTCTACCGAAACTGGAAGTTGTTTTGAGACTTATGGTTCTAGATTGATTGTCAATCAAGGTGGTTCGAGGAGGAGAGAGACCAGGGAATTGGAGGAGTCCGATTATGAAGAAGAAGAGATTGCTACGTTAGTGACAAGGCCACGAGCAAAACGTCATAGATTTATGCAAGGGTCGTCTTCTACCTCGGAAGCACAACCAGAAACCTCTCCAGCCCAAACCCAAGCCCCAACCACAGATTCACCATCACCGCCACCTCAGCAACACGAACCCTACATTCCGCCACCATTCAATCCTTCTCCCCTTCAGTCCATTCCATCTATGCCAGAAGCATACAATGAAAATCAAAGATTTCTGCAGCTGAAGAGTCGAGTAGATTTTCAGCACGTTCAAATTATAACTCTCACTAAAGCAGTTGGTGAACTCCAAGAGCATAACGCTAATCTGGATAAGGAGAATGCTGAGTTGAGAATGATTATTGAAGGTGTAAGAGATGAAAACACTGAGCTTAAATCTTTTGTCACTGATCAGTCATCCGAGATCCGAGCAATGAGGTCCCTCATTGAACAGTTAATGAAAAACCTTCAGGCTCAGGGGGAGACGTCGTGTCGTGATCAAGAAGTACAGAGGCGGAGGGACGATGATGAAGATGATAATCAAGGCAATGATCCCAGCTCTCAAAGACAGGATGAGCCAGTAGATTTTTCTACTGCTCAGGCTGCTCAATCTCAGGGGGAGCCAAGTCAAGCAGAAGGTGAAAGAGGAGAGGCTAGTTCTTCAAGGAATTTAGACAGCGACATGATCGATGCGCTGAAAGATATTGAAGAAGAGCTGATGGAGTTTGATTTTGAAGATGAAATGGAAGAGTTGGAGGAAGGGGAATTTATTACAGATGATGTTGTTGACTGGAAATCTGACGACGAAGTGATAGAGGATGAAGACGATCAAGTCAATGAAGTTATTGTCAATTCACAACCAGTAACGGAGCTATATGAAGGACAAAATCATGATGTGATTGACATTGACTATATCAAAGTAGCCTCAGTCGAGGATAATGAACTTGAAGAAGCCGAGATGGAGCCATCTAGGACTGACTTGATCAATCTTTGGTTCAAGAAAGAGGAAAAGAAAGAGAGTTTGAAGATGAAGAGGAAGATGAGAGTTCCAGGTGCTGGGAACTTCTCAGGAGGCATTATTAGCTGGTTCTTTGACAGAGAACTGCAGCTGTTCATTTTGAAAAGAAGAGATGGACTTCAATACTTGAGGCGGACACTGAAAGCTTTTAATTCTTTGCACAAGATTGAAGTTAAAGAGTTAGCCTGGAAGGAGCTTATTAATATTGGAGATGATCCTTACGCAAACGTTATTGAAAGAATCATAAGGAAAGAAGGGCGATCAGGCAAATTTGAGAGGCTTAAGCCGAGATCAGGCAAGAGGGTCGAGGATGGATCAAGAATAGATCCTCATACTGGAAGACCTTGGGCTAGAATGATCTACAAGCCAGTCAAATGCTTGAAAAGAGTGCCAATAAAGCCAATGCCACAAAATGTTTTGAGCAACATGAAGTGGTGGTACCTGGAGATTGATACTGCTGAAGCTATAAAGGAGGATCAAGACGAGCAGGTAATTTTGAAGGTATACGACCCACTACATTTGATAAACCTATCTAAGGACGACCTGAAGAAGCTTCACGATCAGCCTATATTCTTCACTGAACCATGGAGATCTGAAGCCAGGAAGTTCCAAAAGGTAGTTAAAGTTTGTATAGATGCAGGGTTATATGCAGGTAGTAGCGTCTATAGCTCTAGTACTTAAATTTGATATAATGTAAATAATTAGAAGCTATCGTCAAGGGGGAGTCTGTTTGTACACCCTGTGTGACGATAGCAGTCTAAACGATCTGCGTTATGATTTAAGTAATATTCTGAATATTAACAAGTGTTATTGATATATATGTTTAATATGTGTTTGTCGGTTATTGATTGTGTGTTTGAACTTGATGTACATATTACAAGAAGTTCAAACATAAAAGTCAAAGAGTATGTCAAGCATAAGTTAAAACATAAGTTTCATCACGTAAGTGTTTAAGTGTATAGGTTAGATTCGAATTGCATAAAAGGATACATTCGAATCTGTGATCGATTCGAATGAGTCCTTAGATTCGAATAGGCTAGATTCGAATCTGTCAGATGGACAGATTCGAATGGGCCTTAGGCCAGATTCGAGGTTGGCCCACAACAGACTCGAATCAGGGCCTATAATTAGGGATAGACTCGAATCATTAGCAGACCTTTGGCAGAATTCGTGAGGAATTAAGCAATAGGCGATCTCGAGTTTATCAGCTAGGTGAGTCCCGTTTCGGAGAGAATTAGTACGTAGGATCGTTCGTGTGTCGTTCGTTCAGCGTCTAATAGTCTCCGTGTTTCTGTTGGTTGAGAGTTGTCCGTCTGACCGTCAACGAGGATTCCGCACTCGTTAACGGGTCCGCGTCTAGATAGATCTGTCAGTGGTAGACCTTACAAACCGTCAACGAGGATTCCGCACTCGTTAACGGATCCGCGTCTAGATAGATCTTGCAGTGGTAAACCTTTCAAGTGGTATCAGAGCCTACGGAGTGTTCTTGGTGTTCATCAGATACATTCTAGGTTTCTTGACGCTAGTTGGACGGTTTTGCTCTCAAAAACGGGTTTTTGAGCTTACCAAATTCGTATTCGGGAAACACTTTGTTGTTTTTCACGTTTTTGATCGAAATCATTATTTTCCGTTTGAAAAATAGTGGTTTCATCCCTAAAACGTCAAAAAATCAACGTGTTAGCCGTTTTTCGAGTTTGCGGCGCTCGAATCTATAGGGGTAATTAGGGTTTTACTTTATTTTCGAGTCTAACCTAAATACGCTCCTTTTGAGTCAATTTCAGTGAGTTTCGAGTCTACATTGTTTCGAATCTGTTGCTTCATTCGAATAGGATCTCGAGTCTAGTTTAGTGTCGAGTTTATTTCGAATCTAGTATTATTTCGAATCTAGTGTTTCGAATCTGCTGTCATTCGATTCTACTGTGCCTTCGATTCTAAGTGTCTTCGAATCTATAGAAGTCCTTCGAATCTGATATAACTTCGACTCTAAGGAGTTCTTCGAATCTGACACACTTTCGAATCTAATTGACTTTTAAGACTTTATCGAATTTAATTTCAAAAGATTTAATATTAATTAGTTTCGGATCTATTTAGATTCAAATAAGTTAATCTAAGTCAGTTTAGAATTAAATTAATTAAGTTAAAACTCAATTTCTTTCAGAAAAGATGTCAAACCTTCAGAAATTCCTTGAGATGGATCACGAAGTTGGGAAGGCAAATGCACCGCCAAAGCTGATGAAAGTTGAGGACTATTACTGGTGGAAGGACAGATTTACGGATTTTGTACGATTCAACGATATGCGCATGTGGGTGTGCATAGATGAAGGGTACATTCCACCAGTATCTGAGGTTGAAGGCCGTCAAAAGGTCTTGTCATACCAGATGATGAAAGAGGATGACAAGAAACTATTTGAAGCTGAAAACAAGGCTTTCTCCATTATCCGTATGGCGTTACCTCAAGATATCTTGCACACATTTCGGACTCAAAGGACGTCGAAGGAACTTTGGGAGTCTCTCCAGAAAAGGTGTGAAGGTAATCCACGGGTGCGTAGAAAGCGTACAGAGCTGTTGACCCAACAGTTTGCGATTTTCAAAGCTCTTAAGGATGAACAGTTAGATGATATTATCACAAGGTTCTATCATCTGATAACAGAGCTTGAAAGTCATGGCATTGAGTACTCGGACACTGACAAGAACAACAAGCTTCTTGATGCCCTACCAGCCAAATGGGCTATGTACGTGGCCATGATTAAGCTTAATGAGGACAAGTATTATGCTCAATCACTTGATGACGTCGTGGGAACGTTGAGGGCATATCACTTCGAGATGATTAAGGCTGAGACTGATTACGAGCAAGTCCAGAATCCGGCTATGTATTTTGGAAAGACATCTAAATCATCAGTGACAGCTGAACCGAAGAGTGCTACAGCGTTTTTCACCGGAGAAACGTCATCGCCACCCGAGTCCGAAGACTCACTGAATCGCGCGTTCTTAGGGTTAGGAAGATCGGAAGAACCGCAACCTCAAGTCCAACAGGCATCGACCAGTCAGAGCTATTCGAAGATGCCGATGAGCGCAAAGTCCGCAGAAGAACATTTGAATCTGCTTGCTTCCTTTGTGGCAGCTTATGGAAATTGTGTTCAAGGTAAAATCAATGACCCAGCTCTATGGGATGAAGATTACGATCAGGTCGACCCTGATGACTTAGAGGAAATGGATCTTAAGTGGCAACTGGCCATGGTGACCCAGAGGGTAAAAAGATTCATCAAGCGAACTGGGAGGAATCTGCAAATGAACAACAAAGGGATAGGATTTGATAAGTCTAAGGTCAAATGCTACAACTGTCAGGGATTGGGACACTTCGCCAGGGAGTGTCAAAGACCGAAGGTAGAGACATACCAAGGACAGAGTCAGCATCAAGGACAGTACCAAAATCAGTCCCAACAACGATACCTTCCGAGTTCTTCATCTGGTCATGCCAATCTAGCTGGTCTAATATCCAATGTCACGTCTGACAGACAGCTAGATGGTACTTATGACTGGAGTTCACATCCTGAGTCCAATGCTAGAGCTTTCATGGCTGAAGTTACGGAGAATGGTTGTGAAGAAGACGAGCAGACCACACGGGACAGCAGTCCGATGTGGGTAGAGAAAGCGAATGATCAGACCGTGCTAGAGTTTGCTGCTCAGATGGCCAACGTGGAATCTGATAACTCTAAGGTTAGTCTTTCTTATTCTCTATTTCGTGAATTATGTGCTTTATGTGTTAGTTCTAACGATAGGTTAAATCTAGTCTTAGACTCACATAAGACCATAGCTGCTCAAAATGAAAATTTAAAAATTGAAAACGCTAGCCTAAATGATATAAAACAAGATTTAAAGGAAAAGCTTAAGGCTGATGCTCAAGACGTAATAGTTCTAAAAGACAAACTGAGTGAGCAGTGTGTTAGGATAGAGCTTATGTATGAGCACGTAGAAGCCTTGACCAAAAGTCTGAAAGATAAGGACATAGAGCTAGCCGAGACCAAGGTTAAGGTAGCAGAGGCAAATAGCAAGCTGGAAAAGTTTAGGAATTCGAGCCTAAACCTAGGAAAAGTCTTAGATGCCCAAAGACAGTCTAAGAAGCCTGTAGGTCTAGGTTTTCACGAAATTCCTCCACCATTCAATGCAAACTATGTGCCTCAGCCTCAGGAGAAAACTGATAAGTCAGTAGTTTTAGAGGACCTACCTGAACAAACACCTGAGCTTAAAGTTGAAAATACACCTAAGGTGGATGACTCTACTGTCAAGGTCAAGAAAGTGAAATTTGTGTCTTCCTCCAGTGAAACACCTGCAGGAAAACAGAAAATTTCATGGGCTGACCAGGTCGAAGAGACAGACACTGCAGATGTACCAAAGGCAATAGACACTAGTGAGACACCTAGATCTAAGGGACCAACCAAAAAGTCCATGGATAAGATGTCTTGCTTTAGATGTCACGAGAAAGGGCATGTTGCTTCTCACTGTCCAAATAGGAAAGCAGATGTTACCCCTAAGACAGTGAACCCAACACCTGTTAAGCCCTCACCTAGTGTGGCGAGCACGAGTAGTTCTCAGAGTACCGAGAAAACTATGCAGGCCGCACCAAAACCTGTTGTGAAACAAACACCGGCTAAGGTTGGACCAAAAGAAGTGGTTAGGACAAATTCACCGAATCGTGTCATTAATCAATCTAGGTCAGCACCTCAACAAGTCTATAGGAGCACCACACCTAGCAGGTCACACACTCCAGTTAGGTCACATACTCCTGTTAGACAATATGTTCCGGTAAGAGCTCAGGGATCACAGTCTGAAATGCAGTATAATAAGACTTATTCTAGAGCACCACAACAAATGCCTACTCAAAGGCAAAGAGTGAATCTAAATCACTCGGCACCACAACAGAATTCCGTTCAAAGGCCCAAGTCACCTGAAAGGCGAGATGGGTACTTGAAAGAGTTCACGTATGTGGACGAGAATGGTATTACCAAGTCAGTCATGGCTTGGGTTCCCTGTGATAACTAACCCATTTTCTTTCATGTGCAGGAGATAACTACCGGTCCAAACAACAAGTGGTTCGTCGACAGTGGTTGCTCCAGGCACATGACGGGGGAAAGAAGTCTTCTCACAGACTTCAAGGGGGGTAATAGGGGATTCGTATCATTCGCGGGTAACAAAGGAGGAAATATCACTGGAACTGGAGAAGTCACTAATGGGACGATTACATTGGATCAAGTTTATCACGTTTATAAACTGGTTCATAATCTCATTAGTGTATCTCAAATCTGTGATAAGAAGAACTCGGTGTTATTTACTGACACTGAGGCGTTAGTGCTAAAGCCGGGATTCAAGATACCTGAAGATTGGATATTGATGCGGGCTCCAAGGAAGAATGACTTGTACATGCTCGATATGAACAAGCCAGATAATTCGATGGGTCCGATCTGCTTACTATCAAAAGCTTCGGAGACGGAATCGGTTTTGTGGCACAGACGCATGGCTCACTTGCACCTAAGGAAAATGAACTACATAACGAAGAATGGTTTGGTGCAAGGTGTGCCTCTGAAGAGCTTTCAGTTTGAAGACAAGTGTCTACCGTGCATGAAGGGCAAGCAACATAAAAAGACACACAAGTCCAAGAAGCTGAACTCCATCACCTCGACATTCGATTTGTTGCATATGGACCTTTTCGGCCCTGTCAACAAAAGGAGTATAGGAGGTAGTTGGTTTTGCTTAGTTATCACTGACGATTACTCACGGTTTTCATGGGTTTTATTTTTAGGTACGAAGGACGAGACGGCTGCAAAGCTCATCGGGTTCTTAGACCAAGTGGAAAACTCCTACGGAACAAGGGTTAAACATATTCGTAGTGATAATGGGACTGAATTTAAAAACTCTGTAATTGGTGTATATTGCCTATCAAAGGGCATCGTGCATCAATTCAGTGCACCATATGAACCACAACAGAATGGGGTGGCCGAACGTAAAAACAGAACATTGATTGAGGCTGCAAGGACTATGCTTTCGGATTCAAAGCTTCCTACCATGTTTTTGGGGGAGGCAGTGAATACCGCGTGCCACATTTTAAACCGAGTCCTTACAGTCAAATCATTGAACAAAACATGCTATGAAATTTTGAATAAACGGCCACCTAACTTAACTGGATTCGAACCGTTTGGAGTACCATGCACACTTTTAAGAACAAAACATCAACCGAAGTTTGGTGAAAAGGCTGACGAAGGATACTTCCTAGGTTATGTGCCAAACTCACCAAACAAACGGGTGTTTAACAAAACAACTGGTACTGTGGAGATTGTGTATAATATTGAAGTCTCAAGTTATACACATGAACCCCAAACTGGTCCGGAATGGATATTTGACTATGATAAGTTATTTGAGTCATTTAACATTCCTCTGGATGATAATGCAGGTACAATCGAGAAGGACTTGGCGACGTTGCATCTGAACGACGATGGCCAAATCTTTCCAAGGACCACGTTCGAATCTACGTCCGAGCCTACTGCGACTGTAGATGGGTCTCCAGAAGTTGCTAATCCAGAAGAACCTACCAATGAGAATCAGACTCAAGCATCGAGTTCCAACTCTGAGGAAAATGTCCGTGAGGAGGAAAACGTAGAAGCTGAGCCTGTTCCCCCATTAGGTGAAATAGGATCCAACTTAGGAGATAATCTAAGGGTTGATGAAATAGAGACCTCTAGGATTAATAAGAACCATCCAATAGAAAGCATCATAGGAAATCCTAATGAGGGTGTGAGGACTCGGAGTAGTGTAAATAACAACACTGTGTTGTTGTCGATGATAAACGACTCCGAGGCATATCACACATGTCTATATTCATGTTTCATATCGCAAGTAGAGCCCAAAAATGTGCAAATGGCACTTAAGGACAACTCCTGGGTTGAAGCGATGCAGGAAGAACTTTCACAATTTAGGAAACTAGAAGTGTGGGAGTTAGTTCCGTTACCTCGAGGGGAGATTGCAATAGGAACCAAATGGGTTTTTAAGTGCAAAAGAGACGATCGGGGTATAGTCACGCGCAACAAGGCGAGATTAGTTGTAAAGGGTTTCAACCAAGAGGAGGGAATCGATTACAACGAAGTGTTTGCACCTGTAGCAAGGTTAGAAGCAATTAGGTTGTTTTTAGCTTTTGCCTCTTTCAAGGGCTTTAAGGTATATCAATTAGATGTTAAGAGTGCTTTCCTGTATGGGAAAGTGAAGGAGTTGGTGTATGTAGAACAACCGCCCGGATTTACAGATCCTAAATATCCTGATAGAGTATATCGCTTAGATAAGGCTCTTTATGGATTACATCAGGCACCTAGGGCGTGGTATGAGACTCTATCCAACCATCTTTTAGAAAATGGCTTTGAGAGGGGTAGGATAGATAGTACTCTATTTGTGAAGAGAAAGGGAGATCACTTTATCTTGGTACAAGTGTACGTCGATGATATCATTTTTGGATCATCAGACGAACAGATGGGCAAAGATTTCGAGAAGGTTATGAAGTCTAAGTTCGAGATGAGTGCTATGGGAGAGTTGAATTTCTTTTTAGGGTTACAAGTTGACCAAAAGAAGGAAGGGATCTT
The DNA here is from genome assembly GCA_020465985.1 of Centrapalus pauciflorus. Taxonomy (NCBI): domain Eukaryota; kingdom Viridiplantae; phylum Streptophyta; class Magnoliopsida; order Asterales; family Asteraceae; genus Centrapalus; species Centrapalus pauciflorus. The sequence goes on along the minus strand of JAANYP010000849.1, from coordinate 577,744 downwards.
TATCCATCAAACTAAGTATGTCTATGACATATTAGAACGGTTTGGGATGGAGGGAACTAAGTTGACTGCCCATTTCAGCACGCCGATTCAAGTGAATCACAATCTCGGGCCGGGTACTGAAAGTGATTCCGATGTGGATGCGACTTTATATCGGGCCATGATTGGGTCACTTATGTATTTAACTGCTTCAAGACCTGACATAATGTTTGATGTGTGTATTTGTGCTAGGTTTCAAGCGAATCCGAAGGAGATGCATATGAAAGCTGTGAAGCGGATTCTACGATACCTCAAGTCGAAACCGAAGCTGGGACTTTGGTATCACGCGGAGGGAGATCTAGAGTTGGAGGCGTTCACAGATTCTGACTACGGAGGATGCAGCTTGACGCGCAAATCTACGACTGGAGGTTGTCAGTTTCTAGGAGGGAGATTGGTATCCTGGCAATGCAAGAAACAAACATCGGTAGCCGTGTCAACGTGCGAGGCCGAGTATGTAGCTGCTGGTAGTTGCTGTTCACAGGTTCTGTGGATACAACAACAATTGCGGGATTACGGTTTGGCTTACACTCAAACTCCAATTAGGATAGATAATCAATCTACAATTGCGATAACAAATAATCCAGTTAAACACAGTAAAACAAAGCACATAGACATAAGGCATCATTTTATTCGTGATTGTGCTGAAAAGAACTTAATCAAACTGGTAAACGTGGCAACAGAAGATAATAATGCAGATTTATTTACCAAAGCGTTTGATAAGTCACGGTTTGAGTATTTAATTCAACTTAATGGAATGCGCAACCCAGAGTAATTTGACCTTAGTAGGATTTTATTTCCTTTATAGTAGTTATATTTCTTTCTTTTTACAGTAGTCTGCTAATTTAGGTAAGTTACTAATTTAGGAAAGTTTCTATTTTTAGTAAGTTTCTATTTTTAGTAAGTTAGTAGGTTAGCTTAGTTTACTGCTTTTTGCTATGAAAAACAAAAGAAAAAAGAGAGAAAATTACAAAAATACAAAAAAAAAAAAAGGAGAATATCAGAAAATGAGTTAAGTCTTAGATACATAGGTTCAAAGTGACGAAAATTAGCACCGTCGTTACAGACTCTAAGTATTTAGGCTTTCACACATAATGCAACTAAATCTTAAGTGTTATACTTTATTTAGTTTGATGTGTTGGTAGGCATAATACATATAGGGAATCTCAAGGCTAATAAAATATTCTAGAAAAAGTCAAGCGTGTCACTAACTTAGATGTACGACCAATCGGTCTTAATTTTTATGTACAAGACATACAAACATTGAGTCTAAATGAGGTATGCGAACTTTCTGGGGATGTATGGCAACATCAAATACATCTGAAAATGGAAAGAATAGAAATATCATGTAAAACTGAGAGTCGAAAACATGCAACTCTGTTGTACGTAAGTACAGACCTGTTGTCTCTGTTTAGATTCGGGTTAGCAGATATGTCGCTCTGTTGTACGTCAGTACAGACCTGTCACCGCTGTCTGCTAACTTTAAAAATGAACTTTAAGTCAAACTAAGACACTTTGTTGTATGAAAATACAGACCTGTGTCTGATGTTTGTCTTTTAAAGAAAGTTTGCAAATACCAACAAGTTAGAATCTTTGTCTGTGTGCCTTGATCATAAAAGTATGTCTATGTCTGCGTCACGTAAGATAATTTCCTGATAAATAAAAAGGCCAAGGGATATTCCGAAATGTAGAATGTTTAACAGGGTAAGATACCAACAATTGACTAAATAGGTATGTCACAACAAACAATCAAAGGAATCAAAAATTCCTAAGTGTGAAAGTTTAAGTACTGAAAGTTAGTATCGGACATCGCTATCTGATTGAACCTTTCTTAGACTATACTCATCAAAAATATGTTGTTAAGTATTTAGCTTAGATTGTAAATTTTTTTCTTAAGTCTAGATTAAATTTTTGGTCAAAATTTTATTTTATTTTATTTTATTTTATTTTTACCTTAGTTTATTTTATTTTATCTTATTTAGGGTTAGTTTAATTTTTACTTAGGTAAAAGGTCAAAAGTTACTGAGGGTGCATTCAAAGTTGGATAAGATAAACAAATATTGCGTGAAAATCTGTTGCTTAGTGTGATTGGTTCTGCAAAGGTTGTAAACCTCCATTACATGAAAAAGTTGAAACAGTTGAATTTTATTCAAAGATTTTCAAAATTTTCATTTAAGTGTTGAAAAAGTTGAAAATTGTTCAAAGTTTTTCAAAACTTACGAGGTTGGGACTATTTAAACAAAGGTAATGATAATTTCTCTCGAACTTAGTTCTCGTGTTTGGTTTACGCTATAAACCTTCAAAAACTTTAAGTAGGAGAGTTTCATTTTATCTTTATCGTTGAATAATGATTTTAATGTCCTACTAACATCTAATGACTTGTTTCATGTGTTGATTAAGTCTATACAGTGTTAGCCTTGAATTATTCACAGAATTACAGATTCTTCAACTGACAAAGGCGATTTGTGAACTTCATGCCAAGTTGGATCAGACAGAGACTGATCAGTAGCAGCAGATTGCAAATCTGGAGGCTATATTGGCATCTGGTTGAAAGATCATCCATCTCAGGGGGACAAATAGTAGAGAGTGGAGAAATCGTAGAGAAGCTGTCCTTCGAAAAAGATAAGTCAAAGAAGATAGCTCGAATAGTGAGCGGGCAGATCTTTCAAGACAGTAGTGAGCTGGCAGATCTTTCAAATATTGGCTCTCACTGCTGATCCTCAGGGGGAGTCAGTGTCCAAAGCTACTGACAATAGGAAAGACAAGGATTCAGAGACAACTGAAGTAACTGAAGACATGGTCTGACCGGAGCATTGTCAGAGTAATTGAAGATGACTTAGAACTTTTTCCGAAGTGTTATGAATGCATCACTCGATGAAGGTGTTATGAATGATGATCAGAATGGGATAGATCTAGAGATGCAGAAGACTGCTCTAAATGATGAATCAGATTCTGAAGTTAGAAGTGACTGATTTAGCATAGAAGGACTGTATAATCTAGGAAGACAATTCTGGGCTGAGGTGTTTGCAAAAACTGTCAGAAGAAAGGGTCGTACTGCAGATTTGAGAGGTTAGTCTAAGAGGTATTAGAAGCGCTGTGGTTCAAAGGAACGTGGACTAAGTTAGAGAAGCGATTCAGAATCATCAGTCATGGATAACGAGGAGAAAGGGTGCTCTCGACATTCATTGTCATTAAAGCAAATAGTCTATCGAGATCAATGAACAAAAACTAGAAGCTATCGTCAAGGGGGAGTCTGTTGGTACATTCAGTGTGACGACAGCAGTCTAGTTTTGTTATTGATAAGACAAGTTCTTAGGTGATTTTAGAATACAAGGCTTGGCATTCGAATCTGTGATAGATTCGAATGTAGCCATAGATTCGAATTGTTTAAGGCTTGGGATTCGAATCTGTGATAGATTCGAGTCTAGCCTTAGATTCGAATGGGCTAGATTCGAGACTGTCAATATGGACAGACTCGAATGGGCTTTGGGCCAGATTCGAGTTTGGCCCAAATCAGACTCGAATCAGGGTCTATAATTAGGGATAGACTCGAAATATTATCAGACTTTTTGCAGAATTCGTGAGGAATTGAGCAAGAGGCGATCTCGAGTTTATCAGCTAGGTGAGTGCCGTTTCGGAGAGAATTAGTACGTAGGATCGTTCGTGTGTCGTTCGTTCAGCGTCTAATAGTCTCCGTGTTTCCGTTGGTTGAGAGTTGTCCGTCTAACCGTCAACGAGGATTCCGCACTCGTTTACGGATCCGCGTCTAGATAGATCTTGCAGTGGTAAACCTTACAGAATGATTTCCTGAGATTCCCAACATGAAACACTGGGTGTATGCCTGACATTTCTTCAGGCAATTCCAGGCGATACGATTGATTTCCAACTTTTTCTACTATCTTGAATGGCCCAACAAATGTCGGAGCCAACTTGCCTCTCTTCACAAAATGAGTAACAGCTCTCATAGGTGATACTTTCAAGTAAACCCAGTCATTCACTTCAAAGCTGATAGGTTTGTCCCTTCTGTCATAATAACTGTTCTGACGGTCCTGGGCCGCTTTCATATTCTGTCTAATCAGCTGTATCTTTTCGTTTGTCTCTTGCAACAATGCCGGCCCAGCAATCGGCATTTCTCCAGATTCTCTCCAACAAGTAGGAGTCCTACACCTTCTCCCATACAACGCCTCAAACGGTGCCTTCTTTATTGTCGCGTGGTAGCTGTTATTGTACGAGAACTCTATTAGTGGCAAATGATCATCCCAACTGCCACCGAGATCCAGTACACATGATCTCATCATATCCTCCAAAGTGAGGATTGTTCGTTCACTCTGGCCATCGGTTTGCGGACGATAGGCCGTACTCATAGCAATTCTCGTTCCCAACCCTTCTTGCAATGCCGACCAAAAGTTTGTGGTGAAGCGGCTATCACGGTCAGATATAATGGACTTTGGTACTCCATGTCTAGAAACAATTTCATCCATGTAAATCTGAGCCAATCTTTCAAGCGAGTAATTTTCTCTAATCGGCATAAAGTGAGCCGATTTAGTCAATCTATCAACTATTACCCACACTGCATCATGTTGACGCCTAGTCTTTGGCAGTTTCGTAACAAAGTCCATAGTTATGTGCTCCCACTTCCATTCCGGAATGCGAAGCGGTTGCATACTGCCGTATGGTTGCTGATGCTCGGCTTTCACTAGCCGACAAGTCCTACACCGTTCTACGTACTGGCTGATATCCTTTTTCAATCCCGGCCACCAAAAGTCTGCCTTTAAGTCGTTGTACATCTTTGTGCTCCCGGGATGTACAGAAGATTTTGATTGATGCGCTTCTTCGATAATCACATTTCTCATGCCACCATACTTCGGCACCCAAATCCTTCCATAAATTCCTTTCAACCCCGACTCACTAGTTTCCATAACATTTTTCTGTACTCTAATATCCTCAGCACCAATATTCTCTTCCCTCAAAGCTTCCACTTGAGCGGCTTTAACATCGTCAATAATTGTGGAGGTTAACATCGTGGACGTCAGCGTATAACAACATTCCTTGGCATAAGCTTTGCGACTCAAAGCATCGGCTACTACGTTAGCCTTTCCAGGATGATACAATATTTCACAATCGTAGTCTTTGATAAGCTCCATCGATCGTCTTTGCCTCATATTGAGCTCCTTCTGACTAAATATGTATTTTAAACTCTTATGGTCCGTGTATAACTGACACTTAGTTCCATACAGATAGTATATCCACAATTTCAGTGCAAAAGTGACAACTGTCAACTCAAGATCATGAGTTGAGTAATTCTTTTCATGCTGCTTAAGCTGTCTCGAGGCGTATGCTATAACTTTTCCTCGCTGCATTAGTACAGCGCCTAATCCCAACCTTGAAGCATCTGTGTATACTACAAAATCCTCATTGCCCTCCGGTAGAGCAAGTATCGGTGCTTCACTTAGTGTTTTCTTCAAGATCTCAAATGCTTCTTGTTGTATGGTTTCCCAAACAAATGGTGCATTCTTCTTCGTTAATGCCGTCAACGGAACTGCAATCTTTGAGAAGTCCTTTATAAACCTCCTATAATATCCCGCCAATCCAAGAAAATTCCTGATTTCTGTAGCTGATTGCGGCGGTTCCCAATTCTTTATCGCTTCAACTTTGGCTGGATCTACAGAAATCCCAGCCCCTGAAATCACATGCCCCAAAAATTGAATCTGTTGCAGCCAAAACTCACATTTCGAGAACTTGGCATACAACTTCTCCTTTCTTAACAGTTCCAACAATTCTTTTAGGTGATCAGCGTGTTCGGCCTCAGACTTAGAGTATACCAAAATATCGTCAATGAACACAATCACCGACTTATCCAACATCGGTCTACAAACCCTATTCATCAAGTCCATAAAGACAGCCGGGGCGTTAGTTAACCCAAAAGGCATGACCAGAAACTCGTAATGCCCATACCGAGTTCTGAAAGCTGTCTTCGGTACATCTTCTTCTCTTACTTTTAACTGATGGTATCCCGACCTCAAGTCGATCTTAGAAAAGACATAATCCCCGTGTAACTGATCAAACAAGTCATCTATCCGCGGCAGCGGATACTTGTTCTTGATCGTCAATTTATTCAGCTCCCGGTAGTCAATGCACATCCTCATCGTGCCATCTTTCTTCTTAACAAATAATACCGGAGCTCCCCATGGCGATGAACTCGGTCGAATGAAGCCCTTGTCCAACGAGTCTTGAAGCTGTGTCATCATTTCTTTACTCTCAGTTGGGGCAAGACGATAAGGAGAACGAGCTACCGGTGCAGCTCCAGGGATCAAGTCAATTTTAAATTCCACTTGTCTCTCAGGCGGCACGCCATACAAGTCTTCCGGAAACACATCCGGGAAATGTGAAACAACAGGCACATCGGCCAAAGTCCTTTTCTCAGCCTTAGCATCAATCACATATGCTAAGTAAGCATCACACCCCTTTGCAACAAGCTTTCGTGCTTTTGCAATAGTCAGCAAACACAGATCCCTGCTTCTCCTATCCCCGTATATACATATCTCACGCCCCTCTAGAGTAGTTATCTTTATCATACGATTCTTACACACTATATGGGCTTCATTCTCAATCAACTAGTCCATCCCGACTATCACGTCAAACTCACTGAACTCAATAGGAATCAGGTTCAAATTGAAGACTACATCCTCAATTACTAACGTGCAGTTACGGTATACGTGATCTACCTTGACTAGAGCGTTGCTAGCAGTTTCTATGTCAAGTATAGTAGACAACTTAGACAGTGGCATCGACAATAGTTGAGCAAAAGCAGTAGACACAAAGGACCGGTTGGCACCCGAATCGAAAAGAACTCGTGCAGGCATGGAATTAACAATAAACATACCAGTAACCACCTCGGGGTTTTCCTTAGCCTCCTCTGCCGTTATCTGAAATGCACGAGCTGGTGCCCTTTGTGGCTGGTTCCGGCGGTTGACTGAACCACCACTAGATACCCCTGATGAACGGGTCGATGATGGAGCAGCAGCTGCTGGAGCGTTCTTCTGACAATTTCTACTGTAATGCCCCCATACACCACACTTATGGCAAGCATCACCTTTCCTTGGGCACTCACTCTGAAAATGGCCAACTCTCCACAGCAAAAGCAAGCACGTCCATTAGTGCACTTGCCGAAATGTTCCAGATGACACTTCTTACAGTATCGCGGATCGGTGTTGATGGAGTAGGCACGAGCACGACCAGAAGAACCAGACTAACGACGATAAGACTATTGCGGCGAGTACTGAGACGAGCGAGAAGAACCAGAGTAGCCTCCTTCGCGTTGACGTTTTGGTAGTGACGGTTGTGTTGGGTTGGTGGAAGCAACAGCAGACCCAATGGAATAACCCGACATGATCAGAATTTGCTTTACATTCCTGGCAGCCTCAAGTAAGCCAGTGAATGTAGGGTAGCGGACGTTGCTCATAACCCTTCTAATTTCAATATCCAGACCAGCCTCGAACCTGGTCACCTTCCTTTCTTCAGTATCAACTTGATGAGGCGCAAACAGACTCAGCCTCGTGAACTCCACAGCATACTGAGACACAGTCTTAGTCCCCTGCATCAATGCCATAAACTTTGCCTCCAGTCTTCGACGCTCATCAACTGGACAGTATTGCTGAGTGAATAAGTCCTTGAACTCAGCCCAAGTCATAACAGAAACCTTCTCCAGTGTCAAAGCATTCACCATAGCATTCCACCACATAATTGCGTCATTAGTGAACATTGCTGTAGCATACCGAACCATGTCCTTCTCAGCACAATCGCTGATTCGGAATGTCCGTTCGGTTGCTGTTATCCATTCCAGTGCGGCAACAGCATCACCCAATCCATTAAACTCCACAGCACCATTTCCTTTGAAATCCTTAAACCGACAACCTTTGGGTTTGTTAGACGACCCAGTGTTGTCATCTTGTTCATCATTATTGTTGCCCCCTTCCTTCTCCTTGTTCTTTCTCTTATCCTCTGTTCTCTTAGCATCGGCCTCATCTCGAGCCCGAAACTGATCTTGTATCATCTTATTCTGCTCAGCCATCATGGCTAGCATCATCTCTCTGGCTTCTTCGGGTGTCATTCCTCCTCCAGACATGTTCTGAAATTATAAACATATAATTTGTTTAGTGACATGTCATTAATTTAAAGACACCACCCATTTGTTCCGTATGATAGTCAATCTCCTATAATTACTAGATCATAACCTATCTTAGTTCAGATCATTACTTAAACCACTACATGTCATCACTTAATGTTTGAGACCAAGACCTCACGGACACTTGAATCTCAAACTACTGCTTTGATACCATCTCGTGTGACACCCTTGCCACATTTAACCACAATTACATAACACCCAGGATAAAACACCAAACATAAATTACATAATGATCTGAAAGCTTAATTAAAATGCGGAAGCAATAAAATACATAAATAAAATATTACAACCGTTTCAAACACCCTATGGTGCTATAGGGTTCCAATTCTAAGTCTACATACTCAGTGACATTACAATCATCCAGAATACATATTATAAAAACAATCCAATTATTCAATTACCATGCTGATTAGTAGATAACCTTCAATCACTTGAACAAATGACCTAGCTAGACGGTCCGGCTGCAGACTTTCCTTTTCCTGTAAAAACATCAACAACTGAGGGATAAGCGAATGCTTAGTGAATACACAGAGTTACGCATTTTATAAATCTTTATGAGGCCCACAAGAGTAGCACCGACGACACACGTCGTGCCCTCTCCACGTACACAAAGTACGACACACATGAGCCGTCGCTCCTACGAGCCCAAAGCTCGGTATGAAACCCAACCATCTGAGACAGACATAACATCGGGGATGACATACTGCTTACCAGAACCTCGGAGGGATCAGCTCCGGGTCATATAGCGCAGTAACATCGGAGTAACAAATGCGACCCGCCGGTCCATCGTTAGATGCACAACAAACGAACGGACATGCATCAAATAAGAATGTGCATCTAAATCTACGCAAGTTAGTAGAATTCCAAACGAATAATGAAGCAACATGTCTCAGCAGGCAATAGCAATCATAAAGCAGATATAAACATGCGAAATCATATGTACTCACAGTAGGTGCGTTATTAAACTTTAAGAAATTTTATTTCTCTGCGGGCTTTCAACCGGACTCACAAAGTACCCCACTGTGGGTTAAATAACACCACAAGGGACCTGTTTCATTTCCATAAGGAAAGCATATTATTATCATGTTCATACGTGAATGAGCATCAATTTATACTAATAAAAATAATACAACATTCGGAACTGACACCCGAAATTCATATTTAAATCTTCTTACTTGATGGATTAATTATTCCCAATTTATTCCTTTCAATAACTTATCAATAAGTTCCATCCATTTTCTCAAATTATAGCGTAAATCCCTCGGAATTGTAATCCGAGAATTATACTTTAATTTCCAATTTCTGAGATTTCCATAATGTCCGGAAATTATCATTATATGACTGAATTAAAGAAGGTCCGATTGTTTCTATTTTATTTTCACAAATTAAACCCAACCGAGATGACTATATTTATATATATGTTAATGATTGTATACTTGTATATACAATAAAATGTTGTGATGGATTTGGTAGCTTTATCTTTAATTATTTCCATCACACCCAACAATCATACCTAAATTTGTGTATATATATGTGTGTATATTGCTCACATGCATACACACCCTTTCATGCATGCAATCGAGATTAACAAGAAAAGAATTAAAGATAGAGGTTTCGGTACATGTGTTAACCCAATCCATAAAGTTTCGGTAGCTTTGGTTGGTTCTCGGTCATTCCTGAAACCTTCCAAGTTTCGGTATTATGTAGGTACCTCCATTTTGGTTCGGTGCATGCTAAAGGTTTCGGCACACATAAAGGTTTCAGTATTTGAGTATGCATATATATATATAGTTTCGGTATGGGGGAGGGGTTTCGGTAGTTTGTACCGAAACCTTTATGGTTTCGGTACCCCCAACTAGTTTCGGTACTTGTAAAAGGTTTCACTATCATTCTTGAGTTTCAGTACCCTTCTTTTGTGGGTTTCAGTAAGTTCATATATGTTTCGGTAATGGCAATACCGAAACCATAAGGTTTCGGTACCCATTATGTTGTTTCAGTATTCAAACGTGCACACACAGATCAATATAAATTTTTCCAAAATCTTAAGATTTAACTTGAATTAGAATCCGATATTTTGTACACAACTTCTACAATACTAGATTTACATAAACCCACAAGAATATCTAACATGCATATACATTTTGGACCAAAATCTCAGATTTGGTTTTCATCCAAAAAACCGAACTATAAACCTTAAATTCGAGATTTTTAAGAGATAATTACCTTATATTGCTTGTTGTAATGATTATAGTTTCTCCTAAGCAACTCAAATCTGAAATTTCAACCTCCAATTTGATGTCTTCATTGATTTCTTGATTTAATGATACACGAACCGTGGGTTTCTTTCTTTTTAGAGAGAAGAAGAGAGCAGGGAGAAGAAAGATGTGAATGAACCAAATTAAAGAGACTTATGTCTTTTTAATTTCCACTTCCAACTTTTAACACATTCAACCCCTCAACTTTCTAACTTCCTTAAATACTGATTTGTGTCATATTTTTCATTATCAATATAACTTAAAAATCATCATACTTAAATAATTTAAAACTAGAAATTCTCTAATTTCTTAATTCTTCAAAATAGCAATCAAATTCTTAAATTCCATTAAATAAAGATTAAATCTTTATTTTATCATCTCAACCACTTAATAATAATCATATTAACTTAATAAATTTAAATCATCAATTTCTGGATAAAGCAACCGGCTTTTATAATTAATTAAAATACGATCCAACTTAAATTACAATTTTAAACTAATAAACCTCAATTACAATAATTTAATATCAGGATGTTACAATTTTCGACGGATCTTCAACTCTTTTCCCAGATCTAGGCTTAAGCCTTTCAAACCTTCCAGATCGACTCTCCCTTCGAATAATCTTGGCAACAACTTCAGCATATGGGTCGTCTCCTAGGTTGATCAATTCTTTCCAAGCCAACTCTTTCACTTCACACTTGGGCAATGTGTTGAAAAACTTCAACATTCTCCTCAAGTATTGTAGCCCATCTTTTCCCTTGAGTACAAATAGCTGCAGTTCTCTATCAAAGAACCAGCTTAAGATTCCTCCTGAGAGATTTCCAGGACTTCGCACTCTCATTTTTCTTCATCATAAGACCTGTCTTCTTTTCTTCCTTCCTGAAACATAGCTTTATCAGATCTTCTCTAGTTTGCTCCTTTTCAGCTACTTCAGGTTTCGATTCATCCGTATATGCTAGGTTAAGCTCATCCATATCGATCACATTCTGCTCATTATGAATATACTGTTCCGTGATATGTTGTTTTGGGATGACTACTTCATCAACATAGTCATCCTCGTCTTCTACAACCTCGTCATCCGACTTCCAATCCACAATCTCTTCAGGGATAAACTCTCCTTCCTCCAAGTCTTCTTGATTAAAACCAATATCCTCTTCATCATCAAGACCCCACAATGCTTTGATCATTTCATGCTCAGTAGTCTTTGAAGCTTCTCCTTCGACTTCTCTCACACCCGACTGACTAAGCTCCCCATGAATTTGAGCATGCTGAGCAGTCTTCTGAGAAAGATCTGCTAGCTCACTCTCTCTTTCAGCATCTGGATCATTGCCTGAGTCATCTTCTCTCCTCACCTCCTCACCTCAGCTTCCTTGCAACTACTCTCCCCCTGAGCTTGCAGATTTTTCAATAACTGCTCTAGGAGAGTCTTCATTGTCTTCATCTCAGACGCTTGATCAGTTACTGTTGTTCTCAACTCAGCATTTTCCTGATCAAGTCTGGCATTATGCGCTTGAAGCTCTTGTACTGCTGTTGAAAGTTGAAAATTTTGGACTGTTTGGAAGTCCACCTTTCCTTTCAGCTCTGTGAACCGCTGATTGTTAGTGAATGTAGATGATGTTGATGGAGTAGAAGTGGAAGATGATGGAGCGGTGGTTGGGGTTGATTGAGCAGCCGGTAACACAGGCACAGGAGCATAAGTGGATGGAGCTCCCTGCATGAATCTATGCCGCCTTGCCCTATGCCTAGACACGAGTGGAACTTCCTCCTCTTCTTCAAAATCTGAATCTTCTTCTTCTGTATCCCCACCTGCTAGCCTTGTCATTTTCTGTCTACTGACCACTAATCGTGATCCATATCTGCCAATTTGGATAGTTGGATCCTCATTATCAGAACTAGACTCTGAGGCATTCTCAACATGCACTTCAGCCTCAGTCTGGTCTCCTTCTTCTTCTCCTTCACCATGGACCTCTATGTCCATATCCTCAGCCTCAGGTGGCTGGTATTCATCAATGTCTCTGAATATATCATTGTACTCAGTTGGAGTCTCCAAAATCTCATGAACTAATTCTGCTGCAATATCCTGCTCAGCAGCCGTTCCTTGAGCCCAAGTTTCTTCTAGGGTTTGTGCCCTCTGATCAAAGTGTGGGGCCGAACTCGATGGCTCTGCAACGTCCATGGTTGGACCAGCTGCAGTCGATTCTGAATGTCGGCTAGAGGTTGGCCTAGCTGTCGGAGATCTTCTAGCCAGAGCTCGTTGCCTCTAACGTTGTTTTTGTTGCGGCTGCTGTTGTCGTTGTTGTTTCTGTGGAGCTTCACCTGCCCAGTTATCACCCTCTGGGGCTACTAAATCAGGGTCAATAACTGCTCCAAACAGAGGTGCCACTTGCGGCCTGATCTGCTCAGCCTTTCTCGCATTATGCGACTGGCAATCTAGCAAAATCCTTTTATCAATAATTGCCACGCCATTTGTATCTGGAAGATGAGGCAAATTTGGCAAAAAGTGGCGGATGATCATCATCGCAAAACGAGGATACATCAAAAAGCGTTCTCTCACCGGAGCTGCAATTTGGTGCACAAACTCCCCAAAGAAGATTTCAGAAAAACTGAATCGCTTGTTGTATACTAAGGCAATCAACGCCGATTGCAGCTTGGACACCATAGTATCAAAATCGGCCTTCTTCGGCGTAAAACAAACCATTATGACGTGCACGAGATAACGCCATTGGCCAATTAAGCCACTCTTCACATACGAGGCTTTCGTAATATCTTGGGCATATCCCATTCGAAAAAACGCCGCTTGCCTTATATGAACTGGAAAATTTATAGGCCCAGCTTCTTGGTCCTCTGTGCCTAGCTGTAGGATTTGACGCAACATCTCAGCCGAAAATACGATTGGCTGTCCCCCAACCCTTGTTCTTAGAACTGTTGGCATCACTGAGCAATCCACTTGGAGATGCTCCCAAAATTGACGTACATACGACAGAACAATTTGCAGGTTATGAGTCAAAGCATACGAGACTCGCGACTGAGTCAGAAAGTCGACCATATGCCGGTACGGCTGAGCTTCGGGTAATTCCCTATCCACAGACATAACCATGTTATGTTTATTATAGAAAGCCCGATCACCCATATCTGCACACACAAACAATAACCAATATTAGTAATGAAAAATAAAATGTAACTTGTTTATTTCGAATTTCCACAATTTTCAAACCTACATAAGTTTGAAATCCAACATTCGAATTTAGACAAGTTCAAATTTATTTTAAGACATTCGAATTTAAAGAAATTCGAGGATTATGTTCGAACTTTCTGACAAGTTCGAATATGAAGAACATGTTCGAAGTCGGTCATTTTCAAACAAAAATCCATGATTTTAACCCCATTTGACTTAAAAATTAGTATAGTCTAGTCCTATTGGGTTCTAATCGAAGTTATATGTGTTTTATTTGAACTTTTACCGGTTAAACTTGTGATTTTAAACCACATAGTTTAAACCTAAAAACTATCAAATAAACTCGATTTTTTGCCATGAAAAGGTCCTAAACTACCCAAACTTTGTATAATAATGATTATTATACCTAAGTATGTGATTAGGTTCGAGAAAAGTTTGAAAAACTTCGAGGAATAGAAAGAAAGTCGAATGTGACAAGTTCGAATGAACAAGTTCAAAATCGCAAGACAAGTTCGAATGAATAAAGTCGAAGGTAGGTGCCTTAAATGACGTACTGTTGACCTATTTATACCAACTACCTTCGAACTTGCCATATGTTCAAATTTCCTGAAAAATTCGAAGGTTAGTTCGCATTTGTCTGTCATTCGAATTTCAGGAAAATTTTGAAAATACTTGAATAAAATTCAACTTTTTCGTGTAACGGAATTTTACAAACCTTGCAAAATTATTCACACCAAGCAACAGATATTTACGCAATATTTGTTTATTCAACCAAAAATGCATCCTAGTAACTTTTACTTTTTTCCTACTTAACATAAAAATAAAAATAAAAATAAAATAAAATAAAATAAAATAAAATAAGATAAAGTAAAACTTAAACTTAAGCTACTCTAAACTACTTTTATAATTTTTGACATATACTAACAGAATATTTTTGTGAGAAAGTCAAAGAAAGGTTCAATCAGATAGCGGTGTCAATATGCACTTTCAGTATTACACTTTCACACTTAGGAATTTTTGATTCCTTTGATTGTTTGTCGTGAAATACAAACCAAGTCGATTGTCGGTATGATTTTTCCCTTTAAACATTTTACACTTTGGAATATCCCTTGGCCTTTTTATTTACCAAGAAGTTATCTTACGTGTCCCATACTTAGACATACTTCTATGATCAAGACAGACACACAATGATTATAACTTTTCGGTATTGCAAATTTTCTTTAAAAGGCAAACGTCGGACACAGTTCTGTATTTACATACAACAGAGTGTCTTAGTTTGTCTTAAAGTTTATTTAAAGCTAGCAAGACAGCGGTGACAGGTCTGTACTTACGTACAACAAAGTAACTTATCTTGTTAACTCGAATCAAAACAGAGGTGACAGGTCTGTACTTACGTACAACAAAGCGACTTGTTTTGACTCTCTGTTTTTATCAAAATTTTTCTTTTCTTTTCTTTTCTTTAAGATGTATTTGATGTTGCTATACATCCCCAAGAAAATTTGCATACCTCATTTAGAATCATTGTTTGTATGTCTCTATCATACAAATTAAGACCATTTGGCCATAAATCTAAGTTAGTTACACATAAGTCTTTTTCTTGAATATTTTATTAGGTTTTGAGATTCCCTTTGTGTATTATGCCTACCAACACATCAAACAAGAAAATGTATATCACTTAGAGTTTAAGGTGGATTATGTGTGAAAGCTTAACACTTAGAGATTGCATCGACTGTGCTAATTTTCGTCACTTTGAACCTATGTATCTAAGACTTGACTCAATTTTCTAATATTCTCTTTTTTTGAATTTTTTATGGTTTTCTCTGTCTTTTTTTTTTGTTTTTCATAAATAAGATAAGCTAATAAACTAACCTACTAACTTACTATAAAAGGAAATAAATTATACTTAAACACTAACTTACTATAAAAGGAAAAAAAATTCTACTTAACTACTAACTTACTATAAAAAGAAAGAAAATGTACTAAGGTCAAGTTACTCTGGATTACGCATACCATTCAGTTGAACTAACAACTCAAAGCGTGACTTATCAAAAGCTTTAGTGAATAAATCAGCATTATTATCTTCCGTTGCCACTTTTACCAGTTTTATTAAGTTCTTTTCAACACAATCACGTATAAAATGATGTCTTATGTCTATGTGCTTTGTTTTACTGTGTTTAACTGGATTATTAGTTATAGCAATTGTAGATTGGTTATCTATCCTAATGGGAGTATGAGTGTAAGTCAAACCGTAATCTCGTAATTGTTGTTGTATCCACAAAACCTGTGAACAGCAACTACCAGCAGCTACATATTCGGCCTCGCGCGTTGACACGACTACGGAAGTCTGTTTCTTGCATTGCCAGGATACCATCCTCCCTCCATGGAACTGACAACCTCTAGTTGTTGACTTTCAATTCAAGCTGCACCCTCCATAGTCTGAATCCGTGAATGCTTCCAATTCCAGATCAGCATCAGCATGATACCAAAGTCCCAGCTTCGGTTTCGACTTGAGGTATCTCAGAATCCGCTTCACCGCTTTCATATGCATTTCTTTCGGATTGGCTTGAAACCTACCACAAATACACACAGCAAACATTGTGTTAAGTCTAGAAGCAGTTAAATAAAAAAGTGAACTGATCATGGCCCGATATAGAGTTGGATCCACATCAGTATCACTTTCTATACCCGGTCCGAGATTGTGATTCACTTGAATCAGTGTACTTAAGTGAGGAGTCAGCTTTGTTCCTTCCATTCCGAAGCGCTCCAGAATATCATAGACATACTTCTTCTGATGGATAAACATGCCCTCCTTCATTTGTTCAACATGCAAACCCAGAAAGAAGTTTAACTCACCCTTAGCACTCATCTCAAACTTTGACTTCATCACCTTCTCGAAATCTTTGCACATCTGCTCGTCTGACCCAAAAATGATGTCACCACGTAGACTTGTACCAAGATAAAATGTTCTCCCTTTCTCTTTACGAACAAGGTACTATCAATTCTCCCTCTTTCAAACCCGTTGTCTAAAAGATGAGTTGATAGTGTCTCATACCATGCCCTAGGTGCCTGATGTAATCTATACAGAGCCTTAGCAAGACGATACACTCTGTCTGGATACTTTGGATCTGTAAACCTGGGCGGTTGTTCGACATACACCAGTTCCTTCACCTTGCCATACAGGAATGCACTCTTTACATCCAACTGATAGACTTTAAATCCTTTGAAGGATGTTGTAACATCCGGCACTAAACCAGGTTAGCAACAATGATCTAATCTGTATTTAATAGCCAATTATAATCTAATCAGTGGTCGTTAGAAATTAATCAATGTGATTAACAATGATATTAGAAAAATTCAACTCAATTAGAATCAAATTCATCAGTGCGATGAATCGGGAAATCAATTAATCCGATCAATTTACGATATGAGGGATTAATTCAACTAAGTACATAATTAAATTATGATTAGTGACACTAATCAAACACTAATACAATTACTTAATATTAATTATGCAAGACTAAAACAATTCATTAAAACAATGCATCCATAAGTATTTATGAAATTACATAAAAAGGCAAATACAAGAATAGATTTCTAAATACTTTTATACAAAAAAAAAATGAAAATACATGTAAAATACATGTAAGGGCCAGCCTATAGGGTGGCTTTTTAGTGGTTGACATACTCACTTTAAACACCATCATTTTGTTTAAAAGTTCACTCTTCCTTTTCATCCCATGTCTTTCATCATTTGAAGGACCAAAATTTCTTCTATAAAAAGAGAAGCATTTCATTCATTTGAATCACACCAAAAACCCTTCTATCTCTCTTTCTAAATCCGGATCACACACACACACATTGCCAACATATTCATTCAAGTGTTCTTGGTGAAATTCAAGTGTTCTTGGTGGAATTCAAGTGTTCTTGGTGCATATCTTGCAAAGATTTCAACTTCTACTCAAAATCATACTCTAAACACTTCAATGTAAGTAAATACTAATTTATTTCATGATACATTTATGTTTATATAAGTCTTGCATAATATGTATAATCACCAACAACAACAAGTTTCATAAAAACTCAAGTTTATAAATTTCTAGTTTTGTTTTTAAGTTGTTTTCTTCAAATGTGTTTATAAAAATATAAACACATCATATAAGTGTAAATATTATGAACACAATTGATATATATGTGTTTTATAACTTTTATACAAGTAGTCTTTGAATAAACAACAAGAATCATAAGTTATTTCAAGTTTATAAACTGCGGATTTTCAGCAGAAAATTTATATTAACTTTGAAAACTCATAACTATTTCATAACTTAACGAAATGAGTTGATTCTTGTCTCAAAAGTTAGATCTATGTCTTAACTATAGATCTGGAAGTTTTCATAATTTATTTTGGGGTTTAAGACCTCCAGAAATTATTTTGGAAACCGAAAGTTTGACAGCTCAAAAATGGCCAACATAGGGCTTTCAACAACCTTTTTCCCTAACCTAAACATCTCGAAAAATGACCGTTCTTGATTCTAAAAATCCTTTGTATATAGTAGTTTAATGTCCTAGAAAACCAAAGCCTAAAACGTTTTGGAGCTTGGTCAAAAACAGCCTCAAAGTAGGCCGAAAAACCTCCGAAAAAGCTGGAAAATTATATATATATAAACTTGACGTTTTAAGTGGGTTTTATTTATAAACTTGTAATGTTAGGTGATTTAAGACATAAAAATTTATAAATATATATGTTATCATATATTGGAGATGTTAAGTCTCTATTACCGTTTAGGACTCGATTAAACTCACCCGGTGCATCATCCATCAACTTACGCTAAATAGTATTTTACGCTCGTTTTTGCCATCACAAGTTCGGTGAGTCCTCATAGCCCCTATTTTCACACTGTTATGTTTTGGGGTTGAAATACATGCTTCGTTTTCATATGGACACGAAAACAACTTCATTTCTGTTATGTATTATACATGTGGTTCCATCAGCCCTTAAATCATCAACCGTTAAGTGCATTTATTTGTAAGCGCGAATATATTGTGGATAGATCTATCGGGAGTCATGTCCCCCATTCGGGTTAGTTCGGGTCGGCTAACAGCAGGTGCATATATATTTAACACACGGTATTACGTATGGGAATACTGCACAGGGCAAACTCATTTTAATTAAGTTTCGGTTGCATGATGGTTTATATGTAATACATAACATGGAATTTATGATTTTATAAATTCAAACTCTACTGTGGTTGTCCATACAAGTCAGATTTACGTGTAAACCTATAAGCTCACCAACAATTTTGTTGACGTATTTTAGTGTGTATTTTCACGAAATTAAGGCAAGTGTGCCTTCCGACGTATTTACTTTCAAGCTTCCGCATCCATGGAGTCGCATGCATATTCAAAACTAACGGAGATTTAGCTGCATTATTTTTGATACTTTAATTATGTAATTAAATCTCTGTATTGTGCGAACTTCTTTTTTTCATATCAGACTATGTAAAACATTGCTAAGTTTTAAAGTTGTAACGATGCATTTTAAAAACGTCCATATAGTGGTCGTTCGTTATGATTATGGCTTCCGTGACGTCGCGCTTCGTTGCCAACCGGGGTAACGGGGTGTGACAGATTGGTATCAGAGCCATAGTTATAGTGAACTAGGTTGCATTAGTACCCTAGACTATAACTGCACTTAAGTTTTACTGATTTTGAAAATATTTTGTAACTAACTAAAATACAATGCATGGACCTTGATAGCAGAAAACATGTCCCACCAAGAGATAATCATTCTGTCCGACTCAGAAGAGGAGTATACCCCTACCAGCCCATACAACCCGGAAGTATTTTCTGAAGAGGACCCGACCGAGGAGGAAGACCCCTCGGAGGACGAGGATCCAATGGAAGAATCAGACGAAGAAGAACCGATGGAAGAGGACAACGCCAGAGTAGATCCACCATCCCCGGTGATCCCCACCCGCATTCCATACCACCCAGCGGTGCCATCATTCAAGCCGTACCGTCCCTACCCAAACGGCCCAAAGATGTTGTACACCCCGAAAGAGGGTGATCACACCGAGGCGGGAGTCTATTCCCATCTCGACTCCTCAACCAAATCCCTCACCACAGCACCGACGGGTAGACGCCCAAAGATGGGGTCGGATGCCTGAGACTCTCCGTGAGTGAAGACAAGAGGAAGGAATCCCTTCCCAGTTCAAGGTCGGAGAACCATCTTCCGCACCGATCCCACCGCTCACCCAGCAGACGGCTGACCAGACCGTACCCCTGCTAGTAGCAAAGTCTTCACGACACGACCTCCAAATCCGGTTACTTAAAAAGGATATTGGAGAATTGACTGACCGTTTGGAGCGGGAGGAGATTCAGAACTCCAATTTGTACTGGGTTAACCAGCACGCCCTCACCATCCAACAGGATGGTCTGGATGAGCTTTGGCAGCGACTAGCCGAAAGCGAGGCTCGGAACGAGGAGCTAGCTCAGCGCCTCAACGCGTTGGAGAAAAGGAGAGACCCCTGATCACTCCCACACTTAGTACCCTTTATCTATCTTTCTAATGTTAGGAAAAATATTATGTAATAGTGTAGGACAAAAATAAAATTTCGGGTAATAACCCGCCCATTGTAAGAAAGTTATGAATGATTAATGAATATTGCGGGTTATTTATGAAATTGTGTTTGATGATTTAGTGACGTGCCTTAAGAAAAATTGAAATCTTTAAGATTCAACTTCTTACACTATGCCCTTTTCTTTAAACTTTAAGATAATGCCGCCAAGAAGAGCCATGAACGCTGCAAAAATCGAGGAATTAGTCGCACAAAGAGTGGTCGCCGCTATAGCCACTTTTGAGACCAACCGAAACAGTTCTGCTAACGGAGATGGTGGTGCTAGCCGCACCACGGGAGGTACTGAAACCCACCCAAAGGGTTGTGGAATTAAGGGGTTTTTGAGTTGCGAGCCCCGATACTTTAACGGAACTGAAGGAGCCGTCGGATTGGTACGATGGTTCGAGAAATAATCTGTCTTCCGTGTTAGTGGATGTGTCGAAGGAGACAAGGTGAAATTCGCCACCCACACTCTGCAAGATAGCGCCTTGACATGGTGGAACTCGTATACCCAGTTTGTGGGGATTGATGCAGCTTACCAAGTCGCCTGGACTGAGTTAATGCAAATGATGACCGACGAGTTTTGCCCAAGAAATGAACTACAGAAGATGGAGTCAGAGTTTTGGAATCTGGCTATGAAAGGGACGGTTGTAACTGGGTACACCAACCGATTCCACGAACTAAGCATTCTGTGCCCTCAAATGCTGACCCCTGAATACAAGAAAATTGGGCGTTACATTTGGGGACTCGCTCCTCAAATTCAAGGCAATGTCACAGCCTCCAACCCAACCACCATTCAGGATGCCATCAGAATGGCCAATAAAGTTATGGATCAAGTGTCCCGGAAAATCAAAGCCAAGGCTGGGGAAAACAAGAGGAAATGGGAGGACAAGTCTGGAAAGAATACGGGCTCACAACCCAAGATGCCCGAAACCATCGAGGCTTATGTAGCGGGAGTTGAAACAAGGAAAGGCTACACTGGTACAAAGCCTTTCTGCACCCAATGCACCTATCATCACAACAAGGGTCCCTGCCCAACCCCTTGCGGAAAATGCAAACGTCTTGGTCATTTGGCCAAGGACTGTAAATTCGGTACCCCGGGTAACAATGGCGGCAATCAGAGAGGCTGCTATGAATGTGGAGGTGCCGGTCACTTCAGGAGTGAGTTCCCGAAGTTGAGAAATGGTGGAGGAGCTAAGGGGAGAGCTTTTGTATTAGGAGCAGGAGACGCTCGTCAGGATCCCCATGTGGTATTAGGTACGTTTCTTTTAAACGACATTTACGCTTACGTACTCTTTGATACTGGGGCTGATAGGAGCTTTATATCTGATAAGTTTCGTAAGCAATTTAATGCCACTCCTTTTCCCTTAGACAACTCTTATACTATAGAACTGGCTGACGGCAAAATAATAGAGGCAAGTAGTATTTTTAAGGAATGCACACTGAAGCTGGAAGATCATCCCTTTAAGATAGACTTGATGCCTATAGAACTCAGAAGTTTTGATGAAGTAATTGGTATGGATTGGTTGTCACACAATCATGCCGAGATTTTGTTCGGTAAGAAAGTGGTACGGATACCACTCCACAAGAAGAAGGTCCTAACAATCCAAGGGGAAAGAAAGAATCGACAGCTGAATGTCATATCTGGCCTAAGGACATTAAAATGCCTTAGGAAAGGTTGCCATGCAGTATTAGTACAGATTGCAGAAAAAGAGTCGGAGGAGAAACGACTCGAGGATATTCCAGTGGTTTGTGACTATCCGAAGGTCTTCCTGGAAGATTTGCCTGGGCTTCCGCCAGCTAGGCAAGTGGAGTTCCAAATCGACTTGGTGCCGGGAGCTGCATCGATCGCAAGAGCCCCATATAGACTGGCTCCTTCTGAAATGCAAGAGCTATCCAATCAACTACAAGAGTTGATGGATAAAGGATTCATTCGACCAAGTTCCTCACATTGGGGAGCTCCCGTCTTATTTGTGAAAAAGAAAGACGGATCCTTCAGGATGTGCATAGACTACCGAGAGCTAAACAACTTAACGGTAAAGACCCGCTACCCCCTTCCCAGAATTGACGACCTGTTTGACCAACTACAGGGATCTAGCTTCTACTCTAAGATTGATCTGCGATCCGGTTATCATCAAGTAAAGGTTCGGGAAAAAGACATTCCCAAGACAGCGTTCAGAACTCGTTATGGACATTACGAATTCCAGGTGATGCCATTCGGTTTAACCAACGCACCAGCCGTATTCATGGACCTCATGAATCGAGTGTGTAAACCGTATCTGGACAAATTTGTAATAGTGTTCATAGAAGATATCCTCATCTATTCCAGAAATAAGGAGGAGCACGAACAACATCTCAAGCTGATCTTGGAGTTGTTAGAGAAGGAACAGTTATACGCCAAATTTTCCAAATGTGAATTTTGGTTGCGAGAAGTTAAATTCCTTGGACATGTGATCAACAGCCAGGGAATCCAAGTTGATCCATCAAAAATCGAGGCCATAAAGAACTGGGAAACTCCTAGAACTCCCACGGAAATCCGCTAATTTCTAGGACTTGCCGGTTATTATAGGCGATTTATTGAAAACTTCTCAAAGATAGCAGGTTCCTTAACAGAGCTGACTCGGAAAGATGTAAAATATATCTGGGGTGAAGAGCAGGAAAAAGCGATTCAACAGTTAAAGCAAAGATTGTGTAGTGCCCCAATTCTGTCCTTACCTGAAGGGACAGAAAATTTTGTCGTCTACTGTGATGCCTCACACAATGGATTAGGTTGTGTGCTCATGCAAATGGATAAAGTCATTGCTTACGCATCATGGCAACTCAAAATCCACAAGGTGAACTATACGACTCATGACTTGGAGCTTGGAGCAGTGGTGTTTGCTTTCAAAATATGGAGGCACTACCTGTACGGAACTAAGTGCACGGTGTTCACAAATCATAAAAGCCTTCAGCACATTCTGAATCAGAAAGAGTTAAATAAGAGGCAACGTCGTCGGGTTGAGCTACTTAGCGATTACGACTGTGAAATTCGTTATCATCCGGGGAAGGCGAATGTTGTAGCTGATGCCCTGAGCCGAAAGGAACGGGTTAAACAATTGAGAGTCCGAGCTTTGGTCTTACTATACAGTCAAACCTAAACTCTCAAGTCCGCAAGGCACAAGAAGCAGCAGTCAAGGAGGGTAACCTACTGGATGAGGCCTTGAGAGAAATGGATAAGCAGTTTGAAATCAAGTCGGATGGATGTCGGTACTTCATGGGCAGAATTTGGCTACCAAAATTCGGAGGAGTAAGGAAGCTGGTCATGGATGAAGGGCATAAAACAAGATAAGTTATTCATCCAGGGTCAGATAAGATGTACCACGACTTGAAGGAAATGTACTGGTGGCCAAACATGAAGGCTAACATTGCTACATATGTCAGCAAGTGCCTAACGTGTTTGGAAGTTAAGGCTGAGCACCAGAAACCATTCAGATTGTTAGTTCAACCGGAAATACCCCAGTGGAAGTGGGAGAACATCACCATGGACTTCATCACCAAGTTGCCAAAGACTTCTGGAGGTTATGACACCATTTAGGTGATTGTGGATCGACTTACCAAGACCGCACACTTCCTGCCAATCAAGGAGACTGATAAGATGGATAAGTTAACAGGAATCTATCATAAAGAAGTCGTCTCAAGGCACGGAGTACCAGTATCAATTATATCAGACAGGCACAGCCGATTCACATCAAGATTTTGGCAATCGTTGCAAGAAGCACTGGGTACACGTCTAGATATGAGCACAACCTATCACCCGCAAACAGATGGTCAGAGTGAAAGGACGATTCAGACTTTGGAAGACATGCTAAGGGCATGTGTCATCGACTTTGGCGAAAGTTGGGACAGGCACCTGCCATTAGTTGAGTTTTCCTATAACAACAGCTGTCACTCAAGTATTAAGACCGCTCCATTCGAGGCACTCTATGGGAGAAAGTGTCGATCACCACTTTCTTGGGCCGAAGTAGGAGATAGTAAGATTACTGGACCTGAGATCATCCAAGAGACTACAGAAAAGATAGCCCAGATTCGAAACCGATTAAAGATCGCGCGGGATCGACAGAAAAGCTATGCCGATGTTCGATGGAAGGATTTGGAATTCCAAGAGGGAGATCAAGTAATATTGAAAGTCTCGCCTTGGAAGGGCGTAATCCGTTTTGGGAAACGAGGAAAACTCAATCCTCGTTATATCGGACCATTCAAGATCACCAAAAGAATTGGCCCGGTAGCTTACCGACTCAATCTACCCCCAGAGCATAGTAACATTCATAATACCTTCCACGTGTCCAATCTTAAGAAGTGCCTGGCTGATGAAACACTCCTTATACCTATGGACGAGCTAGAGCTAGATGATAAGTTGAACTTCATTGAACAACACGTGGAAATAATGGGCCGAGAAGTGAAGAAACTAAAACACAGCCGAATCCCGATAATAAAAGTCAGATGGAACTCTAAGCGAGGTCATGAGTTTACGTGGGAACACGAAGACCAGTTCTGAGAAAAATACCCTCAGCTGTTCCCTGTAGGTCCCAAAAGGTTTCCCAAGTATATAGTCTTAAGCTGTAGAGGAGGGGGGGGGGGGGACGGTGAATACAACTATTTAAAAGCTATACACTCTTTTCTCAATGTTTGTGTGTATTATCAACAAAAGTTAATTACAAACATGCTTGAATGCGGAAAGGTTCAAGCTGAGATGACAGATACAAGAGTATGTTAACTAATCTAAGACAAACTTAAACTAGTTACAATGAATACACTCACTTAGAATTACACACTATGTTTACAAGACTCAAAGAAACAGCTTGAACAAGAACAGCTTAGACACCAAGCACTGTTATATTCAAGCAGACTTGCATGCATGAAAGATACACTTGAATGCACGTTCACTCTTGGCTTCAGCACATAGCTTTTTGGCTTAATCTTTCAATCCTTGGAAGTTTCCTTTTATACGCACTCAGATGATCTAAGTGAAGCTTCTTCATAGGACGAAAGGAAAAGTGAAAAGTCTTGTTTGAAAAGACAACATAAACTTTTCTGCACATTCTGAAAAGCAGACTTGTCTTCATGTGTGCAGAACTTTTGTCTTTTCTGTTTGTCTACTGTTGCATTAGCTTTAACTAAATAAGGAATGTCAAATTTGTGTCTTTCTTCCTTTGTCAAAGCCTATTTTAATATAAGAAAAAGGTCTGTCACCCTTTTTCAAATATCCTTTTGTCTTCATGTGACAGAACAGCGTGGGCAGGCTGAGCAGTTCTGTTTTCCACTTTGTCTTCGACTTTGTAAACTGATCTTCTAGCCGAAAACAATACATGAAGACTTGGAAACATATTCCATAAAGTGTTTTAACCTGTTCACAAAGAACAGATTCTGTTCACAAAGAATTGAACACTTGTAAACTGCCCAAGCTGCTCACCAGTGTAGAGCAGCGTAGACAGTTTATGTCCAGCCTGTTCAGCAGACAGAACAGCTTGGACAAACTGCCTTTGTTGCAACACATGCAACAGGGTAAACAGCTTTGGGCTGATATTGCAAGTCATTTTCAGGTTTCAATAAGGCATATTACAACCCTTAATTTCAACCTTCAAATGCATCAACAGGTTTGATTGAAAATCTCCCCCTCAGATGCAGAACAGGTTTGACTGAGGCCTTTTTGTGCCTAACATTCTCAAATAATCAAGCAGTGGAGAGCACGAGCTAATTTCGGGACGAAATTCCCTTAACAGGGGGAGACTGTAACATCCGACACTAAACCAGGTTAGCAACAATGACCTAATCTGTATTCAATAGCCAATTATAATCTAATCAGTGGGCATCAGAAATTAATCAAGGTGATTAACAATGTTATTAGAAAAATTCAACTCAATTAGAATCAAATTCATCGGTGCGATGAATCGGGAAATCAATTAATCCGATCAATTTACGATATCAGTGATTAATTCAACTAAGTACATAATTAAATTATCATTAGTGACACTAATCAAACACTAATACAATTACTTAACATTAATTATTCAAGACTAAAACAATTCATTAAAACAATGCATCCATAAGTATTTATGAAATTGCATAAAAAGGGAAATACAAGAATACATTTCTAAATACTTTTATACAAAAAAATGAAAACACATGTAAGGGCCGGCCTAGAGGGTGGCTTTTTAGTGGTTGACTTTAATATTTTATTACAAAAATCATACTCACTTTAAACACCATCATTTTGTTTAAAAGTGCACTCTTCCTTTTCATCCCATGTCTTTCATCATTTGAAGGACCAAAATTTCTTCTATAAATAGAGAAGAATTCCATTCATTTGAATCACACCAAAAACCCTTTTATCTCTCTCTCTAAATCCGGATCACACACACACACATTGCCAACATTTTCATTCAAGTGTTCTTGGTGAAATTCAAGTGTTCTTGGTGGAATTCAAGTGTTCTTGGTGCATATCTTGCAAAGATTTCATCTACTACTCAAAATCATAGTCTAAACACTTCAAAGTAAGTAATACTAACTTATTTCATCATACATTTATGTTTATATAAGTCTTGCATAATATATATAATCACCAACAACAACAAGTTTCATAAAAACTCAAGTTTATAAATTTCTAGTTTTGTTTTTAAGTTGTTTTCTTCAAATGTGATTATAGAAATATAAACACATCATATAAGTGTAAATATTATGAAAACAAGTGATATATATGTGTTTTATAACTTTTATAAAAGTAGTCTTTGAATAAACAACAAGAATCATAAGTTATTTCAAGTTTATAAACTGCGGATTTTCGGCTGAAAATTTATATCAACTTTGAAAAACCATAACTAATTCATAACTTAACGAAATGAGTTGATTCTTGTCTAAAAAGTTAGATCTATGTCTTAACTATAGATCTGGAAGTTTTCATAATTTATTTTGGAGTTTAAGACCTCCAGAAATAATTTGGGAAACCGAAAGTTTGACAGCTCAAAAATGGCCAACATAGGGTTTTCAACAAGCTTTTTCCCTAACCTAAACATCTCCAATGTAAGGTCTACCACTACGAGATCTATCTAGACGCGGAACCGTCAACGAGTGCGGAATCCTCGTTAACGGGTAGACGGAAACAACTCTCACCAAGAAACACGGAGACTATCAGAAGCTGAACGAACGACACACGAACGATCCTACGAACTGATTCTCTCCGAAACGGCACTAACACTGATGATAAACTCGAGATCGCCTTTTGCTTAATCACTCTCGAATTCTGCAAAAAGTCTGATAATATTTCGAGTCTATCCCTAATTATAGAGGCTAATTCGAGTCTGCCATGGGCCAAACTCGAATCTGGCCCAAGGCCCATTCGAGTTTGTCCTCATTGACACTCTCGAATCTGCCTACATTCGAATCTAGGTCGACATTCGAATCTGACACAGATTCGAATGTCAAACCTTATTTAATTCGAATCTACTATTTCACATACTCAACTTAGTATTGAAACTTATTTTTTTACCTTATGATTGATTTTATCTTTGATCTTTATGTTTGAACTTCTTGTAATACGTTACATCAAGTTCAAACACACAAACAATGATAAATATCAACCATATATAAACATATATAACAAACACTTGCTAAAACCACAATGTAGGATCACTTAGACTGCTATCGTCACACAGGATGTACCAACAGACTCCCCCTTGACGATAGCTTCTAATAATTCACACATTTGATCAAGAACTTTGTTTATTATTTATTCAAACTACTTCCAGCATACAAGCCCTTTTCAACACATACTTTAACTACATTCTCATATTTCCTAGCCTCACTATCCATATGAGCATCACTAGAAATCTTACAAGCATGCAAAATTTGAAGGTCATCTCGAGAAAGGTTTACAAGGTGAAGAGGATCATAGATTCTAAGAATCACCTTTTCATCAAAATCTTCCATCACCGCTTCCCCAGTCTCACTCTCAACATACCACCAATGCAGATTCTTCATGATATTCTGTGGCATAGGCTTGAGCGGCACTTTTCTTAGACACCTTACACGTTTGTATTGAATCTTCATCCAAGGTCGCCCAGTTAGAGGATCAATACGAGAAGGATCCTCTACTCTTTTTCCAACCCTTGGATTTAGACGTTCAAACTTTCTTGATCTTCCCTCTTTCCTTATGATTCTGGCTATTATATCTGCGTAGGGATCATTGCCAATATTGATCAGGTCTTTCCACGCTAATGCCTTGATCTCAATCTTTGGCAGTGAGTTAAATACTTTCAGAGTTCGCCTCAGGTACTGGAGCCCATCTTTCCTCTTGATTATGAATAGTTGCAGTTCTCGATCAAAGAACCAGCTTAATATGCTTCCAGACAACTTTCCAGTACCCGGCACCCTCATTTTCTTTTTAAGCTCTAACTCCTTCTGTTCAGCCCTGAACCACAACTTTCGTTTCTCTTCTTTTGTTAACTCTCTAGCAGGTTCTTCTGTTGATGACTGAGCATTTAAAGCAGCATTCACCACTTCTACATTAACAACATCG
Source organism: Centrapalus pauciflorus (assembly GCA_020465985.1). Classification (NCBI taxonomy): domain Eukaryota; kingdom Viridiplantae; phylum Streptophyta; class Magnoliopsida; order Asterales; family Asteraceae; genus Centrapalus; species Centrapalus pauciflorus. Next base: position 548,931 of record JAANYP010000849.1, on the reverse strand, counting down.
TTTCCTTCTATTATATATGTATCAGTGATAGGATTTTGCTGCACGACGATCTCATCAGCTTCATCGTCCTCATCAGCACATACCTCATCATCTGATCTCCAGTCAACAATATCTTCAGGCACAAACTCACCCTCTTCCAGCTCTTCCATTTCATCTTCAAAATCAAAACCCAAATCCATCGGATCGTCATCAAGATCCAAGAGAGCATCTATCATCTCACTAATCTCAAAATCCGTAGGCTTAGATGAACTCGCTTCTCCTACTTTTCCTCCTGCTTGACTTGGCTCCCCCTGAGATTGAGCAGCCTGAGCAGCAGAAAAATCTACTGGCTCATCCTGTCTTTGAGAGCTGGGATCATTGCGTTGGTTATCTTCTTCATCATCATCCCTCAGCCTCTGTGCTTCTTGATCACGGCACGACGTCTCCCCCTGAGCCTGTAAATTTTTCATTAACTGCTCAATTAGGGAGCGCATCGACCTTATCTCAGCTGCCTGATCAGCTACAAATGTCTTTAACTCTACATTCTCTTCCTGAACTTTCTCCACAATCTTTTTGAGATCGACATTCTCGTTATGAAGATTTGCGTTATGACTCTGAATTTCATTGATTGCCGTTGTTAGTCCAAAGATTTGGATTTCCTGGAAGTCAACTCGATCCTTTAGGCGCAGAAACCTTTGATTTTCAGCATATGTGGATGAGGTTGATGGAATGGATTGAATTGGGGTTGGAATGATCGGCGATGGGATATACGGTTCATCTTGAGGTGGTGGTGGTGGAATGGTGGTTTGAGGTTCTTGAGATTGAGGAGTTTGAGTTTGAGGGTTTTCAGATTGTTCTGCTGAAGCGGAAGATGATCCTTGCATAAATCTGTGACGCTTGGACCGTTGCCTTGTCACTAACGGTGCAACTTCTTCTTCTTCAAAATCAGATTCATCAGACTCTCTTGTTACTCTCCTCCTTGAAGCTTCTTCATTGACTACCAACCTTGATTCATAAGTTCCAATTTGACCATGAGGTTCTGTAGACACTGACTCTGGAGCTTCAACTTCTATTTCCTCCATCTCTTCTGATTCAGTGGCAGATGATGACGAGTCATTACCAGTTTGTTCTGGTTCATATTCATCCACATCCCTTAGCACATCTTCTTCTCCCTCTGGAGGCTCAAGCAATTCTCCCACCAATGCTGCAGCTATATCTTCATTGGCATGAGGACCTGCCTCCCAAATTTCATTTAGAGTCTGGCACAACTGATCAGCTTCACTTGGGACATTTGAAGGCCCTGCTTCTTGTACCTCTGGCTGCTGACTTGTAGAAGGCCTAGATGCCTGAGTCTAACTCGCAGAAGCTCTTTGTCTTCGCCTTTGTGGTTGTGCTCGCGGTGGCTGTGGTTGTTGTTGTTGTTGTTGCGGTGGTTGTCTAGGTTAAACTTCAACTTCCCCTGCCCAGTTGGCAGTATCTGGGGCTTCAAAATTCCTATCCAAAATAGCTCCAAACAACAGTCGCTCCACCGGAACCGCCAGCCTTCCTCTGTGTGAGGAGCAATCAGCAAAAATTCGTTTATCCATCACTGCGACGCTTTGGATATCATTCAGCTGAGGCAAATTCGGCAAGAAATGCCTGATAAGCATCATTATGAATCGTGGATACAGCAGGAATTGTTGATGCTCTGGAGCGGTGATTTGATGAACAAATTCGGAGAAAAACATTTCCGAAAAACTGAATGGCCGATTATACACTAACGCGATCATCCCAGACTGGATCTTCGAGACTATATAGTCAAAACCGGCTTTCTTTGCTGCAAAACAAACCATAAAGACATGACCCAAAAACCTCCATTGGCCAATAAGCCCGCTCTTCATGTAAGAAGCCTTCGTCACATCTAGGCTGTAACCCATTCTCTGAAATGCTGCCTGCCTAATACTTAGTGGAAAGTTAATAGGCCCAGCCTCTTCTTCCTGAGATCCGAGCTGCAACACTTGACGCAGCATATCGGCGGAAAACACTAACGGTTGCCCTGCGATCCTTGTTCTTAGCACTGTCGGGGTGACAGAGCAGTCCACCTGAAGATGATCATAGAATTAGCGAACATAGGGAATTACAATCTGAATATTGTGAGATAAAGCAAAAGCAATCCTAGACTCTACTAGGAAATCTAGCATCTGACGATAACCCTGCGCCTCAGGGATATGATGGTCTGGGGGAATGACCATATTATGCTTCTACACGAATGCACGAACAGCCATATCTGCACAATAGATAAACTGTTAGAATTATTAAAAAATCAATAAACTTGCTTAAATTCAAATTTGTTTTATTTTGAACTTGTGTAAGTACAAAATCCAACACAAATGAAATTCCACAAGTTTAATTAAATTGATAAATGAAAATAATTCAAATAATTCAAATAAAATGACGAATTCGAATGTACAGATTCGAAGAGTCCCTACTTCGAATTTGATGACAGATTCTAATGTAATGGGCTTCTCGAGTTTACTGACAAACTCGAGAAAGTCCACGAACAGATTCGAATAGCCGTCGGTCAATTCTTCATCAAAACCCATGATTTTAACCATTTTGAACTTAGAAAATCACATACATTAGTCCAACTAGGTTCTAATCACTGATTTATGCATTTAATTTCAGTATTTACTGGTCCAAACTTTGTAATTTTGAAAATACCCGTTTTTGACCAACAAACCTTACAAAATTGGTGATTTTGACTTAAATGGTGTATAAAACTACTCAAATCTTGTACAACCTAGTTGATTATACCTAGAAGTATCAGTTGAATCGAAACACCAAGCAAGAAACTCGACAAATTGTCGTTTATGTGGAAAACGATAGATTCGAGGAATTAGATTCGAAGTCGCCAAATAGATTCGAGGAAGTAGATTCGAAAACAGATAGAAGTAATGACAGGTACTGTTACCTATTTATAACACCTACCTTCGAGTCTATGGCCAGACTCGAATCTACAGACAGATTCGAAAACCACCCAATTTCGAGTTTGCCCTAAACTCGAATTACACCAAACCCTTAGAAAAATTTCGAAAATTTTGAAATAATTTCAACTTTTTCAACCTTTTTAACGGTATTGTGTAACAAGATAAACTATGCCAAATCTTTTACCCTAAGCACAAGATTTTTCACGCAGTGTTTATTTTATCCAACTATGAATGCACCCTCAGTAAGTTTTGACCTTTTACCTAAGTAAAAATTAAAATAAAATAAAATAAAATAAAATAAAATAAACTAAGGTAAAATAAAATAAACTAGACTTAAGCTATTCTTATTAAAATTTACAACCTACGCTAAACTAAAAACAAAATTTTTTTGATGAGTATAGTCAAATAAAGGTTCAATCAGATAGCGGTGTCTGATACTCACTCTAGGTACTTAAACTTTCACACTTAGGAATTTTTGATTCCTTTGATTGTTTGTCGTGAAATACTCATTCAGCCGATTGTTGGTATTTACCCCTTTAAACATTCTACATTTCGGAATATCCCTTGGCATTTTTATTTATAATGAAATTATCTTACGTGACCCAGACATAGACATACTTTTATGATCAAGGCACACAAACAAAGATTCTAACTTGTTGGTATTTGCAAACTTTCTTTAAAAGACAAACATCGGACACAGGTCTGTATTTTCATACAACAAAGTGTCTTAGTTTGACTTAAGGTTTATTTTTAATGTTAGCAAGACAGCGGTGACAGGTCTGTACCGACATACAACAAAGCGATATATCTTGCCAACCCGAATCTAAACAGAGGCAACAGGTCTGTACTTACGTACAACAGAGTTACATGTTTTCGACTCTCAATTTTATATGATTTTTCTATTCTTTACATTTTCAGATGTATTTGATGTTGCTATACATCCCCAGAAAGTTTGCATACCTCATTTAGACTCAAAGTTTGTATGTCTTGTACATAAAAATTAAGACCGATTGGTCGTACATCTAAGTTAGCGACACGTTTGACTTTTTCTTGAATATTTTATTTGCCTTGAGACTCCCTATATGTATTATGCCTACCAACACATCGAACTAAAATAAAGTATAACACTTAGAATTTTAGTTGCATTATGTGTGAAAGCCTAAACGCTTAGAGTTTGTAACGACTGTGCTAATTTTCGTCACTTTGAACCTATGCTTCTAAGACTTAACTCCTTTTTCTGATATTCTCTTTTTTTTTTTTTGTATTTTTATGATTTTCTCTTTTTTCTTTTGTTTTAAATAAGAACTAGCAATAAAATAAGATAACCTACTAACTTACTAAAAATAGAAACTTACTAAAGATAGAAACTATCCTAAATTAGCAGACTTACTATAAAAAGAAAGAAATACTACAGCTATAAAAGGAAATAAAATACTACTAAGGCCAAATTACTCTGGGTTGCGCATTCCATTTAGTTGAATTAAATATTCAAACCGTGACTTATCAAATGCTTTGGTAAATAAATCAGCATTATTATCTTCTGTTGCCACTTTTACCAACTTGATTAAGTTCTTTTCAGCACAATCACGAATAAAATGATGCCTAATGTCTATGTGCTTTGTTTTGTTGTGTTTAACTGGATTATTTGTTATAGCAATTGTAGATTGGTTATCTATCCTAATTGGAGTTTGAGTGTAAGCCAAACCGTAATCCCGCAATTGTTGTTGTATCCACAGAACCTGTGAGCAGCAACTACCAGCAGCAACATACTCGGCCTCGCACGTTGACACGGCTACCGACGTTTGTTTCTTGCATTGCCAGGATACCAATCTCCCTCCTAGGAATTGACAACCTCCAGTTGTTGATTTGCACGTCAAGCTGCATCCTCCGTAGTCAGAATCCGTGAACGCCTCCAACTCTAGATCTCCCTCCGCGTGATACCAAAGTCCCAGCTTCGGTTTCGACTTAAGGTATCGTAGAATCCGCTTCACAGCTTTCATGTGCATCTCCTTCGGATTAGCTTGAAACCTGGCACAAATACACACAGCAAACATGATGTCAGGTCTTGAAGTAGTTAAATACATAAGTGATCCAATCATGGCCCGATATAATGTCGGATCCACATAGGTATCACTTTCAGAACCCGGTCCGAGATTGTGACTCACTTGAATCGGCGTGCTGAAATGGGCAGTCAGTTTTGTTCCTTCCATCCCGAAACGCTCCAATATGTCATAGACATACTTCGTCTGATGGATAAACATCCCTTCCTTCTTCTGGTCAACTTGTAACCCCAAAAAGAAATTTAACTCTCCCATAGCACTCATCCCGAATTTCGACTTCATCACCTTCTCGAAATCTTTGCACATCTGTTCGTCTGATGATCCAAAAATGATATCATCGACGCACACTTGTACCAAGATAAAATGTTCTCTCTTCCTCTTAACAAACAGAGTACTATCTATCCTACCCCTTTCAAACCTGTTCTCTAATAAATGGTTGGATAGAGTCTCATACCATGCCCTTGGTGCTTGATGCAATCCATATAGAGTCTTATCTAAGCGATATACTTTATCAGGATATTTTGGATCTGTGAATCCGGGCGGTTGTTCTACATACACCAACTCCTTCACTTTCCCATAAAAGAAAGCACTCTTAACATCTAATTGATATACCTTCAAGCCCTTGAAGGAGGCAAACGCTAGAAACAACCTAATGGCTTCCAGCCTTGCTAGTGGTGCAAACACCTCATTGTAATCGATTCCCTCCTCTTGGTTGAAACCCTTTACAACTAGCCTAGCCTTGTTGCGCGTGACTATACCCCGATCGTCCCTTTTGCACTTAAAAACCCATTTGGTTCCTATAACAACTTCCCCTCGAGGTAATGGAACTAACTCCCACACTTCTAATTTCCTAAATTGCGAAAGTTCTTCCTGCATCGCTTCAACCCAGGAGTTGTCCTTAAGTGTCATTTGCACATTCTTAGGCTCTACTTGCGATATGAAACACGAATAGAGACAGGTATGATATGCCTCGGAGTCGTTTATCATCGACAACAACACAGTGTTGTTATTTACACTACTCCTAGTCTTCACACCCTCGTTAGGATTTCCTATGATGCTTTCTATAGGATGGTTTTTGTTAATCCTAGAGGTCTCTATCTCGTCAACTCTTAGATTATCTCCTAAGTCAGATCCTATTTCACCTAATGGGGGACCAGCCTCAGATTCTACATTTTCCTCCTCGTGGACATTTTCCTCAGAGTTGGAACTTGTTCCCTGAGTTTGATTCTCAGTGGTAGGTGCTTCTGGATCAGCAACTTTCGGAGATCCATCTACAGTCGCAGTAGGCTCGGATGTGGATTCAAACGTAGTTCTCGGAAAGATATGGCCATCGTCATTTAGATGCAACGTCGCCATGTCCTTTTTCGATTGTACCTGCATTATCATCCAAAGCAATGTTAAATGACTCAAATAATTTATCATAGTCAAATATCCATTCCGGACCAGTTTGGGGTTCATGTGTATAACTAGTGACTTCAATGTTATACACAATCTCTACCGTACCATTTGTTTTATTAAAAACCCATTTGTTTGGTGAATTCGGCACATAACCTAGGAAGTATCCTTCGTCAGCCTTTTCACCAAACTTCGGTTGATGTTTTGTACGTAGAAGAGTGCATGGTACCCCAAACGGTTCGAAGCCAGTTAAATTAGGTGGCCGTTTATCCAAAATTTCATAACAGGTTTTGTTCAAAGATTTGACAGTTAGGACTCGGTTTAAAATGTGACATGCGGTATTCACTGCCTCCCCCCAAAACATGGTAGGAAGCTTTGAATCCGACAACATAGTCCTAGCTGCCTCAATCAGTGTCCTGTTTTTACGTTCGGCCATCTCATTTTGTTGAGGCTCATATGGTGCACTGAATTGATGCACTATGCCCTTTGATAGGCAATATACACCAATTACAGTGTTTTTGAACTCAGTTCCATTATCACTATGTATCCTTTTAACCCTTGTTCCGTAGGAATTCTCCACTTGGTCTAAGAACCCGATGAGCTTGGAAGCCGTCTCGTCCTTTGTACCTAAAAAGAAAACCCAAGAAAATCGTGAGTAATCGTCAGTGATAACCAAACAGTACCAACTACCTCCTATACTCCTTTTGTTGATTGGACCGAAAAGATCCATGTGCAACAAATCGAATGTTGAGGTTATGGAGTTCTGCGTCTTGGACTTGTGTGTCTTCTTATGTTGTTTGCCCTTCTTGCACGGTAGACACTTGTCCACGAACTGAAAGCTCTTCATAGGCACACCTTGCACCAATCCATTTTTCGTTATGTAGTTCATCTTTCTTAGGTGCAGGTGAGCCATGCGTCTGTGCCACAATACCGATTCCGTCTCCGAAGCTTTGGATAACAGACAAATTGGCCCCATCGAAGTCTCCGGCTTGTTCATATCAAGCATGTACAAGTCATTCTTCCTTGGTGCCCGCATCAATTCCCATTCTTCAGGAATCTTGAATCCCGGTTTTAGCACCAACGCTTCAGTGTCAGTGAACAACACTGAATTCTTCTTGTCACAGATTTGAGATACACTAATGAGATTGTGAACCAGTTTATCAATGTGATAAACTTGGTCCAATTTGATCGTCCCATTAGTGACCACTCCGGTACCCGTGATGTTTACTCCTTTGTTACCCGCGAATGATACAAATCCCCGATTCCCACCCTTGAAGTCTGTAAGGAGACTTCTTTCCCCTGTCATGTGCCTGGAGCATCCACTGTCGACGAACCACTTGTTGTTTGTACCTGTGGTACTCTCCTGCACATGAAAGAAAATAGGTTAGTTATCACGGGGAACCCAAGCCATGATTGACTTGGTTATACCATTCTCGTCCACATACTTAAACTCTTTCAAATACTCATCTCGCCTTTCAGGTGACTTGGGTCGTTGAACAGGAGTTTGTTGTGGTGCCGAGTGATTTAAATTCACTCTTTGCCTTTGAGTAGGCATTTATTGTGGAGGTCTTGAATAATTCCTATTATATTGCATTTCTTACTGTGATCCCTGAGCTCTTACCGGTGCGTAATGTCTAATTGGAGTATGAGACCTAACTGGAGTGTGTGACCTGTTAGGTGTTGTGCTCCTATAGACTTGTTGAGGTGCTGACCTAGATTGATTAACGACACGATTCGGTGATTTTGTCCTAACCACTTCCTTTGGTCCAACCTTTACCGGTGTTTGTTTCACAACTGGTTTTGGTGCAGCCTGCACAGTTTTCTCGGTACTCTGAGAACTACTAGTGCTCGCCACATTTGTTGAGGGCTTAACAGGTGTTGGGTTCACTGTCTTAGGTGTAACTTCGGCTTTCCTAAGCGGACAGTGAGAAGCAACATGCCCCTTTTCATGACATCTAAAGCAGGACATATTATCTATGGACTTCTTGTGTGTGCCCTTAGACTTAGGTGTCTCACTAGTGTCTTGGTCCTGTTGTACATCTATTGCGACTGGCTCATCGACCTGATCAGACCAATCAAATTTATGTTTTCCTGCAGGTGTTTCACTGGAGGAGGACACAAATTTGACTTTCTTAACCTTGATGGTTGTGTCAGCCACCTTAGGTGTATTTTCTACTACAAGCTCAGATGTAGGTTCAGGTATGTCCTCTAAGTCTACTGATTTGTCAGTTTTCTCCTGAGGTTGAGGCACGTAGTTTGCATTAAACGGTGGAGGAATTTCATGAAATCCTAGACCTACAGGCTTTTTAGACTGGCGTTGAGCGTCTAAAAATTTCCCTAGGTTCAGGCTTGAATTCCTAAACTTTTCTAACTTACTATTGGCCTCTGCTACCTTTACCTTTGTTTTAGCTAGCTCTATGTCTTTGTCTTTAAGGTTTTTGGTCAAGGCCTCTACATGCTCATACATAAGCCCTAACCTAACACACTGCTCACTCAGTTTGTCTTTTAGAACTATTACGTCTTGAGCATCAGCCTTAAGTTTTTCTTTAAGATCTTGCTTAATATCGTTTAGGCTAGCGTTTTCAATTTTTAAAGACTCATTTTGAGCAGTTATGGTTTTTTGTGATTCTAAGACTACATTTAACCTATCATTAGAAGTAACACACAATGCACATAACTAGTCAGACTAACCTTTGTGTGGTCGGATTCCACATTGGCCATTTGAGCGGCAAACTCCAGAACTGTCTGATCATTCGTCTTCTCCACCCACATCGGACTGCTGTCCTTGTGGTCTGCTCTTCCCCTTCACACCCAGTCTCCGTGACTTCAGCCATAAAAGCCCGAGCATTTGATTCTGGATGTGAGCTCCAGTCATAGGTACCATCTAGCTGTCTGTCTGAAGTGACATTGGATAGTAGACCAGCTAGGTTGGCTTGACCGTTAGATGAACTTGGAAGGTATCGTTGTTGAGACTGATTCTAAAACTGTTCCTGATGCTGACTCTGCCCTTGGTACGTTTCTACCTTCGGCCTCTGACATTCTCTGGCGAAGTGTCCCAGACCTTGACAGTTGTAGCACTTGACCTTGGACTTATCAAATCCAATTCCCTTATTGTTCAGCGTCAGATTCCTCCCAGTTCTTTTGATGAATCTCTTAACCCGTTGGGTCACCATGGCCAGTTGCCATTTTAGATCCATTTCCTCAAGATCGTCAGGGTCGACCTGATCGTAGTCTTCATCCCAGAGAGCAAGATCGTTAATCTTCCCTTGAACGCAGTTCCCATACGCGGCCACAAATGAAGCAAGCAGATTCAAATGTTCTTCCGCTGATTTTGCACTCATGGGCATCTTAGAATAGTTTTGAGATGTTGTCGCTGGTGCAGCTTGAGGTTGCTGTTCTTCTGATCTTCCCAACCCTAAGAACGCTCTGTTCAATGTGTCATCAGACTCTGCTGGTGATGACGTTTCTCCGGTGAAAAACGTTGTAGCAGTCTTCAGATTGGCGGTCGCTGAAGGTTTTGTTGATTTTCCAAAACACATCACTGGATTCTGGACTTGTTCATAATCCGTTTCGGCCTTCAGTAGCTCGATGTGATATGCCCACAACGTTCCCACGATATCCTCAAGAGATTGGGTATAATACTTGTCTTCATTAAGCTTGATCATTGCCACATACGTAGCCCATTTGGCTGGTAAGGCATCAAGAAGCTTATTGTTCTTGTCGGTGTCAGTATACTCAATCCCGTGACTTTCAAGCTCCGTTAACAGATGATAGAACCGGGTGATGGTATCATCCAGCTGTTCATCCTTTATCGCCTTGAAAATCGCAAACTGTTGTTTCAACAGCTCCGTACGCTTTCTATGAACCCTAGGATTACCCTCACACCTCTTCTCTAGTGACTCCCAAAGTTCCTTAGATGTCTTTTGAGTCCTAAATGTGTGTAGTATATCCTGAGGCAACGCCATTCTAATTATCGAGAAAGCTTTGTTCTCGGCTTCATACAGCTTCTTATCATCCTCCTTCATCATTTGGTATGATAAGACTTTCTGACGGCCTTCAACTTCAGAAACTGGTGGAATGTATCCTTCATCAATACATACCCACATGCGCATATCATTGAAACGCACAAAATCGGTAAACCGATCTTTTCACCAGTAATAATCCTCGAGTTTCATCAGCTTAGGAGGAGTGTTTGCCTTCCCGACCTCGTGGTCCATTTCCAGGTATTTTTGAAGATTTGACATCTTTTCAAAAGGAATTGAATTTGAACTTAATTAATTTAATTCGAAACTGACTTAAGCTAACTCTTTCGAATCTAGGTAGATTCGAATCTAATTTAGATTAAATCTTTTGGGATTAAATTCGATTAAGTGTTGAAATTCAATTAAATTCGAAATTATGTCAGATTCGAAAAGTCCTCAGATTCGAAGGTCAAGACAAACTCGAAAACACAGTAGATTCGAAGCCCTATTCGATTCTAGGATAAACTCGAATTAAACTCGAATGACAGTAGACTCGAGACCCTATTCGAAACTAGCACAAACTCGAATTAGATTCGAAAACTCTCTGTATCAGACTCGAATGGAGCGTATTTGGTTATACTCGAGACTAAGTGTAACCCTAATTACCCCTAATAGATTCGAGCGCCGCAAACTCGAAAAACGGCTAACACTTTGATTTTTTGACGTTTTGCAGATTAAATCAATATTTTTACAATGAAAAATATTGATTTCGATCAAAAACGTGAAAAACACAAAGTATTTCCCGGATGACTATTTGCTAAGCTCAACGAACACAAAAAATACGATTTTGAGAGAAAAACCGTCCAAAAGCGTCAAGAAACCTAGAATGTATCTAGATGAACACGAAGAACACCAAGAACACTCCGTAGGCTCTGATACCACTTGTAAGGTCTACCACTACGAGATCTATCTAGACGCGGAACCGTCAACGAGTGCGGAATCCTCGTTAACGGGTAGACGAAACAACTCTCAGCAAGAAACACGGAGACTATCAGAAGCTGAACGAACGACACACGAACGATCCTACGTACTGATTCTCTCTGAAACGGCACTAACACTGATGATAAACTCGAGATCGCCTTTTGCTTAATCACTCTCGAATTCTGCAAAAAGTCTGATAATATTTCGAGTCTATCCCTAATTATAGAGGCTAATTCGAGTCTGCCATGGGCCAAACTCGAATCTGGCCCAAGGCCCATTCGAGTTTGTCCTCATTGACACTCTCGAATCTGCCTACATTCGAATCTAGGTCCACATTCGAATCTGACACAGATTCGAATGTCAAACCTTATTTAATTCGAATCTACTATTTCACATACTCAACTTAGTATTGAAACTTATGTTTTTACCTTATGATTGATTTTATCTTTGATCTTTATGTTTGAACTTCTTGTAATACGTTACATCAAGTTCAAACACACAAACAATAATAAATATCAACCATATATAAACATATATAACAAACACTTGCTAAAACCACAATGTAGGATTACTTAGACTGCTATCGTCACATAGGATGTACCAACATCCAAAAATGACCGTTCTTGATTCTTAAAATCCTTTGTATATAGTAGTCTAATGTCCTAGAAAATCAAAGCCTAAAACGTTTTGGAGCTTGGTCAAAAATAGCCTCAAAGTAGGCCGAAAAACCTCCAAAAAAGCTGGAAAATTATATATATATATATATATATATATATATATATATATATATATATATATATAAACTTGACGTTTTAAGGGGGTTTTATTTATAAACTTGTAATGTTGGGTGATTTAAGACATAAAAATTTATAAATATATATGTTATCATATATTAGAGATATTAAGTCCCTATTATCGTTTAGGACTCGATTAAAATCACCTGGTGCATCATCCATCAACTTACGCTAAATAGTATTTTACACTCGTTTTTGCCATCACAAGTTTGGTGAGTCCTCATAGCCCCTATTTTCACACTGTTATGTTTTGGGGTTGAAATACATGCTTCGTTTTCATATGGACACGAAAACAACTTCATTTCTGTTATATATTACACATGTGGTTCCATCAGCCCTTAAATCATGAACCGTGAATTGCATTTATTTGTAATCACGAATATATTGTGGATAGATCTATCGGGAGTCATGTCCCCCATTCGGGTTAGTTCGGGTCGACTATCAGCGAGTGCATATATATTTAACACAAGGTATTACGTATGGGAATACTACACATGGCAAAATCATTTTAATTAAGTTTCGGTTGCATGATGGTTTATATGTAATACATAACATGGAATTTATGATTTTATAAATTAAAATTCTACTGTTGTTGTCCATACAAGTCAGATTTACGTGTAAACCTATGAGCTCACCAACAATTTTTGTTGACGTATTTTAGCGTGTTTTTTCAGGAAATTAAGGCAAGTGTGCCTTCTGACGTATTTACTTTCAAGCTTCCGCATCTATGGAGTCGCATGCATATTCAAAACTAACGGAGATTTAGCTGCATTATTTTGGATACTTTAATTATGTAATTAAATCTCTGTATTGTGCGAACTTCTTTTCTTCATATCAGACTATGTAAAACATTGCTAAGTTTTAAAGTTGTAACGATGTATTTTAAAAACGTCCATATAATGGTCATTCGTTATGATTATGGTTATGCTTCCGCGACGTCGCGCTTCGTTGCGAATCGGGGTAATGAGGTGTGACAGATGCAAAGGCTAGAATTAGACAAATTGCTTCGATCCATGCCACTGGTGCAAACACCTCATAGTAATCGATTCCCTCTTATTGGTTGAATCCCTTTACTACAAGTCTTGCCTTGTTGCGGGTGACAATACCCTGATCGTCTCTCTTGCATTTAAAAACTCATTTGGTTCCTATAGCAACTTCTCCTAGTGGTAGAGGCACTAACTCCCACACTTCTAGCTTTCTGAATTGTGACAGTTCTTCTTGCATCGCTTCAACCCAAGAATTGTCTTTCAGTGCCATTTGCACATTTTTCGGCTCTACTTGCGAGACGAAACACGAATAAAGGCAAGTGTGAAAAGCCTCGGAGTCATTAATCATCGACAACAGCACTGTGTTGTTATTCAAACTACTCCTAGTTCTCACACCAGAATGTGGATTTCCTATGATGCTCTCAACCGGATGATCCTTGTTTATCCTTGATGTTTCAATCTCATCGACCCTAAGATTATCTCCTTAGTTTGATCCTATTTCACCTAACGGGGGAACTACTTCAGACGGTACATTTTCATCCTGATGATCACTGTCCTCGGAAGTAGAAGTAGTAGTCTGATTCTCGTTTGTAGGTAACTCAGAATCATTCTTAGCTGGAGACCCATCTTCTGTCGTTGTAGGCTTAGAAGTTGATGAAATGCTCGTCTTGGGAAAAGCTTAACCGTCGTCATTCAGATTTAATGATGATAAATCATGCTCAATTTTACCTTCATTTCCATCCAAAGGCATGTTAAATGATTTAAACAATGAATCATAATCAAATATCCATTCCGGACCAGTTTGGGGTTCATGTGTATAACTTGTTACATCAATATTATACACAATTTCTACCGTACCGCTTGATTTGTTAAAAACCCTTTTGTTTGGTGAGTTAGGCACATAACCTAGGAAATAACCTTTGTCAGCCTTTTCACCAAACTTAGGATGATGTTTTGTTTTCATTAAAGTACACGGTACCCCAAAAGGTTCGAAGCCAGTTAAATTTGGTGGTCGTTTATTCCGAACTTCATAGCAGGTTTGGTACAGTGATTTGTCAGTAAGGACCTGATTTAAAATATGACAAGCGGTATTCACTACCTCCCCCCAAAACATGGTAGGAAGCTTTGAATCCGAGAGCATGGTCCTTGCTGCCTCAATAAAAGTCCTACTTTTCCGTTCTGCCACCCCATTTTGTTGTGGCTCATATGGTGCACTAAATTGATGCACTATGCCTTTAGATAGACAATATACTCAAATTACTATGTTTTTAAACTCTGTTCCGTTATCATTCCTGATACGTTTTACCCTCGTCCCATAGGAGTTTTCGACTTGGTCTAAGAACCCAATCAACTTTGTAGCTGTTTCGTCCTTCGTACCTAAAATGAAACCCATGAAAAACGTGAGTAATCATCAGTGATAACTAAACAGTACCAGCTACCACCTATACTCCTTTCGTTGATAGGTCCGAATAAGTCTATATGCAGCAAATCAAAAGTGGAAGCAATTGAGTTCTGAGTCTTAGACTTGTGTGACTTCTTGTGTTGTTTGCCTTTCTTGCACGGTACACACTTGTCTTCAAACTGAAAACTCTTCATCGGAACACCTTGCAACAGTCCATGTTTAGTGATGTAGTTCATTTTCCTCAGGTGCAAGTGTGTCGTGCGTCTGTGCCATAAGACTGATTCGGTGTCTGAAGCTTTAGATAACAGACAGATTGTCTACACACTTGTTTTCAAACTGAAGGTCAAATGATACGAATCCCTTGTACCCTCCCTTGAAGTATGTGAGCAGAATCCTTTCCCCAGTCATGTGTCTTGAGCAACCACAGTCGACGAACCACTTGTTGTTTAGACCTGTAGTTAGCTCCTGCAGATGAAAGAAAACAAGTTAGTTATCACGGGGAACCCAAGCCATGACTGACTTGGAAATACCGTTCTCATCCACATACGTATACTCCTTCAAAAACCCATCTCTCCTTTCAGGTGACTTGGGTGTTTGATTGAGAACCTGTTGTGGCGCAGAGTGATTTAAATTCACTCTTGGCCTTTGGTTGGGCATTTGATGTGGAGCCCTCGAATAATTTCTATTACAGGGCATTTCAGATTGATATCCCTGGGCTCTACCCGGTGTCTAATGTCTTTGAAGAGTGTGAGACCTAACTGGAGTGTAAGCTCTTCTAGGTGTTGTACTCCTATAGACTTGTTGAGGTCCTGACCTAGATTGATTAGGGACTCTATTTGGTGAATAGTCCTAACCACGTCATTCGGTCTAACCGACAGAGGTACTTGCTTAACAACAGGCTTTGGTGTGGCAGTCACAGTCTTCTCAGTGTTTTGAGAACCACTTGTGTTTGCTACACTTGGAGAGGGTTTATGTTGTTCAGGCTTTCCAACACTAGGTGTAGATTCTACCTTCTTTTATGGACAACTAGACGCAACATGTCTCCTTTCATGACATCAAAAACAAGACATTTATCAATTGACTTCTAATGAGTGCCATTTGACTTTGAAGTCTCACTAGTGTCAGTTTCTTTCTTTTCAACTACAGTGACTACATCCTCTTTCTGATTAGTAACTTCAGGTTTAGCTTCTCCTAGAATCTTGTCACTAGAAGACTGCACAAACTTGAGTTTCTTAATCGTAGCATTATTATTAGTCACCTTAGTTGATTTATCCTTATCAGATTCAGATTTAGTTTCAGTTGCTACCTCTGACTCAACTGGTTTATCAGTTTTATCCTGGGGTTGAGGCACATAGTTATCGTTGAAAGGTGGAGGACTCTCTTTATAACCTAAACCTACTGGTTTCTTAGACTGATGTTGTGCATCTAAGATTTTCCCTAGCTTCAGTGAAGAGTTCCTAAACTTTTCTAACTTACTGTTTACCTCTGCAACCTTAACCTTTGCTTCAACTAGCTCTACCTCTTTAATAGTAAGTTCTTTAGTTAATGCCTCAACATGCTCATACATAAGTTCTATCCTGACACACTGCTCACTTAGTTTGTCTTTCAGAACAATTACATCTTGAGCATCTGCTTTCAGCTTATTCCTAAGATCTTCTTTTATTGTTGGGAAATATTCTAAGTAGTTCAAGCTGTTAGTTAGACTTCTCATACTGTTAGTAGAATTTCTGTGTAAATACAAAATTCATGCTGTTAGTTGAAGAAACTCGAGCTGCTAGTACAAAAGTTCATGCTGCCAGAGCATTTCACTCAAGTTGCCCTGCTCAAACTGCTAAAAGATTCAAGCTGCTCAACGGTTTCATAAACAGAAAGTGCTGATATTCAGGAAACGATATCTACATGGAGATTCCAACATATCTACTATCATAGAGTCAGAGTCCTTCAAGGAAACAAATCAGAAAGCATTATAAATACATAGAATAGGTTTTCTATTCTATAGGAAGAATCTGCGTATTCAAAATTGTAATTGCTTTTTGTTTAAGTTTTCATAAGCCTCTAAGGTTGTAAAACCCTAAGAACAGTTTGTGTTCTTCGTCTAATCAAACATATTAGAGGTGATTGTAATCATTGAAGTCAGCAATACAAGCAGTTTTGATTTACTTATTTGTGTTTATCTGTTATGAATTCTAAAAGCTTTTGTTAAAATAATTGAGTGTTATTCCGCAAACTTCTTAATTAAACTTTGATTCAAAGCAAGATTATTGATTTATACTCTGATAAATTCAAATCAGTTAGTCTTGGTTAGTTAAGTTCAGATCCTGACAAGTGGTATCAGAGCCACAGGTTGTTCATTGTTTTTCAAAGTCGAAAGCTTTCTTTTAAATTTTTAATCTTTTACAATGGAATTTGATAATAGCAGCAGTGGATCTGGGCAAGGACTAAAAGTGTCTATGCTCAAGCCCACTGAGTTTGAGATGTGGAAACTCAGGATTCAACAGCATATTCAATTCATAGATTATGTCATATGGGAAGATGTTGAATTTCCTCCTATAGTTGATCCAGAACTTGATGATGAGGGAAAACCAGTCAAAACTCCTCCAAAAACTGAACTTGAAAGAAAGGCTAGAATGAATGAAGTGAAAGCTCTTACACTTCTACAAATAGCCATTCCTAATGCTTATCAACATCAGTTCAAAAAGTTTTATACTTCTCATTCTCTTTGGAATGCTTTAGAGAAAAGATTTGCTGGTAATGCAAGTACCAAGAGAAATCAAAAGGATCTTTTGAAGCAGCAGTATGAGAGCTTTTCTGGTGGCAAGAATGAAAACCTTACTCAAATCTTTGACAGGTTCAACAAATTGATAAGTGAACTGGAAAGTGCAAAAGTCAGCTTGGATCAAGATGAGGTCAACAGAAAGTTTCTCTAATCTCTTGGAGAAGAATGGACAGTTTATGCTGCCCAATGGAGAACAAAAGACACTCTTGATGAAATAGAACGGGATGATCTGTATAACAGTTTGAGAGTGTTTGAGACTGAGATTGATACTAAAAAGAAATCTCTTTCTTATAATCAAAATACTGCACTTATGTCATCAGAAAAATCTAATTGCAGTGATTCCTTTTCAGGTGGTGATGGCAACTCTACTGAAGCACACTATGAGGCTTTTGTTGCCAATGATGGACTGTTTGCACTAAATGCTGAAGATCTAGAATAGATTCATCCAGATGATCTTGAAGAGATGGATCTGAAGTGGCAACATGCAATGCTGACCATGAGGGCCAAACGGTTTCTTAAAAGAACTGGCAGGACTAACTTTCAAGCCAGAACAGAAGGCAAAGCAGCTTTTGATAAGTCAAAAGTTGAGTGTTACAAATGTCATAAACTTGGCCACTTTGCCAGAGAATGCAGATCTCAAAGTCAACAATCATTAAGGTCTCAACAGGCTAATCAGGCTTCATCATCACAAGCACTTGTCTCTCAAGAAGACAATGTGTTTGACTGGAGTGATCAGACAGAGGAAGAGTTTCAAAACCAAGCTCTAATGGCAGAAACATCAAATGTCTCCTCCATTGAACTACCATCAGAGGTAAATTCTAAACTCTGCTCTCAAACATGCAAAAATATGGTTAAAAAGTACAGAGATCATAATGAGAGCATGTGCAAAACTCTAGCTAAGATGGAAGAGAGGAAATATGATTGCATGCAAGCCATAGAAGATCTTGAAAAACAGATCAATGACTATAAGGATAATGACATTCAAATGGGACATGATAGAACATATCATGAGTGGGAGAAAAAGGAGCTTAATAAGAAAATAGAATCCCTAAATAAAAAGGTAGAAGAGACTGAACAAAAGGTGTTAAAGGCTAATAAGAAACTAGAATCTGTCAATATAGATCTAGATAACTTCAAAATGGCTAATCAAAAGCTGGAACACCTAATGGAAGTCCAATTTAAAGATAGGGTAAAATCTCAGGTTAATCCCAAAGAAGGCATAGGCTACAGGGCTACTCCACCTCCATACAACGACAAATACATTCATCCAATGAGTGAGGTTGCTGATAGGCTTGTCAATGAACCACTAGATGAGTCTATGACTAATGTAGATCCTATCCTTGATAACAGTCCTGAATCTAAAGAAGTTCAGATTCAAAATAGAGACTGTGAGTGCACAAATGTTGAGAAAGAAAACAAAAAATTGAGTGCACCTATAGCAATCCAAGCCCCCAGTAAGAAAGGAAAGGAAAAGATGAGTGTGTGCAATGCTGCTCCACAGGTTTCTGTACCTTCTAACGGTAACACTGCATCTTCTTCAAAGAATAATAGAAAGGGTAAAAATGTTCCAGTCTGCACATGCCAAAAGCATGGTGTCCAAAAGTTTCCCAAACAACAGCAGGTAAGAGGAAATCAGAGGAACAAGAACCAGAAACTGTCAAATAAAACTGGTTCTCCAATTCAAACAGTCAAAAGGTGTTTTCATTGTGGGAGAAAGAATCACTTAGCCAAGGATTGTTTTTATAAACCATCTGTTGCAAAACAGACTGTGAAACATCCAAAGAAAAGGTCTCAAAATTCAAAAAATCCAAAGGCCAAACCTCCTACTGCATCAGTTCCAAAGAAAACAGTAGATCACAGGTTCACAAAAGTTAATAAGAAACAGTCCACACACCAAAAACAAGTTTTAGCTAAACCAAAGGTAAATTTTAAACAAAAATGGTGTGTCAAAGGTACAAACTCAGGTGAACCTGTTGATAAAAATGTTGAAACTGCCAATCTAAAGTTGAGACTGCTAGTGCAAATTCTCAAGTTGTTAGCACTACAGACTCAATTCAGACTTGTAGGCTCAAAATTGGGACTGGTAATGGATCATCTGAGACTGTTACTGAAAAGGATGGACAAAATACCTGGATACCTCATGTGCTAACTAAGTACTCTCCACAAACTCCATTAGTGGATTTTACTAAGTATAAGAAATCCAAGACAGTATTTAGCTATGTTAATGCACAAGGACAACCCAAAACCAACTTGGTTTGGGTTTACTCCACTACTAACTAAGCTTTTATTTGTGCAGGGCAACCACAAGTCACCACATAAAACAAGATGGCATTTGGACAGTGGATGCTCTAGGCACATGTCAGGCAATTCTGAGTGCTTGTCAAATTTCAAAGGCTTTGATGGAGGATTTGTTGCATTTGGAGGCAACTCCAAAGGAGGTAAGGTTACAGGTAAAGGTACTGTTAATGCAGGCAACATGATTTTCAATGATGTTTTGTATGTTGAACAGCTTAAGTATAATTTATTGAGTGTCTCTCTAATCTGTGACAAACAAAACATTGTTTTGTTTGCAAATTCTGAGTGCATTGTTCTTTCAAAAGATTTCAAAATTCCTGAAAATCTTGTTTTACTAAGAACACCAAGAAAGGACAATGTCTACTGTTTGGACAAAGATCTTTTATCCAAATCAAATACTTTAAGCTGTTTGATATCCAAAGCATCATCCAATGAGTCTGCTCTTTGGCATAAAAGGATGTGTCACATGAACTTCAAGTCCATGAATGTTTTAGTCAAAAAGAATCTGGTAAGAGGTTTACCACAAAAGGAGTTCATATGTGATGATCATTGTGTAGCATGTCTTAAAGGCAAGCAACACAAAACTTCTCATAAGGCCAAAGAAGTAAATTCAATCTCATCTACTCTTCAGCTAATTCATATGGATCTATTTGGTCCAACATCTGTTTTGAGTTTAAATAAAAGGGCCTACTGTTTAGTTATTGTTGATGATTTCACCAGATTTACTTGGGTTTACTTTCTTAGGTCTAAAGATGAAACTGCTGAGCTAGTTAAGTCATTTATTCTTAAGATAGAAAACCAATCCAACTCAAAAGTTAAGGTGACAAGATCAGACAATGGAACTGAATTTAAAAATTACATTCTAAACAGCTTTTGTGAGTCCAAAGGTATTGCTAGGCAATATAGTGCACCAAGAACACCACAGCAGAATGGTGTAGCTGAGAGAAAGAACAGAACATTGATTGAGGATGCCAGAACCATGCTAGCTGATTCAAAACTGCCAATGACCTTTTGGACAGAAGCAGTCAACACAGCCTGTTGTGTTCTAAATAGGGTTCACATTATTCAATCACAAGGGAAAACTCCATATGAGTTATTCCATAATAGGATACCCTTAATAGCCTTTTTCAAGTCATTTGGCTGTCCATGCACCATTCTTCACACTAAGACTCACTTAGGAAAGTTTGAAAGTAAGGCTGAAGAAGGTTTCTTTGTAGGATACTCATATCAAAGTAAAGCCTATAGAGTATATAACAGTGTGTCTAAAACCATTGAAGAAAGTGTAAATGTTGAATTTAATGAAAATACTGCAAATGTCAAAGGCAGTGGTCCTGATTGGTTGTTTATTTTAGATTCACTAACAAATTCTCTGAGCTTTGTTGAGTATACTGCAGAAGCTGATGCAAACAGAATTGAAGCTGTCAACACAAATTCTCATGCTGTCAATACAAATTCTCAAGCTGTTGGCACAAAGTTTCAAACTGCTGCAGATTCAAACAATTGGGATGCGTATACAACTTTACCACTTCTGTCATGTGACCCTCCAGGGGTTCTGAATGCTCAACATGATTCAAATCCATACACTGAAGTGCCACTCCCAAGTCCTGAGAGAATAGCTCCAACACAAAGGGAAACAGTCCCAGATTCAAGTCAAGCTGTTTCAGAGGCTGAACCATCCACTGATCCTGATGGAGATGATACAAACCTTGGTTCTTCTTTTCAAACAGAAAGAGAGCCTACACTCAGAGTTCACAAGTATCATCCTCTCAATCAAATACTGGGTGATCCAAGTACACCTGTACAAACAAGAAAAATGGTTCATAATGAAACTGCTGCTGCTGAACAAGTAGTTCCTGAATTCAGTCTAGCTGCTTTTGAACATGCCTGTTTCATGTCTCAGCTAGAACCTAAAAAAACATCAGAAGCATTGAATGATTCATCCTGGATTGAGGCAATGCAGGAAGAGCTTCTACAATTCAAAATTCAGAATGTATGGACACTTGTTGATCTTCCGAAAGGAAAGAGAGCCATTGGTACAAGATGGGTGTTCAGAAACAAAAAAGATGAGAGAGGGATAGTCGTCAAGAACAAAGCAAGACTAGTAGCACAAGGGTACACTCAAGAGGAAGGCATAGATTATGATGATGTATATGCTCCAGTGGCAAGAATTGAAGCCATCAGACTGTTTTTGGCGTATGCAAGCTTCAAAGGCTTTAAAGTGTATCAAATGGATGTGAAGTCTGCTTTTCTATATGGCACAATTGAAGAGGAGGTCTATGTGTGTCAGCCTCCTGGTTTTGAGGACTACAAGTATCCAGACAGAGTCTACAAGCTAGACAAGGCTCTCTATGGACTCCATCAAGCCCCCAGAGCATGGTATGACACTCTGTCATCATGCCTTCTACAGAATGGATTCATGAGAGGCACTCTGGACAAAAAACTTTTCACAAAGTCCATCAAAGCTGAGATTCTGCTTGTACAAATCTATGTTGATGACATCATCTTTGGCTCAACAAATGATTGTCTGTGCAAAGAGTTTGAGGCATTAATGCACAAAAAGTTTCAAATGAGTTCAATGGGAGAACTCACTTTCTTTCTAGGATTGCAGGTCAAGCAGAAGCCCACTGGTCTCTTCATCAGTCAATCAAAGTATGTCAAAGACATACTGGAAAAGTTTGGGTATCAAGACACCAAAGTTGCAAGTACTACAATGGATCCTCACAAGCAGCTCCATACAGACAAAGATGGCATAGATGTAGACATTCATTTATACAGATCTCTTATACGATCTATTATGTATCTAACATCTTCTAGACCTGATATTATGTTTGCTGTCTGTGTGTGTGCTAGGTTTCAATGCTCTCCAAAGGATTCTCATTTGGTTGCTGTTAAGAGAATCTTTAGATATCTCAAAGGCCAACCACATTTAGGCCTCTGGTATCCTAAAGACTCTCCTTTTCAACTAACAGCCTATTCTGACAGTGACTATGGAGGATGCAACATTGACAGAAAATCCACAACTGGTGGATGTCAATACTTGGGAACACGATTGGTCTCTTGGCAGTGCAAAAAGCAAACAACTGTCTCCACATCATCTACTGAAGCAGAATATGTAGCAGCTGCAAGTTGCTGCTCCCAAGTAATGTGGATTCAAAATCAACTGAGAGACTATGGTATGAATATCTGATCCACTCCCATTTATATTGACAATTCAAGTGCAATTAACATTGTACAAAATCCAGTGAAATTTCCCAAAACCAAGCATATAGAAATTAGATTTCATTTTATAAGGGATTGCAATGAGAAGAAATTAATCCAAGTTACCAAAATTCACACTGATGATCAGCTAACTGATCTTTTTACAAAACCATTTGATGTAGGAAGATTCACCTTCCTAGTATCAAATATTGGTATGGTTAATATGGATTAATTTGTTTTTCTATGCACATATGCTTGTTTAAGGGGGAGTCACTGCTTCATTAACAGTCACCTAAATTTTCAACTAACAGCTTGAGTATTTTCTCAAGCTGCTAGTTCATTTTCTCGAACTGTTAGTTGTTTCACTTGATCTGTCAAAGTGTGCAGGGTAATATGGTCATTTCCATAAGTGTGTGCACGAGTTTAGATATTTTCAAAACCTTTAAAGGTTCCAGTTTCGTTCAATTGTAACTACCAGTTGCAAAATATCTTCTTGAACCCTTCTTGATTCTCTGAAACAATTCCCACGCACATCACTAAAAACCCTAAAATCTCCGATTGATCTTCAATGGAGTTCGTAAAAGACCATAACTGTCTACCCTACTCTCTCAAACACACTGATCTTGAACCGTTCCATGACATGATGGACTTTCTTCGAAACTCCCATATCCATCATGCCCTCAATATCACTCCCACCATATATATCTCACATATTGAGCAATTCTGGAACCATGCTTCTTTGAAAACCATCAATGGAGTCTCTTCTCTGACTTCCAAAATCGATGAAAATACTCTCACTGTGACTGAGGAATCCATCAGACAACATCTGCATCTTCAAGATGCCTCAGGTATAACCGACCTATCCCTAGATGCTTTACATACTGGTCTTTACAATATTGGATATAAGGGTCCTGCTGATTCTTTCACTTTCTTTAAAGCACACTTTTTACCTAAATGGGAATATCTTGTGCATATTATTCAGCAGTGTATTAGCCCTAAACGAACTGGTTGGTCAGAATTTTCTTCAAATATTGCCACTGCCTTAGTGTGCTTTTCAACAGGCCAACAGTTCAATTTTTCAAATATGATTTTTCGGGGGATGTTAAGGCATCATTCCCTAAAGAATGGGAATTTTTTGATGTACCCTCGATTTTTGGCAGAGATAATTGCAAAAACTTGCACAAATTTTCATATACATAAGAGGATACATGTTTCGCATAGGCACTCACTATCTTCCATTAAAAGGCTTTTAAAGCCAAGTGCCAATTTTTTGAGTGTAGATGTTCCATTGCCTTCTGCAATGATGAACATCATTCCAAGAAACAGAGGAGAGGGTCCTGAGCAGGCTCAGCCTAACACTACTGCTTCACCCCCAGGACCCCAACCCACTCCTCATGATACACAAATGCCTTCAGTTCCTTTTGTTAAGCCCTCATCCCCACTACAACTATATAAAAGGAAAAGAGGTCCAGGAGCTCCTTCCTCCTCATCCCTAATAAAAGAGCCAAATAACCCTGTGCAGAAGGACACTTCTGCACAGAATATCGAAAGGGCACCCATTGAGGACACTCCCATCCTCAATCAGGAGGTGGACATCTGTAACAACCTAACTTTTTATCAATCATGTAACGCTTGATTTTGATATAATAATGTAATTTTGTTATATTATTATGATGCAAATATTAATTAAGTAAATATGATTTTAAATTATATTTATGATATAATTAAAATGAGTAAAACAAAAGAGATGTAAAATACAAAAGTAGAAGTGGGTTAAATACAAATGAAGTATATAAACTAAATAATGATCATTTAAGATCATTATTACAATTAACTCTCTCTCTCTAACTTCTCTCTAAAACTTACGGATTTCTCACAAATCCATCAAAAGTTCCATAAAAATCGGCATTAAATTGAAGATTAAAGCCAAGAAGGAGTTACAATTATCATCAAACAATTGGAATCTACAGGATTTGAGGTAATTTTGAGTTATATTTTAAGATTTTTAAAGGTTTGGTTCGGTTTTGATAAAAACCGAAACCAAAGATGTAGAAACATGAATTTAAGGTTGCATGTGTTAGATCTTAATAGATTATGATGAATTAATGATAATAGATGTAATAGAAACAAAAATATGAGATCAGATTATCAAAAATAAGCAAGAAAATATGGATTTTTATAATAAAGTGTTCTTGAGAAAATTATGAGTTTTTGGATGATCTTGACTAAATTAAGATGTTTTTGATCAAAAAGTTTATATAAAAACACTCAAATAATGATAATACAACAAAATAAAACGTTGCATGTTAATATAAATAAGTTTTGTGAATTTTATGTGAAAATCCGTATGAGTATAAGTATGAACATGAAGAACAAAATCTGGAAATTTATGAACATGAAGGATCCGAATTCGGATATGTCCGAATTCGGATGATGCACCACTTCGGTTCCGAATTCGGATGATGCTCAAATTCGGATCTGGCCATGGTGCACAATTCGGATTTCCTATTTCGGATATAACCTTAATTCGGATGTGATGCTAATTTCGGATCTATAATGATCCTAATTTGGTTCCCAAGTCATCCTAATTTCGGACCTTACGTTTCGGATTGGTCCTAATTCGGATTAATTATTTGGTCCGAATTCGGGTGCCCAATTCGGTTGGATCCGAATCCGGGTCCCCAATCCGGATGAATCCGAATTTGGGTGATCCGAAACCCGATTCTATATAATTTGATATATATATTTAGTGAATGTTTGGAGAATTAAAAGAATAAAGATTGATGAACTGAAAGTTATCAGAATCAGATAGAAATAAAGAATTTATGACCAAAAGATGATGACATTAATAGAGATGATGAAAATGACATGATATTATCATGAATGATTTTTAACAGGTTCAGTATATTATCTGAACAAAGACTAAAAGACTTAAAAGCGGGTCAGAGACTTGATTTGACAAAGAAAAAGAATTGACAAGATTACAGATTGACGAAATCCTGAGATAACTCAGGTGGCAGATTTTTATATCTGTTTGACCATGACCCAAACTGTGAGTTATAGATATTCAAATTGAACATGCAAAGATCCGTTTGAGATATATTGATGCTGTTACATTATTTGACATTCATTTATCAGCTGGATTGAGACCTGTGCACACCATGGATGGGTGTTGCCCAGTGAATCATGATAGTTATTTGCTTATCATTTCATATTGCATTTATTAGCGTTTCAGACTTTGCTTTATGATTCGTTGCTATCATGACTCCTAAGACTTATGCTTACTTCATTGATCAGACTTGATAAGACTTATTCAGCTTGACTAGCCCTTATGGTCTATTGTTCTAGACCCGGCTATTCCACCAGTTCTCACGAACTTGGTAATGACCTCCGATGTTCGGCCATGTTGACCTACTGGTAGCTAGCCCAGTATGTGGCTGATCCCCACGATATAAGCGTGAGTGTGGTTTGAACATCATCCGATCTTCAGATACTATATCTCAATCATGATGAGGGCTGTAGCGGCAGCCAAGACTTATCACGCTTAGATTTATGACTCCGCTTGACACGCATGTTAATATTGAAAATCTATAAACTCACTAAGCTTTGCTTACAGATGTTGCTTTAAAATTTTACAGGAAAAGCCAAAGGAAAATCACCTGCAGGACCTAGTGCTTAGGTCATCAAGAAATCCAAGTTTTGAAGCTTTCCTAGACCACTTCTCAACAAACTTTCTGGTACTGATTTGGAAGACAGTTAATGTGGTGGTTCTGGGTAGACTTGATGTGATGATTGATGTTATGATTAGATTAGATGTTACCCTTTTTATAACTTTAATTTGTAATATGTAATGTACATGTAATTTTATTTTTCCGCAATTTAATTACCCTATCTTAGTATGGTTGATATCGTATTGCATATTATGGGACCTAGATTGGTGAGCACCGCCCCGTAATGGGTGGTCTTCACAGGATGGTATCAGAGCACTAGTTTGAGTGAATCAAGTATTACGTAAGTATACTTGATCTCAAACTGAAGCAATACATATGTATCAATCATTTAGGTGGATTGAACTGAGATAGGATGTACTGACTGTTAGGATGGAAAAAGGGTACATAGATCTAAGCCTATAAACTGATAGTTAATTGATTTTAATTTTTCAGTAGAAGATGTCAGGATCAGGATCAGGTGATATTCCCAACAATATGACCCAACAACAAATGTTTGAAATGATGCAACAATTTCTAGCCCAACACTCAGAACAACAAAACAAAATGATGCAAGAACAGTTTCGTGCCAGAGATGAGGCCGAAGCTAAAAGACGTGAAGAAAAGAAAAATAAGAGAAAAGAAAAGCAAGTCCAGACCAATGAATCTGATTCTGATAATTCAAATCCAGAAACCCAAATAGCTCAGCCAAAAGGCTGCAAATTCAAAGATTTTAAAGCGAGCGGTGCCCTGAACTTTGAGGGTACAGTGAATCCGATTCAAGCGATGGATTGGATTAGTCATACTGAAGAAATCTTCAGGATTTCTGATTGTCTAGATTCGAAGAAAGTAAGTTATGCATCTGCACTATTTGTGGGAGCTGCTCGTGCCTGGTGGAAAACCCAGCGAAGTATCTATGGTGAGGAGGTGATTCAGACTTTAGAATGGGAGCAGTTTCTAGACATGTTCAATGCGAAATACTGCCCAGTTGACCAGCAAGATAAGATGGAAGTCCAATTAATGCAACTGACTCAGGGAACGAAGACTGTAGATGAATATGAACACGAATTTTCGAGATTATGTGGCTACTCTTCTTACCAAGTGGCAACAGAGGAAAGGAAAATGAATAGGTTCCGAGTAGGACTCAATCCTAGATACAGACATCCCATGAGCGCGATCAAATACAAGAGTTACTTGGAAATGGTTGAAGCGGCTAGACAAATCGAGCGAGGTTACTTAGAGTATGGTGATCAGCTTTATGCTCCGTCTACTAATCCGATGAATCCGTCTCCTCCAAAGAAACAGCGATTTGGCAGATTCTTTAAGCCAAATAAATCTCAGTCTCAGCAATCCTATCAGCATAGTTCACAACCGAAAGCGCAAGTCTACTCACTGACAAACGAGCCACGATTCTGCAAGAGATGCAGAAAGTCTCACATGGGACTATGTAATCCGGATGACGTTACTTGCTTCTCATGCAACATGATAGGTCATAGCAGCGAGGAATGTCCACAGCAGGGACGTGGATGTGCAAAGTGCGGGAAACGAGGGCATTTCATGTATCAGTGTAGAAGCGGGCCGCGATATCAGTCTCAATCATCTGCGGGAGGTTCTTCGGGAAAAAGTTCTGCTGCAACGCCGACTGCACGGACGCGAGCTTTCCAAATTACAGCTGAAGAGGCGAAAGAAACACCAGACGTAGTCACCGGTACGTTTCTGTTAAATACAATTCCTGCTCGCGTATTATTTGATTCCGGTGCTAGTCATTCCTTCATATCAACTACCTTCGCTCAAAGATTATATAAATCTCCCTCGAAGCTTCCTGTAATACTTGATATCGAGACAGCCAGCAACAACTATGTTATGGCTGATTCTGTTTATCGTAACTGCACTCTACTTGTCAATAACATTGTATTCAATCTCGACCTCATCCCGATTCCGTTAAAAGAATTTGACGTCATCATCGGCATGGATTGGCTAATGAACAACGAGGCCACAATTATCTGCAACCGACGAGTAATCAGAATCAAATCTTCAGACGGTCGAGTACTTGAGATCAAGGGCGAAAAGCGGAAAGGTGCGCATTGCTTTATATCTGTAGAAAAGGCTCACAAATATTTGTCTAAAGGTCACGACTCTTACCTTTGTTATGCTCTATCTGAGTCCAGCTCTGAAAAGAAGTCTTTATCCGATATTCCTATCGTCTGTGAGTTTCCAGACGTATTTCCCGATGACATTTCTGGAGTGCCATCGGAACGTCAAGTCGAGTTTAGTATTGACTTGGTTCCTGGTGCGGCTCCTATCGCAAAAGCTCCATACAGACTTGCACCTGCAGAAATGCAGGAAATGTCAAAGCAACTGCAAGAACTGTTAGAAAAGGGGTTTATCCGACCGAGTTCTTCTCCGTGGGGTGCACCAGTTCTGTTTGTCAAAAAGAAAGACGGAACTTTCCGTATGTGCATCGACTACCGCGAGTTGAACAAGGTTACAATAAAGAATAAGTATCCTCTGCCCAGAATCGATGATCTGTTTGATCAGTTACAAGGAGCCAGTTACTTTTCGAAAATAGATCTCCGATCTGGGTATCATCAGTTAAAAGTCAGAGAAGAAGATGTTCCAAAGACAGCTTTCCGTACAAGATACGGTCATTACGAATTTCTCGTGATGCCGTTCGGCTTGACAAATGCACCAGCGGCATTCATGGATCTCATGAATCGTGTGTGCAGACCAATGTTGGATAAATCAGTTATCGTATTCATAGACGATATTCTGATTTACTCCAAAACGGAGGCTGATCATTCTATTCATCTGCGGCAATTGCTAGAGTTATTAAGAAGAGAAAGACTCTATGCAAAGTTTTCTAAGTGCGAATTCTGGCTCAGACAGGTATAATCACTAATATATATACGTCTTGAGCTGTTTCCTTAACTATTCTTTGATTCACCTCAGAATTTGAATTTCTATCTTGATTCTTATAGATCCAGTTCCTTGGCCATGTTGTTTCTGGCGAAGGAATTTCCGTTGATCCTTCGAAAGTCGAGGCCGTTCAGAAATGGCAAACGCCTCGCAATGCCTCTGAAATAAGAAGTTTCCTCGGATTGGCTGGTTACTACCGGCGATTCATAAAGGACTTCTCGAAGATTGCTGTACCTCTAACGATGCTAACACGAAAGAATACTCCTTTCGTTTGGTCTAATAAACAGCAAGAGGCATTTGATATTCTGAAGCAAAAGCTTATTCAAGCGCCGATTCTAGCCTTGCCAGAAGGTAATGATGATTTCGTTGTTTACAGCGACGCTTCTGGTACTGGTTTAGGATGTGTTCTTATGCAAAGGGGAAAAGTCATTGCCTATGCTTCAAGGCAATTGAAAGATTACGAGAAAAGTGCACCAACTCATGATCTTGAGTTGGCTGCCGTCACCTTTGCTCTGAAAATTTGGCGTCACTATCTATATGGGACTCGGTGTCAGCTCTACACCGATCATAAGAGTCTCAAGTACCTTTTCACTCAAAAAGATCTGAACATGAAACAGCGTCGATCCTTGGAGCTTATCAAGGATTATGACTGCGAGATCTTATATCATCCCGGCAAAGCAAATGTTGTCGCGGATGCGTTGAGTAGAAAAGTATATCCAGAAAAGTGCTGTTATGCTCTAACTCCTGTAATATTCTCTTCTGATCTTATTGAAGACATCAGAATTGCTCAAACTGAAGCGCTGAAAGAAGAGAACATAAATTCTGAAAATCTAAAAGGGCAACTACAATTTCTGACTCTGAACCATTTGGGACTTCACTGTCTCAAGGGAAACCGAATCTGGGTTCCTAAATATGGTTCTATTCGTAGCACTCTTCTGTCCGAAGCTCATCAGTCCAAGTTATCTATTCATCCTGGCAGCTCAAAGATGTACTTTGATCTGAAGGCTGACTACTGGTGGCCAGGAATGAAGAAAGATATCGGTAAGTGTGTTGAAAACTGCAGAGTCTGTCAGATGGTTAAGGCAGAACATCAGAAACCCTTCGGGGATATGCAACCACTACCAGTTCCCGAGTGGAAGTGGGAGCATATAACTATGGATTTCATCACAAAGCTGCCGAAGACCAAAAGACAGCACGACTCTATCTGGGTAGTCGTGGATCGATTAACGAAGTCAGCTCACTTCATACCGATGAAAGAAACTTATTCTCTCGATAGATTGGCACAGATATACATCACAGAAATTATCTCTCGTCACGGTGTGCCAAAGTCTATCGTTTCTGATCGTGATAGTCGCTTCACATCCAGATTCTGGCAAGCATTACAAGAAGGGATGAGTACTCGGATTTCCATGAGTACAGCTTATCATCCAAATGCAGATGGCCAGAGTGAGCGTACTATTCTAACTCTTGAAGATATGCTTCGTGCCTGCATTCTTGATTTAGGTGGTAACTGGGATGACCACTTGCCGTTGGTCGAATTTTCATACAATAACAGTTATCATTCAACGATCAAGATGGCCCCTTTTGAAGCTTTGTACGGAAGAAAGTGCAGAACTCCTACTTGTTGGCGAGAAACAGGCGAATCGCCAATAGCAGGACCTGCCCTTCTACAGTTGACTCATGAAAAGATTCAACTTGTTAGAAGAAATATTCTTGAAGCTCAAAGCAGGCAGAAGTCATATTATGATAACCGGCATAGATCAATCAGTTTTGCAGTTAACGATTGGGTGATGTTGAAAGTATCCCCAATGAAGAATGTGGTGCGATTCATTAAAAGAAACAAGCTAGCTCCTAGATTTATCGGACCGTTCAAGATCATTGAAAAGATTGGAAATCAGTCTTATCGTCTTGATCTACCAGCGGACTTAGCTGGAATACATCCTGTATTCCATGTTAGTCATTTGAGAAAAAGCTTAGCTGACGAAAGAGAAGTACAGATACCACACGTTAACCTACAGATAGATGAGAAGCTTCGCGTGGTTGAAGAGCCAGAACGTATTCTGGACTCAAAGACTAAGAAGCTTAGAAATAAAGAGATACAGATGGTGCTCGTCCAGTGGAAACACCACAAAGGTTCGCATCAGTCTTGGGAATCGAGAGATGTCATGAAAGCTACTTATCCCAACCTGTTCGAATCTAGCTAACTTCGGGGACGAAGTTTGTGCGTGGTGGAGCCCATTCTGTAACAACCTAACTTTTTATCAATCATGTAACGCTTGATTTTGATATAATAATGTAATTTTGTTATATTATTATGATGCAAATATTAATTAAGTAAATATGATTTTAAATTATATTTATGATATAATTAAAATGAGTAAAACAAAAGAGATGTAAAATACAAAAGTAGAAGTGGGTTAAATACAAATGAAGTATATAAACTAAATAATGATCATTTAAGATCATTATTACAATTAACTCTCTCTCTCTAACTTCTCTCTAAAACTTACGGATTTCTCACAAATCCATCAAAAGTTCCATAAAAATCGGCATTAAATTGAAGATTAAAGCCAAGAAGGAGTTACAATTATCATCAAACAATTGGAATCTACAGGATTTGAGGTAATTTTGAGTTATATTTTAAGATTTTTAAAGGTTTGGTTCGGTTTTGATAAAAACCGAAACCAAAGATGTAAAAACATGAATTTAAGGTTGCATGTGTTAGATCTTAATAGATTATGATGAATTAATGATAATAGATGTAATAGAAACAAAAATATGAGATCAGATTATCAAAAATAAGCAAGAAAATATGGATTTTTATAATAAAGTGTTCTTGAGAAAATTATGAGTTTTTGGATGATCTTGACTAAATTAAGATGTTTTTGATCAAAAAGTTTATATAAAAACACTCAAATAATGATAATACAACAAAATAAAACGTTGCATGTTAATATAAATAAGTTTTGTGAATTTTATGTGAAAATCCGTATGAGTATAAGTATGAACATGAAGAACAAAATCTGGAAATTTATGAACATGAAGGATCCGAATTCGGATATGTCCGAATTCGGATGATGCACCACTTCGGTTCCGAATTCGGATGATGCTCAAATTCGGATCTGGCCATGGTGCACAATTCGGATTTCCTATTTCGGATATAACCTTAATTCGGATGTGATGCTAATTTCGGATCTATAATGATCCTAATTTGGTTCCCAAGTCATCCTAATTTCGGACCTTACGTTTCGGATTGGTCCTAATTCGGATTAATTATCTGGTCCGAATTCGGGTGCCCAATTCGGTTGGATCCGAATCCGGGTCCCCAATCCGGATGAATCCGAATTTGGGTGATCCGAAACCCGATTCTATATAATTTGATATATATATTTAGTGAATGTTTGGAGAATTAAAAGAATAAAGATTGATGAACTGAAAGTTATCAGAATCAGATAGAAATAAAGAATTTATGACCAAAAGATGATGACATTAATAGAGATGATGAAAATGACATGATATTATCATGAATGATTTTGAACAGGTTCAGTATATTATCTGAACAAAGACTAAAAGACTTAAAAGCGGGTCAGAGACTTGATTTGACAAAGAAAAAGAATTGACAAGATTACAGATTGACGAAATCCTGAGATAACTCAGGTGGCAGATTTTTATATCTGTTTGACCAAGACCCAAACTGTGAGTTATAGATATTCAAATTGAACATGCAAAGATCCGTTTGAGATATATTGATGCTGTTACATTATTTGACATTCATTTATCAGCTGGATTGAGACCTGTGCACACCATGGATGGGTGTTGCCCAGTGAATCATGATAGTTATTTGCTTATCATTTCATATTGCATTTATTAGCGTTTCAGACTTTGCTTTATGATTCGTTGCTATCATGACTCCTAAGACTTATGCTTACTTCATTGATCAGACTTGATAAGACTTATTCAGCTTGACTAGCCCTTATGGTCTATTGTTCTAGACCCGGCTATTCCACCAGTTCTCACGAACTTGGTAATGACCTCCGAT
Source organism: Centrapalus pauciflorus (assembly GCA_020465985.1). NCBI lineage: Eukaryota > Viridiplantae > Streptophyta > Magnoliopsida > Asterales > Asteraceae > Centrapalus > Centrapalus pauciflorus. Next base: position 515,475 of record JAANYP010000849.1, on the reverse strand, counting down.
GTTCGGCCATGTTGACCTACTGGTAGCTAGCCCAGTATGTGGCTGATCCCCACGATATAAGCGTGAGTGTGGTTTGAACATCATCCGATCTTCAGATACTATATCTCAATCATGATGAGGGCTGTAGCGGCAGCCAAGACTTATCACGCTTAGAATTATGACTCCGCTTGACACGCATGTTAATATTGAAAATCTATAAACTCACTAAGCTTTGCTTACAGATGTTGCTTTAAAATTTTACAGGAAAAGCCAAAGGAAAATCACCTGCAGGACCTAGTGCTTAGGTCATCAAGAAATCCAAGTTTTGAAGCTTTCCTAGACCACTTCTCAACAAACTTTCTGGTACTGATTTGGAAGACAGTTAATGTGGTGGTTCTGGGTAGACTTGATGTGATGATTGATGTTATGATTAGATTAGACGTTACCCTTTTTATAACTTTAATTTGTAATATGTAATGTACATGTAATTTTATTTTTCCGCAATTTAATTACCCTATCTTAGTATGGTTGATATCGTATTGCATATTATGGGACCTAGATTGGTGAGCACCGCCCCGTAATGGGTGGTCTTCACAACATCTCACCAGAGATGGTCCATATGGGTTCTGTGGATGGCACTACTGTTGTCTCTGCACAAGAGGCACATGACAGTGCCAACATCATTAGGACCACACCCATAGCAACAGCAGGTGTGCAAGCACCAGCTGGAAGTCCCAAGAACCAAGAACAGAGGGGCCCAGAGGTTTATACTTCTGGTATTCATGCCAGTGATAGATCACAAGCACCACATACGTTTGCTGATCTTGAGGCTAGTCTGCAACTTATGTTATTAACGGATCCTAAGCTGCAACCTGTTGTAGCAATGTTGGAATATCATCAGTCCATCATTGCTGCACAGGGAGCACAAATCATTGCACTCAGGTAGGCAGAAGCGGCTCAAAATAAGAGAATGGATTATCTCCATAAAGGGTTTACCCTCTGTGGGAATAAGATCATTCAATTAGAGCGTATGATTCAAACCCACGTGGCAAAGGTTGTAGGTCCTCCTGACAAAACCAATGCTTCCAAAAAGGGGGAGAATCAGGAGATACCTAAAGCAGTCCAAGCAGCTCGAACAAAATCAGTCCAAGCAGCTCCAACAGTTCAAGAATCTAGGCTAACAGTCCCAACAGCTTCTCAAGCTGTTAGTCTAGAAACTCAAGCTGTTTCTTCAAAAGCAACTGGAGTTGTTATAAGAGAAGGTATTCAAGCTCCCATCAGTTCAGTCCAAGCTACAACCTCTGCTACAAAACATAAGGGCAAGGGCATTCTTATAGAGTCTCCAAAGCACAAATTTTCTACCAAAGAAGCCCAGATTGCCTTTGATGCTGAGATTGCCAGAAAATTAGAAGAAGAACAAGATCAAGAATTAGACCAGCAAACCCAGTTCCCAATGGAAGATGATGAAACCTTAGGTAATTACCTGAGAGGGTTTGTGGTCAAGCATGGGGAAAGGAAGAGGAAGATGCCAACAGGGCATTCAAAGGCTGAGCATAGAAGATTTCTAATTAAATTTGCCTTTGCAGCTGGTATCCCAAAGAAAATGGCTCAGTCCATGAGCACAGAAAGGCTGCAAGATATCCATGACAAAGAGATGGACAAACGAAAGAAAGCCAAAGCCTCCCAGAAAGTCCAAAGTTCCCAAAAACCTGTTCAAGCTGGTACAGGTGATGTTCAAACTGTTGCCAGTGTCCCTGCTCCTACTGATCAAGCTGCTGCTGCTATTCCTGAATCAGAGTCAATTTCACAAGCAAAGCTGGATCAGCTTAAAAGGGTGATATTTGAGCATCAGCTACAACAAGTTATGGAAATAGAAAAATCCCTCGACCAGCATGATTTCTCCAAACCTCTTATTACTTATTGTTATGCTAAGTCAATGGATAACATTGACTTAAGATATCATTTTGTAGTAAGAAGAGAAACTGGTTCTGAGGAAGAATATAAAAGCATAATGCATATGGCTGAAAGGATGACAAGAGATGAGCTTACAAGGATGTATCAAGTTGGGACTTCTACTCAAGTCAGATCTTCCCTCCCACAAGTCAAGCAAGCCATTAAAGATTTACAGAGTATTTTTGATCCTGAATCTATAAGAAAAGATATAGAAAAGGCAAAGGAGATGAAGGTCAAACAGGTTGATCTGTTTGTTAAATCAAGGACCTACAGAATCAGATTTACAGATGGTTCTGGTATGTTCTTCAATTTTGAGTTTCTCGATCTTCCAAAGGATATACTTCTTCAGATGTTATCTGCACGGATATATTGTGAAAAAGAGGATCTAAAGAAAGAATTTTTGAAGGCTGTAAGTCAGAAACTTGCACAGTTGTAAGTTTTTGAAAGCCTTGGTTTGTAAATAACAGTTTTGCTTTGATTATTTTCCTTATTTGTATAGAACTTAAAGTCTTGTATAAAGAATTTAAGTTAGGGGGAGATTGTTGGGAAATATTCTAAGTAGTTCAAGCTGTTAGTTAGACTTCTCATACTATTAGTAGAATTTCTGTGTAAATACAAAATTCATGCTGTTAGTTGAAGAAACTCGAGCTGCTAGTACAAAAGTTCATGCTGCTAGAGCATTTCACTCAAGTTGCCCTGCTGAAACTGCTAAAAGATTCAAGCTGCTCAACGGTTTCATAAACAGAAAGTGCTGATATTCAGGAAACGATATCTACATGAAGATTCCCGCATATCTACCATCAAAGAAGTCAGAGTCCTTCAAGGAAACAAATCAGAAAGCATTATAAATACATAGAATAGGTTTTCTATTGTATAGGAAGAATCTGCGTATTCAAAATTGTAGTTGCTTTTTGTTTAAGTTTTCATAAGCCTCTAAGGTTGTAAAACCCTAAGAACACTTTGTGTTCTTCGTCTAATCAAGCAGATTAGAGGTGATTGTAATCATTGAAGTCAGCAATACAAGCAGTTTTGATTTACTTATTTGTGTTTATCTGTTATGAATTCTAAAAGCTTTTGTTAAAATAATTGAGTGTTATTCCACAAACTTCTTAATTAAACTTTGATTCAAAGCAAGATTATTGATTTATACTCCGATAAATTCAAATCAGTTAGTCTTGGTTAGTTAAGTTCAAATCCTGACATTTATATCTAAGAGACTAGCATTATCTGATTTTAAGGATTCGATTTGAGCAGTTAAGTTGCTATGTGTTTCTAGAAATAAATTTAATCTATAATTAGAAGTAGCACATAAAACACATAAATCACGGAATGTAGAAAAGTTCAGAATTACCTTTATATGATCTGATTCCACGTTTGCCATTTGTGCAGCAAACTCGAGAATAGTCTGATTGTCTGACTATTCCACCAACACAGGACTTGTATCATTCTGTTTGTTGTCCTCTGTTTCTTCTTCTGCTCCGACATCCTCAGTCTCTGTTACTTCAGCCATGAAGGCTCTAGCATTAGACCCTGGATGCGAACTCCAGTCATATGTTCCATCAAGCTGTCTGTCAGATGTTACGTTCGTTAACAGACCAACGATGTTAGCTTGATTACCCGAACTAGCAGATTGATATCTTCCCTGAGATTGATTCTGATAGTTCTCAACCTTGGGACTTTGACACTCTCGAGCAAAATGTCCTAACCCCTGGCAGTTATAGCACTTAACCTTGGATTTGTCGAACCCAATTTTATTGTTGCTAACATTCAGCTTTCTGACTGTTCGTTTTATGAATCTCTTGACCCTCTGAGTCACCATGGCCAGTTGCCATTGAAGATCCATTTCCTCCAAATCATCAGGATCCACCTGATCGTAGTCCTCTTCCCATAACGCAGGATCGTTGATTTTTCCTTGTACACAATTTTCATATGCTGCAACAAACGAAGCCAAAAGATTCAGATGAGTTTCGGCTGATTGGGCACTCATAGGCATCTTTGTGTATTGTTGAGAAGTAGATGCCGACTGAGTCGGTTTCTCTTCCGGTTTAGAATACCCAAAGAAAGCCCGACTATTTGTGTCTTCTACGTCCACTGGAATAGACGCTTCACCCGTAAAGAAAGTTGTAGCTGTTTTCAGTTCACTCGCGACTGTGGGTTTTGATTTTCCAGAATACATGTCTGGATCTTGGACCTGATCATATTCCCTCTCCTTCTTGAGTAACTGAAAGTTGTAAGCCCTAAGCGTACCAATGACTCCTTCGAGAGTTAGAGTTTCGTATTTTTCTTCATCATGCTTTATGAGCGCTACGTACATCTCCCATTTTGCTGGTAAAGCATCAAGAAGTTTCTCAATCTTTTCAAGATCACGATACTCGACATTGTGATTATCCAACTCTGTCAATAAGTGATAGAACCTAGTGATAGTCTCATCCCGCTTTCGTTTTTCAATGCCTTGAAAATTGCGAACTGCTGCTTAAGCATCTCGGTCCTTCCTTTTCTAACCCTCAGATTTCCCTCACACCATTTCTCGAGTGCATCCCACAACTCTTTAGCTGTACGATGATTCCTAAATGTGTGTAGAATCTCCTGAGGTAGTGCCATGCGAATAATGGAAAACGCTCTGTTCTCAGCTTCATATAGTTTCTTGTCATCATCCTTCATCTTCTGATATGTTAGGACTCTCTGACGACCCTCAAACTCCTGAGTGGGCGGAATGTATCCCTCGTCGATACAGATCCACATCCGCATGTCATTGAAACGAGCGAAATCGGCAAACCTATCCTTCCACCAGTAGTAGTCTTTCAACCTCATCAGCTTTGGTGGTGAATTTGCCTTACCGACCTCGTGGTCCATTTCGATAAACTTTTGCAAACTAGTCATTCTTTCTAAACTTTTTGAATTAGAACTTAATTAATTTAATTTGAAATTAACTTAAATCAACCCTTTCGAACTTAAGTAAGTTCGAATTTGATTAATATTAAATTCATTTTAAATTAAATTCGAAGTTCAATAAGTTCGAATTCAACAAATTCGAAATTCTGACAAGTTCGAGGTTCCAGCCAAGTTCGAAGTCTGAAAAATTCGAATGCTAGCAAATTCGAATCTCAGTCAAATTCGAATGAAACCCTAAATTAAAATTCGTGAGGAGCGTATTTCCTGACAAGTTCGAATTTTTCAGTCAAATTCGAACTAACCCTAATACCTCCTATGTTCGAGCGCCGCAAGTTCGAAAAATGGCCAAAAGTTTGATTTTTTCAAGTTTTCAGTTTAAACCAATATTTTTAAGTCTAAAAATACTGATTTCAACCAAAAAGATGAACCAATGTAAACCTTTCTCCGTTATCTGGCTTGTATAACTTGAAAAAATAACCAAAAATGTGATTTTTCCCGTCCAAAACGCCAAGAAACCACGGATGTTGTTTATGAACACGAAGAACACTAAGAACACCGTTATGGTTCTGATACCACTTGTAAGGTCACCTACCTACGGATCCTATCTTGACGCGACGCCGTCCAACGAGTGTGGAATCCTCGTTAGCGGTTTGACAGATAGACCACACAAACGGAACACGGAGACACACACGATGATAGACGAACAATAGAACGTCCCGACACGTGATTCTCTCCAAGACAAACACAAAATCGCCTTGCAAGATTGAGATCGCCTCTGCCTTAATCTCTGCTCATTTTTGCAAAAGTTATTAATTAAAACGAATTAACCCTTAATTATAACCCGTGATTGGAACTTGCTCAGGACAAGTTCGACCAAGCCCAAGGCCCTTTGAACTTATGTTTGAACTTATCTTTGAACTTATGTTTGAACTTATTGTAATACACTAATTACAACCAAGTTCAAACATACATACAATCAATATCAAACATATATAACAAACATATATCAAACCTATATCAAACACTTATTACTATGCAATTTCGAAAAAGTTGACTATTACAAAATATCGTCTATACTTAGACTGCTATCGTCACACATGATGCACTAACACATGCTTTATGTTACAATTAGAACCAAAGAAGGCATCTATGGCTCTGAAAGATCCATCTTGGATTGAGGCCATGGAAGAAGAGCTTTTGCAATTCAAGATTCAGAATGTATGGACACTGGTTGAGTTGCCTAAACGAAAGAGGGCAATTGGTACACGATGGGTTTTTAGGAATAAAAAGGATGAGAGAGGTGTAGTGATCAAAAACAAAGCAAGGCTGGTAGCTCAAGGTTATACTCAAGAGGAAGGAATAGACTATGATGATGTCTTTGCTCTAGTAGCAAGGATTGAAGCCATCAGACTGTTCCTAGCCTATGCCAGCTGCAAAGGGTTCAAGGTGTATCAAATGGATGTAAAATCTGCACTCCTATATGGTACAAATGAAGAAGAAGTGTATGTGTGTCAACCTCCTGGGTTTGAAGACTATAAGTATCCAGACAGAGTCTACAAGTTAGACAAATCACTCTATGGGCTTCACCAAGCTCCTAGAGCATGGTATGACACTTTTTCTTCCTATCTACTTTAGAATGGTTTCAAGAGAGGTACTCTGGACAAGACACTGTTCACAAAGTCTATCAAATCAGAGATCCTTCTTGTTCAAATCCATGTTGATGACATCATCTTTGGATCAACAAATAACATCCTTTGCAAAGAATTTGAGACTCTGATGCACAAAAAATTTCAAACGAGTTCAATGGGAGAACTAACTTTCTTTCTAGGATTGCAGGTCAAGCAGAAGCCCACTAGACTTTTCATCAGCCAATCAAAGTATGTGAATGATATTCTAGAAAAGTTTGGATACAAGGACACCAAGGTTGCCAGCACACCAATGGACACTAGGGGTGGCAAATTGAGCCCATTCAAGTAAACGGGTTGACGACCAAAAGTCATAAATTTTACATAATTTTGAAAAAAATTTCAAAAGAACAATTTTTTTAATACATCGTTTCATAAATTTTCATTTTTAAAAAAGATTATGTTCTATATTAGTTTTTTACAATAAGTCCATTTAACTCTCCAGCCCGTTTGGCCCGTTGGGTCAAGATTGCCACCCCTAATGGACACTCATAAACAGCTTGATGCAGATAAAGAAGGAGTGGATGTGGATATTCATTTATACAGATCCTTAATAGGTTCAATAATGTATCTCACATCCTCTACACCAGATATAATGTTTGTTGTTCGTGTTTGTGTCAGGTTCCAATGTGCTCCAAAGGATTCACATCTGTTTGCTTTAAGAGAATCTTTACATATATAAAAGTTCAACCAAAATTAGGTCTATGGTATCCTAAGGACTCTCCTCTTGAACTAACAGCCTACTCTGACAGTGACTATGGAGGTTGCAACATAGACAGGAAATCCACAACTGGAGGATGTCAAAATCTAGGAGCAAGACTAGTTTCTTGGCAGTGCAAAAACCAAACCACAGTCTCCATTTCTTCCACTGAGGCGGAATATGTTGCAGCTGCCAGCTGTTGTTCTCAGGTTATGTGGATTCAGAACCAACTAAGAGACTATGGTATGAACTTTCTATCTACTCCTATTTATATTGACAATTCAAGTGTAATCAGTATTGTACAAATCCAATAAAATTTCCCAAAACCAAGCACATAGACATTAGATTCCATTTTATAAGGGACTGTAATGAAAAGAAATTAATCCAAGTTACCAAAATTCATACTGATGATCAGTTAGCTGGTCTTTTTAAAAAACCATTTGATGTAGGAAGATTCACCTTTTTTTTATCAAACGTTGGTATGGTTAATATGGAATAAATTGTCTTACATTACTCTCCCCTATACTATGAGCAAAACCTTTACTAGATGTGCTTAGTTAAGGGGGAGACACTATTACAATAGATGATGTTCATTAAACTACTAACAGCTTGAGACTATTCTCAAGCTGCTAGTTCATTTTCTCGAACTATTAGTTGTTTCACTTGGTCTGTTAAGTGTGCATGGTATTTCAGTCATTGTTAAGGAGATTGTATGCGGGATTAGATATTTTTGAAAATCCAAACCCTTAAAAGTCCCAGTTTCGTTTGATTGCAACTATCAGTTGCAAAATAGCTTCCAAAATCCATTCTTTTTCTCTCTCTGTGCGATTTTCAAATAGTCGATCGAAACCCAAAATCCCCGCCTTTGTGATCACCAATGGAGTTCATTAAAGAACACATTTGCCTACCCTACTCTCTCAAACATGCTGAACTGCAGCCATTCCATGAAATGATGGATTTTCTCCGTCGTTCTCATATCCACTATGCTCTAACCGTCAATCCCACTATATATGTCTCTTATATAGAAACGTTTTGGAAATCAGCCACTAGTATCCATGAGGGAATCACTTCTTTCATATATACCATTCATGGTAACACCATTACCATTACAGAGGAGTCCATTCGACAACATTTGCATCTGCAAGATGCCTCAGGTATATTTGATCTATCCCTTACTGCTTTACATGCAAGTCTGTTTGAAATAGGGTATAGTGGCCCAACAGACTCATTTACCTTTTATAAAGCACATTTTGGTCCTAAATGGAAGTATCTTGTACATATTCTTCAACAGTGCTTAAGCCCTTAAGTAATTGGTTGGTCTGAATTGTCCTCAAATATTGCCACTGCTCTAGTGTGCTTATCCACAGGCCAACGGTTCAATTTTTTAAATATGATTTATCAAGGAATGTTAAGGCACCATGCCTTAAAGAGTGGGAAATTTTTAATATATCCTCGGTTTTTGGCTGAAATCGTTACAAAATCTTGCAATTCTTTAAAAGTACATAAAAGCATATATGTTTCCCATAGGCACTCTTTACCCTCTGCGAAAAGACTTTTAAAACCAAGTGCCAATTTTCATAGTGTAGATGTCTCTTTGCCTCAAGCAATGCAGACCATCTTTCCAAGAAACAGAGGAGAGGATTCTGAGCAGGCTCAGCCCCATATTACTGCTTCACCCCCAGGATCCCAACCCACTCCTCATGATGTAAATATACCCGCTGATCCTTCTTCGATACGTACGTCCCCAGCCCCGTCACTAAAAATATACAAAAGACAAAGGGCTGTAGGAGCTCCTTCCTTCTCAGTCCAAACCCTAAAGTTAAATAGCTCTGTGCAAGAGGATACGCTTGTACAACATATCGATAGGGAACCCACTGAGGACACTCCCACCCTCAATTTGGAGGTGAACATTCGTTCTGAGGATGTTCATATGGGTTTTATGGCTGGTACTACTGATGTTACTGCACAAGGGGCATAGGACAGTACCAACATCACTGAGACCACACCCGTGGCAACAGAGGGTGTGCAAGCACCTTCTGGAAGTCCCCAGTACCAAGAACAAAGGGGCCCAGATGTTTCTACTTCTGGATTGGTGTCAGTGATGGATCTCAAATTCCTCTATCATTTGAAGATCTTGAGGCTAGTCTGCAACTAATGGCTTTAATGGATCAACAACTAAAACCTGTTGTAGCTATTCTGGAAAATTACAAGTCCATAATTGCTGCACAGGGTTCCCAGATCATTGCTCTACAACAACTCACATCAGTCCAACAACAAAAGCTTGCCCAGTTTCAGCTTGCGTTAAAGATATATGGAAACAAGATTGTTCAGCTTGAAAAGCTGGTTCAAACCCTGTTAGCAAAGGTTTTTGGTCTCCCTGAAAAAGGGGGAGAATCAGGAGATCCCAGTGCCAGTCCAAACAGCTTCAAGTTCACCATTGGCAGCTTCAGTTTCCAGGCTAACAGTACCAACAATTTCTCAGACTGTTATTCCTGAAGCTCAAGTTGTTCCTGTTAAAAAGCCAGGTGGAGTGTTCATAAGAAAAGGCATTCAAGAACCATCCCCAGCAGTCCAAGCCATAGTATCAGCCTCAGCAGAAACCACAAACAAAGGAAAGGGCATTTTGATTGAGTCTCCAAAAGTCAAATTTATTTCAAAAGAATCCCAAGTTGCTCATGATGCTGAATTGGCCAGAAAATTGGCAGAACAAGATCAAATCCCAGACCAGCAAGCCCAAGGAGCTATGGGGGATGATGAAACCCTTGGAGACTATCTGCATGGGTTTGTAGTTAAGGAAAGTCAAAAGAAGAGGAAAAGGCCTACAGGGCCTTCAAAGGGAGAACACATAATATTTTTGATAAACTTCTCTGCAATAGCTGGTGTCTCTAAAGTCATTGCATAATCATGGTCAACAGAGAGACTTCAGGCCTTATATGATAGAGAAAAAGAAAATAAAAGCCTCCAAACAAGTCCAAGATTCCCCTCAAACTGTTGCTGCTGATCCTCAATCTAAAACTATTTATCAAGCAAAGTTTGATCAAGTCAAGAGAGTTTTGTTTGACCAACAATTGCAAAAGGAAATGGAGATAGAAAAGGCTCTTGATCAGCATGACTTCTCCAAACCACCAATTACTTACTGCTATGCCAAATCAATGGATGACATTGATCTGGTATATCATTTTGTAACTAAAAGAGAAGCTGGTCTAGAAGAAGAGTACAAAAGCCTGATCCAACTGGTTTAGAGAATGACTAGAGATGAGCTAACACAAATGCACAATATTGGGACGGCTAGCCACTCTAGGTCACCAATAGTGTGGGATCATAACAACCTAAAGGATTTTAGAAGCATGTTTAATCCAGAATCGACCAGAGTGGATATAGAAGCTGCCAAGGAAGTGAAGATTGTACAAATTGATCTATATGCAAAATCCATGACATATAAACTCAAACTTGCAGACAGATCCAGCAGATTCTACAGTATTAAATTTCTTGATTTTTCAAAAGAATGGTTACTCCAAATGAGCCCAATGAAGATTGAATGTGATAAATAGTAGTTGAAAAGAGATTTCAAAAAAGCTATAAGGCAGAAGCTTGCACAGTTGTAATATGTAAGTTTTTGGATGCCTTAGTTTGTATATAACAGTATTACTTCGTTTTTATTTCCTTATTTGTATAGAAACTTAAAGTCTTTTGTTAAGAATTTAAGTTAGGGGGAGATTGTTGGGAAATAATCTAAGTATGTCAAGCTGTTAATTAGGATTTCTCAAGCTGTTAGTAGGATTTCTGTGTAATTACAAAGTTCAAGCTGCCAGTTCAATAAATTCGAGCTGCCAGTTAAAAAGTTCAAGATGCTAGAGTCAAAGTTCAAGCTGCTCAACAGATAGATAACAGAAAGTGCTAAAATTCAGGAAATGATAAAGATTTCAAGATTTGAAGATATTCCAAGCATATATACTACAAGAGAAATCACAGTTCGTCAAGGAAACAAATCAGAAGGCTATAAATATAGATAGACTAGGTCTTTCTAATGTAATCGTGGTGCTTAAGTTTTTCATATTGTAATTGCATTCTGATATAAGTTTCTAAAGCCTCTAAGGTTGAAAAATCCTAAGAACGGTTTGTGTTCTTCGTCTAATCAAACAGATTAGAGGTGATTGTAATCAACGATTTGGCAATATAAAGGTTTTTATATTAATTGTGTTTATTTGATTGTCTATTTTTATTATTCTGAAAGTTTTCCTAAAACAATTAAGTGTTATTCTGCAAACTTCTTAATTGGCCTTTGATTCAAAACAAGGTTATTGGTTTAACTCTGATCTGTTAAAACCAGTTAATCATAGGTGATTTTGATCTTGACATGGAAGTTAACTCAGTTAACTAGAGAACACTCACACAAAGATCATGTCTGAAATTATATTTTCGATAGATCATATTACTGTTACATTTGATAAAGGAACAGTAGCATTAAATTGATGGAAGTCATGTTGTGTTTATTGAGATACCGGAGATCAACATGATATCTTTAATGTCGTTCTATTTTGCATGTTTTAGAAATCCAAGAATAAATTTGAAGTTATTCTAAAACTGTTCCATAACTGCTTGTTGTCGTGGGAACCACAACGAGAATTAAAAGGCTACTGCGGTTTTTGGTTGATATTCATGGGTGATGAATATAGCAAAGGTTGGGCCAAATTCACAGGTATTTGTTGCGAACAAATATTGGATTGACCCTCCGATTAAGACCACTTTGTGGATCATAGTCATGAGTCGTCTTAAAAACGTAATCCTTAGTACCTTAGATGTCTATGTACTTTAGTGCGGGTGCTGCTGTACATTTGACCTAACCTAACGTCATCCATAACTGGGTGATCATAACGGTTCAAGGATGGTTGAAGTGGGAGTCGTGCTCGAGGCCTAGATAGTCAATATGGGATTTGCACCTTCTTTTAACTAAGAAGAGATATTTCCTGGACCCCTCGGCGATCGATACTGACAGAAATGCATGGCCATGCTCAGACAGAACTAATGTGTTCTACTCTGTCTGTTACACTTCAGCATGAGATCAGGGAGTCCAATAACATAATCATGTTTGCTACGGTTGATCTAATCCATGCCTAGCTTTCACATTGAAATATCGCGGATGCATGGGATATGACCTAAGTTTCTTTTTGGAAGGCTGTTTCAACAAGAATGCCCGAATGGGAGTCAGAGTTTTTATGACCTTGGTTGCCTAAAGTGTCTTGCCATGACCTCCTTTAGGCGCATGCTGCAGGACAGTATGTCGTCTTACACAAGTGGGAGTATGTTAGTATGTGGTGTGTAAAGATGACATCACTACTGCATCATGCCTGATTTCATGAAACACTTGAGGGTCACACTGATGAGCACAACTGAGCAGATGCAATTAAACAATTGAATAAATAATATTGGATATTGTTTATGACACGAAATGATCATTGAGTTTAATTTAATGGATGATTATATATATCTCAAAGTACGGGGACTATAAGTGGAATATTAGATATTGTAGTGATTTAATTGTCATTGGATGATAATTAAAAAATTACCTGGTCTTTTATTTATTATTTGATATTAAATAAAAGATTGATTTATTTGAATTAGTATTATCATCTATTATTAGATAATTGGATGGATAATTATAAACAAATAAATAAGAGATAATTATAAATAATTATCTAGTCATTTATATATTATTAGATAACGTATAAAAGATTAATATTATTTAAAGGGTATATAATTATAGAGATAACTATATATAAGGTTTAAATAATAAAGATACTTATTAAGATATATATTATATTATTATATAAGAGTTTGATTAAAACTAAAACTGTTAATAATATACATACATATATATATATATATATATAAATATATATATATATATATATATATATATATATATATATATATATATATATATATATATATATATATATATATATATATATATATATATATATATATATATATATATATATAAAGATACGGTCGCATGTGAGATGTGTGTGAGACACACATTGAGAATTATATATACATATAGATACCAAACCCACGGAGGGTTTGGTGAGGCACACACGAACGCACACTAAGTGTGTGTGTGTGTGTTTGGTCGTTTCTTGAAACACAAACCAAAAGGTGTTTTCGGTTTTTCCGTTCTTCGTGTGTTTAATTGCATACCTGGCGCCGCTCGATCGTGTCATCACCGGTGGATACCGAAATCATCTCATTCGTGCATTCTTGTTATCTAATGCAAATGTATGATTTTTATAAGCTTTCACGTTTACTTATCTTATGTTTTACTTGATGATCTGTGTACGGAATTCGTGATTTTAAAAAGCTTCAATTGTGTGTTAATTTGATTAATGTTTTTGTTTTTATGAAAAATGATACGAATTCCCAACAGTTTTGTTAGATTACATGTTATCAACACAAGGCGGAATGTGGGTAATAAGCGTGATATAACTTGACTGCCGCCAATAACCACGTAAGGATGAGAGATAGTAGTAAGAGTAGAATGATGTCCAGGCCACGCTCACGCTTTTAGTGGAAACTATCCACTCAATACTGGGCTAACTACCAGCAAACTATGTAGGTGGAGCATCGGAGTAATCATACCAAGTTCAATAAAACTGATGACATAGGCAAAGTCTAAAAGAATAGACCAACAATGCTTAATATGTTGAGCTGAAATCATAAGGCAGTGATGCAAGCAACGATGATAAGCATAAATAGCAAACCATGATAGCAATATAAATTTGTAATAATAACTGAAACTGTAAATATAATGTGTGCAGGATGATATATCAAATAGCTATCATGATCCTCAGGGCATCACCGAACCACGGTGAGCACATGTCACAATCCAGCTGAGCATTTATGAACGCCAAATAAAGTATGAACAACAATATGTCTCAACCAGAATCAGGCTTGTAAAGCTAAAATATCTATAACTCACTGTTTTACTGAACTAAACTAAGATGTTGACTTTATCAATCGGATTTCTCCACCACCTGAGTTATCTCAAGATTTAGTCTTTGACTTTCTGGACTTGCCTCAACTTTACAAACTTTGACCCGCTTTCAATACTTTAACTTTTACACTTTGTTCAGATGTCTTTGAACATGTCCACAGTTTATCATTTGCAAGAACATTAGCTTTAAGGCTTTTCATTGCTTATCATGTCATTTTAATATTTGTTGAATCATCATTGAGCTTTAAAGTTCCATCGACATGATTCTGATAACTTATAAGCTTTTATGTCCTTTTTCATGGACATATAAGACTTTTATTAATTCATTTAAGCTTTCATTTGCACGTTTGAATTCTCATAAAGCCACATAAGAACATATCATGGATTTAATTAACGATTATATGTTCTTATAATCGTGTGTTCATCCATTAAGCATACATATATATATATATATATATATATATATATATATATATATATATATATATATATATATATATATATATATATATATATATATATGATCATGGTACTTCACAATGGTATTATGACATAATTATGCTTTCAATTGAATATTATAACTCAATTCACATATCCATATGCTTGAATTAGGTACTTTATCTTAATGTCTTTATTTGATTATCATCTAAGTGTAATGATTATGAATCATGGACATATATATATTGGTCACACATTCATGTTCCTATGCACTAATTTGATGCATTTATATAGATTTTATAAGCCATGAATTTTATTTAAATAATCACACACATATATGTTCATTCATCTATATTTAATGTCATTTTGTGAATTTATGTGCGTATACGGCTGCTGGTTTTTAATTTAAATGATCACATATCCAAGACTTGTGTTTCTGTCACAAATTAGCACACAAAAATAGAAGGGCGGCTGCAATATAATACTCACACACACATGTTTAATTTCTTCTTTAATTGGTTTATATTGTAATAAAGAAAAAGGGCTGCTGTGATTTATTATTTGTTGTTGTGGACTGTTGTTGTCCCATACACAAATACACATAAGAAACTTGTCTTTACTTAATTTATTAGGTGTTGTGGGTTGCTACTTGCTGGACACACACGAATGCATACATCCGAGATTTGTGTAGCAAAAGGATATAAAAGGTTGCTGGACTTGTTTCTGTTTGGACAGCCATACATCCGACATTTGATCATTGTGAGGATTTCGGATCTTTCTTTCATGCACAAGTACACACACTACACTTAACTTAACACTAAACTTGTATGCTTACAAGAATAAATAAATTGGCTGTTGTTTCTTCTTTGACTCACAACACACACACATTTGAGATTCACAAAGATGAGAATCTCGGTTCTTCTTTAAATAGCACACACACACTTTTGTTGATAGATACGAATTAAAGATGAAAGGGGCTGATGTATTTTTTTTAAAAGATCTGAGATTTGCACCTTAGAGGTGAATCTCGGATGTCATCACTTTCATGCAACATTTAAATGCCACACACGACACTAAACTTCACACTTATTTCCTTTCTGTTTTCCTTTCTTTTTCAGCGGCGATTCAGTAGCATTTAGGAGTGTTTGATGCTCTAAAACATGATTAAAATACATATGTATGCATAAATTTCCATGGTCGAAGGCATTGGCCTTATTGGCCTATTCTTGTTGATGAAAAACAAAATAGAAAACGCATATGACAACTACTTATATCAAAATTTCCGAACTTTCTTTTACATTTTAGAATTGAAGCTTGGAATTGCATATATAACCAATCAATCAAATAAGAACTACATGCGTGCTATAAATTTTCAGGTTTATAGTACTAAACAATGTTTAATTTTATTGTTTTAAAAGTACATTTACTTTCATGAAGTCCACAGAAGTCGTAGTCTTATTTTGAACTCGTGAATAAGTTTAAACATAAAATTACCTTCAATTCTTGATGGATAGTTGCTTGATGTTTATTTGTCGATTCCTTGGCTTTGATTTCAATTTTTTTGAAATTCGTATTGATGATTCTTGATGAAGATGAACCGTTGGTTGAAAATAGAAAAGCAGGAGACTAAATTTGTTGGTGAAATGAGTAGATGACATTCAATTAGGGTATTTATATTTACATAAGTTTCATACTTCTCATTTTAACCCCACAAGTTTCATTTTACCTTTATAATAAACATTCTAGTTAACTTAATTATATATTTTCTCATTACTAAAATGAAATTAAAATATAGATAACGTAATTAAAATTACATTATTAAGTCAAATACAGAAGGTTAAAAGTTAGGTTGGTACAGAATGGGCTCCACTATGCACGAACTTCATCCTCGAAGTTAGCTATGTTCGAACAGACTCGGATATGTAGCTTTAATCACATCTTTTGATTCTCAAGACTGATGCAAACCTTTATGGTGTTTTTACTAAACGAGCACCATCTGCACCTCTTTATTGCGAAAACTTTTTGGACTTCGAGTCCAGAATACACTCTGGCTCTTCAACCACACGAAGCTTCTCATCAATTTGCAAATCAACATGTGGTATATGAATTTCTCTTTCACTTGCTTAACTCTTTCGCAAATGACTAACATGGAATACAGGATGTATTCCAGTTAACTCTGTTGGCAATTCAAGACAATAGGACTGATTCCTATCTTTTCAACAATCTTGAATGAACCAGTGAATCTTGGAGCTAGCTTATTTCGCTTTATAAATTGAATCGCATTCTTCATTGGGGATACTTTCAGCGTCACACAATCATTGACTGCAAAACTGATCGATCGATGATGATTGTCATAATAAGATTTTTGTCAGCTCTGGGTTTCAAGAATATTCCTTCTGACCAGTTGAACTTTCTCATGAGTCAACTTAGAAGGACAGGACCCGCTATTGGCAACTCACCAGTTTCACGCCAACAGGTGGGAGATTTGCACTTTCTTTCGTATAGAGATTCAAAAAGATCCATCTTGATCGTGGAATGATAACTGTTGTTGTATGAGAATTCAACCGAAGGTAAAAGGTCATCCCAGTTACCACCCAAATCAAGAATGTAGGCACGAAGCATATCTTCTAGAGTAACGATAG
This sequence comes from Centrapalus pauciflorus, assembly GCA_020465985.1. Taxonomy (NCBI): domain Eukaryota; kingdom Viridiplantae; phylum Streptophyta; class Magnoliopsida; order Asterales; family Asteraceae; genus Centrapalus; species Centrapalus pauciflorus. The sequence continues at coordinate 498,192 of JAANYP010000849.1, read as the reverse complement.
TACGTTCACTTTGACCAACTGCATTAGGGTGACAAGCAATATTCATGGAAATTCGATTACCCTTCCCGTCTTGCAGCACTTTCCAGAATCTTGAAGAGAAACGACTATCACGATCAGAAACAATAGACTTTGGCAAACCATAATGAGAAATAACTTTAGTGATGTACATTTGTTCTAGTCTATCGAGAGTGTACATTTTTTCATCGGTATGAAGTGAGCTGACTTCGTTAAACGATCCACGACAACCCAAATGGAGTCATGTTGTCTCTTGGTTTTAGGCAACTTTGTAACGAAGTCCATGGTTATATGCTCCCACTTCCACTCAGGAACAGGTAGTGGTTGCATATTCCTGAAGGGTTTCTGGTGTTTTGCCTTAACCATCTGACACACTCTGTAGCTTTCAAGGAATTGACCGATGTCTTTCTTCATTCCTGGCCACCAATAATCAGCTTTAAGATCAAAGTACATCTGTGAGCTGCCAGGATGAATAGATAACATGGACTTATGAGCATTAAATAGAAGAGTGTTGCGAATAGAACCATACTTTGGAATCCAGATTCGGTTTCCCTTGACACATTGAAGTCCCAAATTGTAAGGTCACCACGTCTACGGATCGGATCAAGGCGCGACGTCATCCACCGAGTGCGGAATCCTCGTTAGACGCTTAACAAATCGATCACACGCGAAACACGAAGCCAAATCCAATGTTGGCTGATATGAAACCGACCCCACATGATGTATTGCTCCTCAAACTCTCTGAAATTGCTCTGAAGTTCGCTTCTGCACTTTATCAAACTCAGAAACGTATTTTCCCGAAAGTCACTGAAAATCACTGAATAAGTTCATATTATAACACATAAGTTCGTTCAAGGCCCAATCCCATGAACTTACAAGTTCCAGCCCAAACACATACGAACTTAGGTAAGCTAAGTTCGTAAGAACTTGTGTGACTTAAGTTCGTGGCCTTATGCCTTAAGAACTTATTCTCACAAGTTCATTACTTCAAGAACTTATCTACACAATCATGAACTTAACATGCAAATGTAAACATCATACACAATCATAAACAAGCAAACATGACTTGTATTAATAAAGCCCTATCTAATACAAATGACTATCGATTACATATCTAGACTGCGATCGTCACTCAGGGTGTACCAACAGACTCCCCCTTGACGATAACTTCTAGTAGATATTCATTAATCTACAGAACTGGGCTTATTCAAACTGCTTCCTGCATGCAGACCTTGTTTAACACAAACTTTGAAAACTTTCTGATATTTCCTGCCTTCAGATCTCAAATTCTCATCAAAAGAGATTCTCTGACCATCAAGTTTGTGCAGGTCATCCTTAGACAGGTTGACAAGATGCAAGGGATCATAGACTCTCAAAATCACCTTTTCCTCTTTGTTCTCCATTACTGCCTCTCCAGTCTCGCTGTCCATATACCACCACATAAGGTCACTCAAAATATCTTGTGGCATTGGTTTCAATGGAACCCTCTTCAAACATCTGACTGGTTTGTAGTGTATCTTCATCCAAGGCTTGCCTGTTAATGGGTCTATTCTTGTGTTGTCCATGACCTGCTTTCCAATCCTTGGATTCAACCGTTCAAGCTTCCTAGAACGACCCTCCCTTCGAATGATTTTTGCTATAACTTCTGCGTAAGGGTCGTCTCCGATGTTTATTATCTCTTTCCATGCCAAGGCTTTGATTTCACACTTTGGCAGAGAGTTAAAGTCCATAAGCCTTTTCCTGAGATATTGAAGCCCATCTTTTCTTTTTGGAATGAAGAGCTGCAGTTCTCTATCAAAGAACCAGCTATGTATACTCCCAAACAATTTCCCTGGACTTGGCATCTTCATCTTCTCTTTCATAGCGAAGTCCTTTTTCTTCTCTTCTGTCCTAAACCATAGCTTTCTTTTCTCTTCCTTTGTAAGCTCCCTATCCAATCTCTCAGTATCCGATTCTTCATTTAAAGCAGATTTAAGCATTTCCATGTCTATCGGACTCTGGTCCTCGTTCACATATTCTTCTTTGATTGGATGATTACTTATCACCAACTCATCAACCTCATCTTCTTCATCCATGACAATCTCATCATCTGATTTCCAGTCAGCTACATTGACAAGTATGAACTCTCGTTCTTCAAGCTCTTCCTGATCTATATAGTCTTCAAACTCAAAGCAGATCTCATCTTCCTCTAAGTCCAGCAAGGCTCCAATTAACTCCTCTTCATTTACATCTGTAGCCTCGGGAGCCTTGCCATTATCTTTCTCAGCACCAGACGATGAACCAGACTCCCCTTGAAGTGTAGCTTGCTGAGCAGTCTCTTTTGGAAGATCTGCTAGCTCACTTGCTATTTCGGCACTTGGGTCATCTTCTTCGTCTTCTCGTTTCTTTCCCCTCATCTCATCACCTTTACAACTACTCTCCCCCTGAGCAGCACGATCTTTCAAAATCGGCTCTAGGAGGGCCTGTAATGTAGCTATTTATAGTTGTTGAGCCGCCACAGTCTTATCTAACTCAGCATTGTGTTGATCTAACTGGGTATTATGTTGCTGTAGCTCACTAACTGCTTTGGATAGCTGGAAAAATTGGAATGTTTGGAAATCAACTTTCGCTTTTAGTTGATTGAAGGTCTGGGCATCTGTCGCTGTTGATGTTGATGTTGATGGAGTGGTGGCGGTGGTTGATGATCGAACGACGGTTGATGTTGATGGCCCTTCTTGAGCTAGGCGTTGGCGCTTATCCCGTTGTTTCCTTGCAACCAACGAATCTTATTCTACTACAAAATCTTCATCTCTTTCGTCCTCATCTTGAAGTCTGAATGCTGGTCGACGGACTTTTTGACGCCGTACTACGAGCCGAGTACCATGAGTATCAAACGCAGTGTAGGGATTTGCAGTTTCCCTTAAGTCTCACTCAATTTCCGAGTCTGTATCTGACGCAGACTCAACAGCCACTTGTGATGATTCTTGCTGGCAATTTTCTAAATCTTCAACGATATTGTCCATGGCCTCAGGCGGTTGAAGGATATCCTGAATCAATTCCTCAGTGATGGACTCTTGTGCTGCTGCCCCTTGAGCAAAAATTTCTTCCAATGTTTCCTGAATTGGGTCAGCCTGAGCTACCGATGTGGTAGCAAGAGCTGCCGCTGATGTTTGTGGAAGAGGTTGAACTGGAGCAACCGGTGCTTGTGCCGGTGCTTGCTGTTGGGGCTCATTATCCATCCAATCTTCGTCATTTGGTGCGACAAACTCTGGATCTATAATTGCTCCGAACAAAGGAGTCATCTGGGGCCTAACTTGCTCTGCCCTTCTTGAATTACGTTTCTAGCAGTCAGCAAAAACGTACTTATCAATTGCTGCCACAACAACGACTTCTGGCAAAGGTCGCACATTTGGCAAAAAAATGTCTGATGATCATCATCATGAACCTAGGATATAACAAAAATCGTTCCCTGGTCAGCGCAATTATCTGATGAACGAACTTTCGAAAAAAGAAGCCCGAGAAACTAAAGGGCTTGTTATACACCAATGATATCGTCCCTGATTGTAACTTGGATGTCATTGTGTCGAGACCTGCCTTCTTTGGCGCAAAAAAAATAAGCATAACATGCATCAGGTATCGCCACTGGCTTATCAGACCACTCTTCACGTAAGAGGCTTTTGCCAGGTCTTGAGCATATCTCATTCGCTGAAAGGCCGATTCCCTTATTGCCGCTAGAAAATCTATCAGACCATTTTCTTGCTCTGCTGAGCCCAACTAAAGAATCTCCCTTAGATTTTCTGTTGAAAACGAAATCCCTTGTCCATTGATGGTAGCCCTCAAAACCGGAGGCACTACGGAACTATCGACGTGCAGAGTTCCCCAAAACTGTCGGATGTATTGAATTATAAGTGTCGGGTTGCAGGTCAACGCATAAGCAATTCTTGAGCGGGTCAAAAACTCCAAAATTTTTCTATATTGTTGTGCCTCAGCCGCTTGGAGGTCTATGCTAATGATATTATTATACTTATTGAAGAAAGCACGATCTGTCATTCCTGCACACACATCAAATAATTAAATACTGAAAAATTAAATTTTGGAAAAATTTTTATGTCATTCGAACTTGATTAAGTTCGAACGAACTTAATCACCTTCGAACTTAGGTGTAAATTCGAGAATATGAAAAGTGTCCTTCGAACTTACTTACGTTCGAACAGATTGATGATCTTCGAACTTAGTAGCAAATTCGAGACAGACCTTCAAACTTGTCAGTCTACGAACTTGTAGATATTTTGATCTAAGTTCGTAGACCCGTCAAGTTCGTGAACTGTAGAACAAGTTCGAAGTCGGAATTTTTAAGTTAAATCTCATGATTTAAACCTTTTTAAGCTTAAATTACTAATGAATCTAGTCCTAGTAGGTTCTAATCGAGGTTATTTATGTTTTATATTAAGTTTTATAACCCTAAACTTTGTATTGTTGAATACTTTGCTTTCGGTTATATTAAACTCAAAATATTCGACTTTAAACCATTAAACCAGTCCTTAGTGATTTGTGATACAAAGCAACAAAAGGCAAGTGTACGTTCGAGGGAATGTGTGGATCTTCGTGGAACAGTTAGCAAAATTGAGAATACGACAAGTTCGTAATCGCCTTAGCAAGTTCGAGATCGCCTGGTTAAGTTCGTGTGTATGTAAGTTCGAGAGTAGGTGATTATATTAAATGTGGATGCCCTATTTATACCCTCATAGTGTCTCGAACTTATGTTAGACAAGTTCGTGTGACCTTAAGTTCGTTCGAACTTAGGTTTACACGAACTTAAGTGACAAATTTTAAATACTTTGAAAAATTTTCAACTTTTTCAACTTTTGCAACTTTTTCAATTTTACGAAGCTCTTTTAACTTCTACGAAACACTTCACACTAAGCAAACAGATTATCACACAATTTTGTTTCTCGAACTAAAATGCATCCTAGTAACTGACCTCGATCCTATTTATTTAAATTAAAATGAAATAAACTAAAATAAAATAAAATAAAATAAATAAAGTTAAATAAAAATGAATTTAAATTGCAATAATTTAAAGATAAAAACACACTAACGATAATATTTTTGCGAGACTGTCAAGGAAGGTTCAATCAAATAGCTTTGTCAACTCACTTTCGGTGTTGCACTTTCACACTTTGGATTTATTTGATTCCTTTGATTGTTTGTCGTAACATACACACCAAGTCGATTGTCGGTATGTTTGTCCACTTAAGCACTCAACACTTAGGATTTTCTTTTGGCCATTTTATTTATCAAGAAACTACCTTACGTGTCCCACGCTTAGACATACTTCTATGATCATGACTACATAAAATGATCATGACTTTTCGGTATTTGTAAATCATCTTTAAAATGCAAACGTTGGACACAGTTCTGTATTTACATAAAATAGAGTGTCTTAGTTTGTCTTAGAGTATAGCATACTTATTTTATTATAGCAAGACAGTGGTGACAGGTCTGTACTTACGTACAACAAAGCGACATATCTTGCTATTTTAAGTCAAAACAGCGGTGACAGGTCTGTACTTACGTACAACAAAGCGTCATGTTTTGAATTTCATTGCTTTTTCATACTTGCTCTTTTTTAAGATGTATATTGATGAAGCCATACATCCCCCAGATTAATTTGCATACCTCATTCATAATAATTGTCTGTGGGCCTCTAACATACAAATTAAGACCTTTTTGTCATATATCTAAGTTAATTACACATATGACATTTCCTTAATTGTTTTATTAGCTTTTAGGAAGTCCTTCATATTTTATGCCTACCAACATATCAGACAAGAACATGTATATCACTTAGAATTTTTAGTGCATTACGTGTGAAAGTTTAACACTTAGAGTTTGTTAGACTGTGCTAAATTTCATCACTTTGAACCTTAGACTCTAAGACTTCTCTCAGTTTTCAATATTCTCTTTTTTTTTTTTAAATTTTTTTTATGGTTTTCTATCTTTTTTCTTTTGTTTTTCCTTTTTAAGTACAGTAACTAATAAGATAAACTAATAACTTAAAAAATATTTAAAAAGAAAGAAAATCTACTGAGGTCAGGTTACTCCGGATTACGCATTCCATTTAGTTTGACTAACAACTCAAAGTGTGATCTATCAAATGCTTTTGAGAAGAGATCCGCATTGTTGTCTTTCGTTGGAACTTTTACCAATTTAATCAGGTTTTTCTCGGCACAGTCACGAATAAAATGATGTCTTATGTCTATGTGCTTAGTCTTACTGTGCTTTACCGGATTATTTGCTATGGCAATTGTGGACTGATTGTCTATCCTAATGGGAGTATGAGTATCAGTCAAACCGAAATCCCATAATTGTTGTCGAATCCACAGAACTTGTGAACAGCAACTACCAGCAGCTACATACTCGGCCTCGCACGTTGATACGGCTACCGAAGTCTGTTTCTTGCATTGCCAGGACACCAGTCTCCCTCCAAAGAACTGACAACCACCCGTTGTTGAATTTTGGTTCAAGCTACACCCTCCATAGTCTGAATCCGTGTAAGCTTCCAATTCCAGATCTCCATCAACATGATACCAAAGTCCCAGCTTTGGTTTCGACTTCAGGTATTGCAGAATCCGCTTCACAGCTTTCATGTGCATCTCCTTGGGTTAGCTTGAAACCTGGAAGAAATACAAACAACAAACATTATATTAGGTCGAGAAGCAGTTAAATACATGAGTGACATGATCATGGCCAGATATAAAGTCGGATCCACATCAGTATCACTATCTATACCCGGTCCGAAATTATGATTGACTTGTATAGGAGTACTGAAGTGTCACAAGCTTTGTTCCTTCCATCCCGAAGCGCTCTAAAATATCATAGGCATACTTCGTCTGATGAATGAACATTCCCTCCTTTCGTTGTTTGACTTGTAAACTGAGAAAGAAGGTCAGCTCTCCCATCACACTCATCTCAAACTTTAACTTCATAACCTTCTCGAAATCTTTGCACATTTGTTCTTTTGACGACCCAAAGATGTTGTCGTCCACATAAACTTGTACGAGTATGAAATCGTCACCTTTTCTCTTAACGAACAGTGTACTATCTATTCTCCCTCTCTCAAACCCGTTGTCTAAGAGGTGAGTGGACAGTGTCTCGTACCATGCCCTAGGTGCCTGATGCAACCCATACAAAGCCTTATCCAATCGATATACTCTGTCTGGATACTTAGGATCAGTAAACCCTGGAGGTTGCTCGACATACACCAACTCCTTCACTTTTCCGTACAAGAAGGCACTCTTGACGTCTAGCTGATATACTTTGAATCCTTTGAAGGACGCGAATGCAAGAAACAATCGAATAGCCTCAAGCCTCGCTACTGGTGCAAACACTTCATTATAATCAATCCCTTCTTTTTAATTGAACCCTTTTACTACAAGTCTTGCCTTGTTAGAGTAACTATGCCCCGATCGTCCCTTTTGCCCTTAAAGACCCATTTGGTCCCTATAGCAACTTCTCCACGAGGCAAAGGCACTAATTCCCACACTTCTAGATTTCTGAACTGTGAAAGTTCCTTTTGCATAGCTTCAACCCAAGATTTATCCTTCAGAGTCATTTGCACATTCTTTGGCTCAACTTGTGAAATCAAACACGAGTATAACAGCACTGTGTTACTATTCACACTACTCCTAGTTCTCACACCAGCATTTGGATTCCCTATGATGTCATCAATCGGATGAGCCTTATTTACCCTCGATGTTTCATTTGCATCGACCTGAAGATTATCTCCCAAATTTGATCTTATTTCGCCTAATGGTGGTGTGACTTCAGACGAAACAACATCCTCCTCGTGATCACTGTCTTCTGAGGCTGAATTGTTTATCTAATTCTCATCCGTAGGCAACAAAGGTTCATGGTTTGTTGGGGACCCATCTTCTGTCGATACAGCTTCAGATGTCGTGGGAATGCTAGAATTTGGAAATACTCTACCATCGTCGTTAAGATATAAGGAAGATAAGTCATTTTTCACAGTTCCTGCGTTACCACTAAACGTAATGTTAAACGATTCAAACACTGAGTCATAATCAAATAACCATTCTGGACCATTTTGGGGTTCATGTGACTAACTTGTGACATCAATGTTAAACACAATTTGAACTATACTAGTAGTTTTATTAAAAATCCTCTTGTTTGGTGAATTTGGGACATAACCTAGGAAGTATCCTTCGTCAGCCTTCTCACCGATTTAACAGTAAGGACTCTGTTTAACACGTGACATGTTGTCTCCCTCCAAAACATAGTGGGAAGCTTTGAATCAGAGAGCATAGTCCTTGCTGCTTCAATCAAAGTCCTGTTTTTACGTTCTGTCACCCTATTTTGTTGTGGCTCATAAGGTGCACTAAATTGATGCACTATGCCTCTAGTTAAGCAATATACACCAATTACAGCATTTTTAAATTCGGTTCTATTCTCACTTTTGATACGTTTTACCTTTTTTCCGTATGAGTTCTCAACTTCGTTTAAGAACCCAATCAGCGTGCCTGCTGTCTCGTCCTTTGTACCTAGAAAGAAAACCCGAGAAAATCGTGAGTAATCATCAGTACTAACTAAACAGTACCAACTACCACCTATACTCCTTTTGTTGATTGGACCAAAGAGATCCATGTGCAGCAAATCGAAGGTGGAAGCGATTGAGTTCTGAGTCTTCTATTTGTGTGACTTCTTATGTTGTCATTCCTTTTTGCACGATACACACTTATCTTCAAACTGAAAACTCTTCAATGGAACACCTTGCACAAGGCCATTTTTCGTGATGAAATTCAACTTCGTTAAGTGCAAGTGTGCCATACGTCTGTGCCACAGCAAAGATTCGAACTCTAAGGGGCCGTTTGGTTCGTTGGAATTTGGGGGAATTGGAAGGAAAAGGAATTCAATTCCAGCCAATTCAAGCGTTTGGTTCATCAACTTTATGGAATTGGAATCCTTTAAATTTAAAATTTTCCCTCGAATGATGGAAAATAAAATTCCTTCAATAGTGAGAAGGAATTAAAAACCTTTCAAGGAGGAAAGTGGCTAGTTACAAAAATACCCTCTGAAATAATATTACCTAACTGCTCATCACGTACGCTGCTTCCTTCTTCTTTTCTGCCTCCCTTCTCCGGCCTCCCTTCTCAACCGACGGCGCTGCTTTCTTCTCCGGCGATCGACGGCGCTGCCTTCTTCTCCGGCGATCGATGGCGCCTGCAACCTTCTTCCTCGTCCGGCGATCGCCGGCCCCTACAAACTTCTTCCTTCTCCAGCGGCGATGAGTTTCCTCTGTTCTTCCTTTAATCTGTTCGATCTGTTCTTCCTTAGATCTGATTGATCTGGTCTTCCTTCGACGTGTTTCGATCTGTTCGTTTTAAAGCTTCTATAGTGTTTCGATGTGTTCTTCCTTCTTTTATGTTGGTTTTTGGTTAGTTTCCCAATTGCTTTCTTGAGATGGATATCTGAACTACTTCTTTCTTCAATCTGTTCTAGAAACGAATAAAGCTTTGGAAAAAAGTATTAATAATAGTATCAGTAAAACAATGTTTCTTCATATGTGGTTTTTGGATTCTTCTTTTATGTTGGTTTTCGGCTTAATGCTATCTCTAGTTAGCTGCTGGAGTATCATATATGTAAGTAAGACATGGGAGTTATGGATGTAAGTGTTGCACAGAGAATTAAGTTATCCATGCTCATGCATTAAAATGTTGATATAAATTAGGCAGCTTATAAACACAATGATTTTAAGTTTCATGAGCGACTATTTGCTGTCCTACCTGATAGCTTTAGCATAATTTGACAAAAAAAAGCCAAAGATATCACTGGAGTTGTTTTGAATATATGCACAACATGGTACGTTTGGTTGGAAGGAAACTGGAAGAATGTATTTGAAATGTTTCTGTTATTTGAAATTGTGTTCATATGGTTGAAAGTATGTTGTTTTTTGGGATGATTCGTACTTAACATTTTCAATTTGGATATTGAAGCTTATTTGGTTTTTATCATGTTTTATAATATATTGATGAGTATAATATGCTTGTTTATAAATAAGATTTATAAAAAAGTTAATGGATATTTATTAAAAAAAATACTATTTAAATGATAATATATATATGTATAATTCTTAAAAAATTTACATGTAAAAATTATAAAACAGACAAAAACTAAACAAACAATCAAGAAGGCAATTCAGTCATTTGACATTATTTAAATCTAATTCTGCTTACAGATTTATGAACCAAACATGATAAGGAATTGGATTCCATTTCCTTCACCTGCCAACCAAACATCCATTGGATTCTAATTCAAATTCCTGACAGATTCCAATTCCTTGACAGATTCCAATTCCCTCAGAAACATTCTGCAAACCAAACGCCCCCTAAAGATTTTGATAGTAGATAAATAGATCCCATCGATGACAAATTGTGGTCCAGACCTTGATTGACTAGGGACTCTATTCAATGAATTTGTCCTAAGGCCTTCATTCTGTCTGATTGATACCGGTATTTGCTTAGTACCTACTCATGTTGTTGCATTCGAGTTCTTCTTAGAATTTTGAGAACTACTTGAACTTGCAATACTAGGCACTGATTTTAAGGCTTGTTGATCTTGCTTCCCTACAGTAGGTGTGGACTAAGGTTTCTTATAGGAACAACTAGAAGCAACGTGACCTTTTTCATGACATCTAAAGCAATACAATTTGTCAATAGAATTCTTATATGCACTCTTTGACTTAGGGATCTCGCTAAAGTCCTTTTCTTTTGTTTCAACTACTCTGTTCAACACTTCTTGTATATTATCACTCACAATTGTTTCCTCTTCTAGTTTTGCTCCATTAGTAGACTGCACAAACTTAACAGTTTTCTTAACCTTAGGGGTTGTTGTTAACACCTTAGTTGTTGCTGCCTTATCAGTCTCGGTTACTTTAACTTCCTCTGATTCAACCTCTTTGTTGGTCTTATCCTGAGGGAGAGGCACATAGTTACTATTGAACGGTGGAGGGACATCCTGAAGTCCTAGGCCTACTGGTTTCTTAGACTGTCTCTACGAGTCTAAGATTTTGCCTAAATTCAGGGATGAGTTCCTAAACATTTCAATTTTACTATTAGCCTCTGCAACCCTAACCCTAGCCTCAGCTAATTCTTTATCATTCAGGGACATCTCTTTGGTCAATGACTTTATATGCTCATAAATTAGCTCATTCCTAACACACTGCTCACTCAATTTGTCTTCTAGAGCTACTACATCTTGAGCATCGAATTTCATTCTAGCCCTAAGATCTTCCTTAATATCTAACAAACTAGCATTTTCTGATTTTAAGGATTGGATTTGAGCTGTCATTGATGCATGTGATTCTAGCACTAGGTTCAATTTATCATTTAACGTAGTACATAAAACACATAAATCATGAAATGTAGAAAAGTTAAGAGATACCTTTTTCCGATCAAATTCCACGTTGGCCATATGAGCTGCAAGCTCAAGAGTGGTCTGCTCCTCAGATTTTTCCAATGTCAAAGAATTTGTATCGGACTGCTGGGTGTCCTCCTTTTCTACTTCAGCTCTGCCATCAGTCTCAGTTACCTCAGCCATAAAAGCACTGGCATTTGACTCCGGATGAGAACTCCAGTCATAGGTACCATCTAGCTGTCTGTTAGAAGATACATTCGTTAACAATCCAGCGATTGCAGCTTGATTCCCTGAACTACCGGAATTCTGTCGTCCCTGATTCTGATAGTTCTCAACCTTTGGCCTTTGACATTCTGTAGCAAAATGTCCCAACCCCTGACAGTTGTAACACTTCACCTTTGACTTACCAAACCCAAGATTATTACGCACATTCAGATTCTTCCAATTCTCTTCATAAACCGTTTAACCCTCTGCGTGACCATGGCTAGTTGCCATTGCAGGTCTATCTGCTCTAAATCGTCTGGATCTACCTGATCATAATCCTCCTCCCAAAGAGTTGGATCGTTGCTTTTTCCTTGAATGCAGTTTTCCATATGCTGCTACAAACGTAGCTAGAAGGTTTAGATGCTCCACAGCTGATTTAGCACTCATAGGCATTTTGGTATAACCTTGAGAGGTTGATCCTAAAGGATGTGGTTTATCTTCCGGTTTTGAGAACCCTAAGAATGCCCTACCACTAGATTCTTCAGCTTCAACTGGTATACCTTCCTCTTCTCCAGAAGAGAATTTTGTAGCCCCCGACTTCAGTTCACTAGAAGTTGATGATTTGGATTTTCCGAAGTAAATTTCAGGATCCTGTACTTGATCAAATTCCTTTTCCTTCTTTTGTAACTTAAAGTTATAGGCCCTCAATGTTCCAATTACTTCTTCCAAAGTAAGGGTTTCCAATTTTTCTTCATCATGTTTTATCAACGTAGGGTACATCTCCCACTTCGCTGGTAATGCATCAAGAAGCTTTTCAATCTTTTCTGACTCTGGATACTCAACCCTTTTATTATCAAGCTCTGTCAGAAGGTGGTAGAACCTTGTGATTATGTCATCCAAGGTCTCATTCTTTAACCCTTTGAAGATAGTAAACTGTTGCTTCAACAATTCAGTTCTCCCCTTCCTAACCCTAGGATTTCCCTCATACCTTTTCTCCAACGCCTCCCACAGTTCTTTAGAGGTTCGGTGATGTTTAAAGGTGTGCAGAATATCCAATAGTAATGTCATTCTAATCGACGATGGAGCTCGATTCTCAGCCTCATAAACCTTCTTGTCCTCATCTTTCATATGTTGATAGGACAGAACCTTCAATCTGCCCTCGAGCTCTTGTGTTGGGGGAACGTAACCTTCGTCTATTCATATCCACATACACATATCGTTGAAGCGGGCGAAATCAGCAAATCTATCTTTCCACCAATAATAGTCTTCTATCTTCATTAGCTTAGGTCGTGAATTGGATTTTCCCACCTCATGATCCATTCCAGGAATTTATGCAAACTTGACATTCTCTTAAAAATTTTTGTTCACAAACTTAACTTATTTAATTTTTAAAAAAAATTCGTACGGACTTAGGTTAAGTTCGTAGGAATTTTAATTTTAAATATGTTTTACTAAATTAAACTTGTTTAAGGTTAAGTTCGAGATCACTAATTTCGAAGGACCTCAAGTTCGTAAAACCCTAGAATGAAACAGTCAAGTTCATGGATGTCTAAGTTCGAGATTCTGACAAGTTCGAACTTAATCAAATTCTTGAAACCCTAATCAGTTAACTTCGACTCCCTGACAAGTTCGAGAAACAAACAACTACGAATCCCTGACAAGTTCGTCGAACACAAAACTTTGAAGCCCTGACAAGTTCGTGGAGGAGCGTGTGTTAAGTTCGAGGAACCCTAAAACACCTCCTAAGTTCGAGCGCCACAAGTTTGTGAAACGGCCAAAAATTCGACTTTCTCAAAATTTCAAATTAAATCAATGTTTTTAAGGTTAAAAAGAATGATTTCTACTGAAATACTGAACTAAGATAAATATTTGCCAAGAAAGTTGCTCGAAAAACACTGAAAACTTCGAAAATCACGTGATTTATCTGTAAGAACGCCAAGAAACCCTATAAATGTTCAACAAAATGTGACGAACACGAAGAACAAATAGGCTCTGATACCACTTGTAAGGTCACCACATCTATGGATCTATTCAAGGTGCGACGTCGTCCAATGAGTGCGGAATCCTTGTTAGACGCTTAATGGATCGATCACGTGCAAAACACTAAACCGAACACAATGTTGGCCGATATGAAACCGACCCCACACGATGTATTGCTCCTCAAACTTTCTGAAATCGCTCTCAAGTTTGTCTGCGCACCTTATCAAACTCAAAAACGTATTTTCCCGAGAGTCAGTAAAAATCACTGAATAAGTTCATATTATAACACATAAGTTCGTGCAAGGCTTAAGCCCACAAACTTACAAGTTCAAGCCCAAGAACATACGAACATAGGTAAGCTAAGTTCGTACGAACTTGTGTGCCTTAAGTTCATGGCCTTATGCTGTAAGGTCACCTACCTACGGATCCAATCTTGACGCGACGTCGTCCAACGAGTGCGGAATCTTCATTAGTGGTTTAACGGATCGATCACAGAAACGAAACATGGGACACACACGATGATAGACGTAAACTCGAACGTCCCGACACGTGATTCTCTCCAAGAACACACTGAAAAGTCTCTGCAAGTTCGTAATCGCCTGGATGCTAATTTCTGCAAAGATTGTTAATCGAAACTGATTAACTCTTAATTATAGGCCTTAACTTCGAACTTGGCACGGACAAGTTCGAGAAGGCCCAAGCCCATGAACTTGTCCAACATTAAGTTCGAATCTAGGCCTTTGAACTTATTCTAGAACTTTTCTTTGAACTTGTTCTTGAACTTATGTTTGAACTTACCTTTGAACTTATGTTTGAACTTACCTTTGAACTTATGTTTGAACGTATTGTAAAACATCAATTACAACCAAACTTAAACATATATACAATCAATATCAATATCAAACATATATTAAACATATATCAAACATGTATTAAAGTGCAATTACGAACAGTTTGACTATTACAAAATATCATCTATACTTAGACTGCTATCGTCACACAGGATGCACTAACATACTCCCCCTTGACGATAACTACTAACTATATATATTTTGTCTAAGTACTAGGACTATACAAACTACTACCTGCATATAATCCCTGCTCTATAAAAACCCTTACCACTTTTTGGAACTTCCTGCCTTAAGATCTCCAGCCTTTGTGAAAAAAAATCGGCTGATCATGAAGCTTTTTAAGGTCATCCTTAGATAGGTTAATTAGATGCAGCGGATCGTATACTTTCAAAATTGTCTTCTCTTCTAGATCCTCCATAACAGCTTCAGCCGTTTTGTTGTCTACATACCACCACTTCATGTTTGCAAGTACATCCTGTGGCGTAGACTTCAACGGAACTTTCTTCAAACATTGGACTGGTTTGTAAACCATCTTGGCCCAAGTTTTACCAGTGTGAGGATCTATTCTCGTCTCGTCTTCAACTCTTTTTCCTGACCTCGGCTTTAGCCTTTCAAACTTCCCAGATCTGCCCTCTCTTTTGATGATTTTTGCTATCACTTCAGCGTAGGGGTCATCTCCCAAGTTGATAAGCTCCTTCCAGGCCAATTCCTTCACCTCACATCTGGGCAATGTATTAAATACCTTTAAGGTTCTTCTCAAATACTGAAGCTCGTCTCTTCTTTTAAGCACAAAAAGTTACAATTCCCTGTCGAAGAACCAGCTGAGCATACCTCCTAAGAGCTTCCCTGGATTTGGCAATCTCATTTTCTTCTTGACAGCAATCTCAGCCTTTTTCTCTTCCTTTCTGAACCATAGCCTCATCATATCTTCTGTCGTTTGTTCCCTTTCAGCTGGATCAGATATCGATTCTTCTATAGAAGCTAAGTTAGGCTCATCTAAGTCTATCACATTCTGATCATTATTTACATATTGTTCGGTTACAGGATGCTTCGGGATCAACACCTCATTAACATCATCATCCTCATCTTCTATAACTTCATCATCAGATTTCCAGTCCATAACTTCTTCTGGAATGAACTCCCCTTCCTCAAGATCTTCTTGATCAAAACCTAACTCGTCTTCATCATCAAGATCTATTAACGCTTCAATCATTTCATGCTCAACATCCTTAGAAGCTTCACCTCCTCCCATACTTGACGAACTGGGCTCCCCCTGAATGATTGCTTGCTGAGTAGTCTGTTGGGAAAGATCTGCTAGCTCACCTTCCTTTGTGCATCTGGATCATCGCCCTCCTCATCGTCTCTCTAACCTTTCTCAACTGATCATCCCTGCAGCTACTCTCCCCCTGAGCCCGTAGATCTTTCAAGATCTGCTCAATGAGGATATGCATCGTCTTCAGCTCAGCTTGTTGAGTAGCCACATCGGCATTTTCTTGATCCAACCGAGCATTGTGTTGCTGCAACTCTTTAACTGCTTGAGAGAGTTGGAATATTTGGACTGTTTGGAAGTCCACTTTTCCCTTCAACTCAGTGAACCGCTGATTCTCTGTGAATGAAGTCGATGTAGATGGAATGGAGGCGGATGTGAATGGAGCTATGGTTGATGATGATGGAGTAGCTGGTAACACAGATGGAGAAGTTGAAGTGGATGGAGCTCCCTGCATAAACTTATGTCTTTTCGCCTTATGCCTAGGAATGAGAGGAACTTCTTCTTCTTCTTCGAACTCCGACTCTTCGGTCTCTTCTTCAATAGGTGTCGGCCTTGTTGTTCTACTAACAACTAGCCTCAATCCATATCGTCCAATCGTGATATCCAGATCTTCAGTATCAGAACTTGATTCAGACTCTGACTCGGAGGTGGTCTCAACGTGACCTTCTGCCTCAGTCTGTTCCCTTACGCCTTCATCTTCAGCCTGGACCTCTGTGTCCATAAACTCAAAATTGGAGGGCTGGTATTCATCAATCTCCTTAAAAATGTCATGGAGATCAGCTAGAGGCTCTAGAACGTCTTGAACCAGTTGTTCAACAATATTTTGCTCCGCAGCTGTTCCCTGAGCCCATATTTCTTTAAGAGTTTGCGCCCTCTGGTCGTATTGAGGAGCCGAACTCGATGGCCCAACAGCTTCAGTAGCTGGCGGTGGGCGAGAAGCGTATCTAGCAACCGGGCTCTTCTAGCCGGTGCTCTTTGCCTTTGTTGCCATTGTTGCTGTTTCTGTTGTTGTTGTTGTTGCTGTGGCGGCGGGGCTTCACCAGTCCAATCGTCACCCTCCGACGCAACAAAATCTGAATCTATAACTGCCCCAAACAATGGTGCCACTTGGGGCCTGACCTGCTCAGCCCTTCTCGCATTATGGGTCTGGCAGTCAGCAAAAATTCGCTTATCAATCAAAGCCACGCCACTTTGATCAGAAAGTGGTGGCAAATTTGGCAAGAAATGGCATATGATCATCATGGCGAAGCGGGGATACATCAAAAATCTCTCCCTGATCGGAGCTGTGATCTGGTGCGCGAACTCCCCGAAAAACATCCCGGAAACACTAAATTTCTTGTTGGACACCAATGCAATCAACGCAGTTGCAGTTTAGACACCATCGTGTCAAAGCCCGCCTTCTTTGGTGCAAAACACACCATAATCACGTGGACAAGATATCTCCATTGTCCAATCAGCCCACTTTTTAACATACGATGCCTTCGTTATTTCTTGGGCATACCCCATCCTCAAAAATGCAGCTTGCCGAATAGGTAATGGAAAATCTATAGGGCCTGCCTCTTGCTCCTCAGTGCCCAGCTGTAGAATCTGCCTCAGCATATTGGCAAAAAACACTATTGGTTGACTGCCTACTCTTGTTCGCAGTACAGTAGGGGTAACCGAGCAGTTAACCTGAAGATGCTCCCAGAATTGTCTTACGTACGTCAATGTAATCTGTAAATTGTGAGTGAGAGCGTAGGAGACTCGGGACTGTGTCAAGAACTCAATCATCTGACGATATGCTTGTGCTTCTGGTAATTGAAGATTCACGGCCATTACCATGTTATGCTTATTATAAAAAGTCCGATCACCCATAGCTGCACACAATATCAACAAACAAAATTAGAAATTAAAATTAAATGAAATGAAATTTGTTAAAATCAAATTTGCATAACTTCGAACTGGCATAAGTTCGAAGTCCAACACATTCGAACTTGGACAAAATCGAAGTTATTTAAAAACCACTCGAATTTAAATAAATTCGAGATATATGTTCGAACTTGACTGACTTTGAACTTATAGATATTTCAACAAGTTCTAACTTTCTGACAAGTTCGAACCTGAAGAACATGTTCGAAGTCGGTTATATTCAACTTAAAATCTAAGATTTTAATCTCATTTGACTTAATAAACAGTATAATCTAGTCCTATTGGGTTCTAATCGAAGTTATTTAGCATTTATTTGAAGTTTTATCTTTCAAAACTCGTGATTTCAAACCACCTAGTTTCAAATATTTAAAACATCAAATAAGTTTAATTTTTGCCACAATAATGTCCTAAACTACACATACTTAGTATTATGATGAGTACTATACCTAAGTATACGTGTATGTTCGAGAAATTAAGGGAAAACTTTGAGGAATAGAACGAAATTCAAGAATCGGTAAGTTCGAGAATAAGTTCAAAATCGTCGAAGGACAAGTTCGAGATTTCAAATTCGAGGGTAGGTGCCTTAAATGAAGTATTGTTGATCTATTTATATCAACTACCTTCAAACTTAGCATACGTTTGATGTAGGTCCCGAAAGGTTACCCAAGTATGTAGCCTTAAGCTGTAGAGGGGGGGTGAATACAGCAATTTAAAAACTACAAACAAATTTCTCAATGTTTGTATGTATTATCAACGAATGTTAATTACAAACGGGCTTGAATGCGGAAAGGTCCAAGCTGAGATGACAGATACAACAGTATGTTTAACTAGCCTAAGACGGACTTAAACTAGTTACAATGAATACACTCACTAAGAATCACTCACTGTGTTTACAAGACTCTGAGGAACAGCTTGAACAAGAACAGCTTAGACACTGAGTACTGTTTTATTCAAGCAGACTTGCATGCATGAAAGACTTACTTTGAATGCACGTTCACTCTTGGTTTCAGCACTTAGCTTTTTGGCTTAATCTTTCAATCCTTGGAAGTTTCTTTTTATACTCACTCAGAGGATCTAAGTAAAGCTTCTTCATTGGACGGAATGAAAAAGGTAAAGTCTTGTTGAAAAGACAACATAACCTTTTCTGCACATTCTGAAGAGCAGACTTGTCTTTATGTGGGCAGAACTTTTGTCTTTTCACTTTGTCTACTGTTGCATTGCCTTTAACTAAATAAGGAATGTCAACTTTGTGTTTTTCTTCCTTTGTAAAGGCCTATTTTGATATAAGAAAAAGGTCTGTCACCCTTTTTCAAATAACCATTTGTCTTCATGTAACAGAACAGCTTAGGCAGGCTGAGCAGTTCTGTTTTCCACTTTATCTTCGACTTTGTAAACTGATCTTCTAGCCAAAAACAATACATGAGGACTTGGAAATATATTCCATAAAGTGTTTAGCAGGTTCACAGAGAACAGGTTCTGTTCACAAAGAACAGAACACTTGTAAACTGCCCAAGCTGCTCACCAGTGTAGAGCAGCGTAGACAGTTTTTGTCCAGCCTGTTCAGCAGATTGAACAGCTTGGGCAAAACTGCCTTTGTTGCAACACATGCAACACAAAGAACAGCTTCAGGCTGATATTGCAAATTATTTTCAGGTTTCAATAAGGCATATAACAGGCCTTAAATTCAACCATCAAAAGCATCAACAGGTTTGATAAATAATCTCCCCCTCAGATTCAGAACAGGTTTGACTGAGACCTTTTTGTGCCTAACAATCTCCCCCTATTTGCAATAACCAGCCTAAGCTGGCTTTATCAAAAGTCTCTATAAATATTTTAAAGAACATTTGTTGGAATAAAATTACAACATCAACATAATGTAAAAGATCAGTTTATATACACTGATTTTTGATTATATTAGAACAACACATGTTCTTACAAAAGTACAACTAATGTACTGATGTATATTACAACTAATGCAAAATAAAAAAATTACAACATATGTAAATAAAGTACAACTAATGTACATCAGATTTTGGACTGTTTTTTATGGGAGCAGATAATGGTAAGCCTGTCCAACTGATGGACAGCTTCCATTCTTCACCTACCCTGATTGGTAGATCGTCATCACTGTACTAGAGGTGGCAGTCCTTCTTCAAACATTCTTTCAAGTTCCTCCCTTGTTTCTTCCAGATCTTGAATTTCAACTCTTAGAAACAAGAAGTTTGGATCTTGAAGCTCACCTCTGTCATAAAAACCTCTCAGCTCATCCCAGATGGCTGCTCTCCATTTGCTGGACTGTCTGAAGGAGTTGGCAATTCTGAAGGCTGCAAGCTGCTTAAGACCAACTTTGTGTAGGTCTGAAGCTCTCTAAAAACACTTTTTCTGGGTTAAGGGATCTACAAAAAATGCCCCTAACTCAAGTTCTTCAATTACCTTGCCTTCTTCAAACTCCACTCCTTTGGCAGGCTGTGATTAACTCCTTTGACTTCCACAGCATAATCTCCTTGTTCAATCATCATAAGGAGTTCTTCCAGCTCTCAGTCTTTCTTTGTCCTCTTGGCCTTTATCTTGGGATATGTCATAGAGACACCCTCACTTATATCAGTTGAGATCAGGCCAAGGTCTTTCACTCTCTCCGTTAACTTCTTCACATATGCCCTGATAGCTTTAGCCGTTTCTGACTTTGACTGGCTCAGGGCAACTGCTAGTTCCACCCATTCCCTGTACCCCATTTGGGTAACATCAGTGTGATCATAAGATTCCAGCTCAGGGCCTGTTGAACCCATCCTGGTAATTTGCAGTTTCCACTGTTTCCCTTTTCTTGAAATAGGAACAACTTTGACAATTGGTTCCTTAGCAAGTCTTCGGTCAGCGACATCATGAAACTTCTTTCTTGCCAGGTTGTCAAAATGAAATTGGGTTCGAGCAGAGGGCACTTGAGTTTTGGTCACTGAGACCAGAGCACCCTTTTCTTTTTCTGCTTCCTTCTCTTCTGCTGATCGCTTAGCAGCTTCCATTAATTTCTTTTGCACATTCAGAGTGAACATTTTGACTTTCCTTGCCTCTTGGAGTGCAAAAGATTTAGCATCTTTGGCAGATTCTTCTTCTTTCCTTAGAGCTTCCAGGGCTTGAAGCTGTTCTTCTCTAAACTCAAAGTATTTGTGCATAGGAAGACCCATTTCTTTGGCCCTGGCTTTGTGAAATTGAATCTCTGCTGCTTTCAGTTGTTGGGGATCAGTTGCTGCTTTTTCTTTTCCTTTAGCTGCTGTAGTGACAGCAGCTTCAGGACTTTCCTCCTCCTCTTCTTCTTCTTCTTGTAAGACCAGATGCCTCCTTCTGCTGCTTGGCCTGTCCTCAGGTATAAGTTCCTCCCCCTTAGACTGAGCAGGGTTTGGAGTTTCAGCCTGAGTAGGCTGAGCAGATTGGGAGCACCCTCCATTTTACCTGTTGCAGATTGTCTTGTTGGTTGACCAGTAAGTATTGCAGGTACTGATTTCTCCTTAGGAGAATAAGTTTTCTCCCCCTTAGACTTAGTCATCGAGGCAGATGACTTCTCCCCCTTTGAAGGAGATGGACCAGCACCTTCAACACTTGGTCTGCCTGAAGACACAAAGTCAGCAGGCTTGCCAGCAGTTTTGGCAGCAGGCTTGGGGCCAACCAGGCTATTCACTAAGAAAGCCAGGTTGTCCTTCACCTCTGCAAGCTGTGAAAGACAGGTTTGAAGAGAAGAGGATTGGATATCAGCAAGGGAGGTCAGCTTAACAATGTTTTCCCTATCAGAAGCTGTGAACAGCAAACTTTGAAGCTGTGCAAGATGGAGTTCAATAGAATCTTGCACATCAGCAAGATTTGATGACACAGAATTGGATAGGGAGCCAATAAGTGTGTTCAAGCTGGCCAGAGTAGTAGGCAGTGTAGAATTGCAAGAAGTGAGGAGAGATGACAGCTGTTGAGAAATAGCTGTCATTGAGGACACAGAGTCATGTTGTAGGGAAAGAATTGAGGAGAGGGAGGTAGACACAGTTTGCAGCTATGCAGTGAGTGCAAGCAGCTGTGGAGAATTATCAATTTGTGGAGTGGCAAGGAAGGAATCTTTGAACAGATCAAAGAATCCCTTAAGCTGTTCAGACACAGAGTCTGAGATAACAGAGGGTAGAGAAGACAAAGAGGTTTTTAAAGAACTAACTTTGTTGGTCAGCAGAGAAAGTTGATCCTTCAAAGGCAGGTCTTTAGGAGATGAAGGTGTGTGGGTGGACTGTTTAGATTGGGTTGATGAGAAGAAGATGATGAGGTTGGTGTATGAGGATGTGATGGAGAGGGAAGAGGAACATTAGAGAGAAGCTCCATAGCTTGGGCAAAAGTAATGTGGCCCAGCTTGGAGGGGTCAAAGGATCCCCAGCAGCGGCTGTAGCTACATCATCAGGAGAAGGGGTTGATGTTGGGGGCCTTTCAGATGCTGCGTGTGTTGCAACACCTTCATGAAGGCCAGTGGGTGTTCCCTCTGCAGTGCATTGGTGTAAAAGCACCTCATCATGGGGAGATGGGGTGTGCATTTCAACATCAGCAGTGGTGAAAGCTGCTGATGGAGTTTGCATAGGAGCAGCCTCACCAAAGGGATGGTATGATCCCTGAGGTTCATCAGCTTGGATTGATGGTCCCTCAGCAGCTGCTTGGTGTAGAGCAGCTGTATCATGGGGAGCAGAAGTTTGAGGCTGAGCTGCTGATTGGTCTATATCAGCAGTGTGGGCACCTCGTGCAGACTCAGGGTGTAAAGAAGTTTGGAGTGGGGACACTGTGGACACAGTGTGGAGTGGAGAGGACTCCTGTCTTTCAATATCCTCATCCTGTTGGGAGACTGGAATAGTTGCGGTGGTTATCTCCTTTTGTACAACTGGTTCCTGTTGGGAGGAACCAGAGGGTTTAGGCTGACTCTGGGTGGACTCAGGTTGGAGTGAAGCAGGCTCCAATTGTGCTAAACCTTCTCCCAAAATAGGAGAGGCAGCAGGGGTGGCTTCTCTTACAACTGAACCCTGTTGAGAGGGAACAGAGGAGCTGGTTGTTTGGGCTGATTTTCTTTTGCGGTGGTATAGGATGGATGAAGTGGGTGATTGAGGAGAGGGGAGAGGATCTGTTTGGACAGGGTGTGAGACTGGGTCAGGAATAGGTGGGTTGGCCTGTTCCATGGTCTCAGGGGCCATAGAGGCACCAACCACAAAGGCTTCAGGGTCAACAGATGACCCAGGGTAAGAAGTCTGCTCCCCCTCAGCCACAGAGGCTAAGGAAGCAGACTCAGACTGAGCGGTTTTGGCCTTCTTTTGCACAGGCCCAGCTTCAGTGATGTCCAAGGACCTTTTAACAAGCTTGGCCCTTGCTTTGGATTTTCTTTTGGGAGCAGCTTCTGGATCCACCCTCACAGCAGAGGGTCCTTCCACCAATCCTAACAACCTCCTCATTGGTGTTGATAAAGGAGGTTCATTTGGAAGAATAGCAGTATAGAAAACTCTATTCCCTATTACAGGGAAGGCAGCAGTATGAAGTAGGGGCTGAGAGTTATACAGATGCTCACCACAAATGTGTCTGAATATGAGGCTCAGAAACCTTGGGTATCGAACAGCAGCTGGTCTTGTCTCCTGCTGCACCAAGTTCCTCAAATTCAGAAAGATCCACTTTGCCATGTCCATTGTAGTCCCATCCACCAGCTATAGGATTATTGGGATTTCATCACGGCTCAGTTGGTCAAATGAACCAACTTTGCTGCTGAAGCTCATCATTACTGAGGCAAACAGGAAGCTGTAGGTAGGAGACAGATCCTTCCTGAACAGCGTAGCACCAACCTTGGGTTCTGCTACACCACAAAAGCGTAGCAGATTGCCCATTTGTTCATTCTCAGGCTGAGGCATGTCATATGAATCAGCAACGGGCAGATGAAGAACTTCCCTGAGAAGATCAATAGTGATCTCAATGGTCTGAGTCCCATTGAGAATAGTCCTTTTTATGACTTTGGTGTTGGGATTGTAGGAACAAATGTACCAAAACTCGTACACCATCTCCTGGTACAGGACACTAGGAGTAGCAGTCATGGCATAGTTCAACGGATGAACTGTCAAAAACTCCACCAATTGATCATAACCTTTCCCCACATAATTTTTGGGGATTGTGAGGTTGGCAATGTAGTTAGTGGGTTTGAGGGTTAGCATTGTGGTGACTAATGAATGTTTCTGCACATCATCACCAATAAATACTTGTAGAAAAGGGTTGTTTATGGGAGCCATTTGGAGAGTATTGAGAGTAGCAGAAGCACAAGACACTTAGTCGATTTTTAGGGTTCTTAGGAGATTTATGATAGTAGTGAGGAAGACGAAGATGAAACAGTATGAGGTACTTATAGGATTTGAATGTGAGAGGATATGAGAGAGAACATTTGGGCGGTTTCATTTGAAAAAGTCGTTAACGGAAAACGGAACGGTTGTCCATGTCAGACCGTTTGTCAGACCACTTGAGCCCTTTTTAATCACTAACACACGTAACCCACATTATCCGCAGTAAATAAGTTAAATAAAAACAGAAATTAAGTAACTTAATTTTGAAGAAAGGTAATTAAGAACTGTTGGTCTAAGCTGTTGGTCAAACCTGTGATGAGCAGGGTCATCACAAACTGTTCATTCTTCACGTTGTTCCCTCAACCTGTTCAGCCATGTATAAACAGGTTGTGTCCAATAGCTGATCAGGTTACAAGACAATGTCTTCTAAATCAGTGTGAGGGGATGAGCAGAGTAAAGAATGGACCAGCAGAGCAGGCTGGACGAGTAAATTGTTTTTGTTCAGCCTGGTGTACGTTCAAGCTATTCAAGGATTTCAGAGAAATGGCTAAGTACAAAACATGCATAGCCTGTTCTGTCTAAGCTGTTTTGAGAAACTTGAGCAGAGTGAAACATACAAAGTCTTAGACCTTTAAGGACACTTAGTCACTTTTGTTTAACATGCCCAACTTGCTGACAAGGTAATTAAACTTGGTTTCATCAAGAGGTTTGGTGAAAATGTCTGCAAGCTGTTCATTTGTGGAAACAAAACTTACCTCCACATTACCTTTCTGAATGTGATCCCTGATGAAGGGATGTCTGACTTCAATATGCTTTGTTCTTGAATGAAATACTGGATTGTTGGAAATGGTATGGCACTTATGTTATCACACAGAATAGGAATTTTCCTATACACAAGCCCATAATCTTCAAGCTGATGCTGCATCCACAAAATCTGCCCACAGCAGCTTCCAGCAGCAATGTACTCACCTTCAGCAGTAGAAGTAGACACTGAGTTCTGCTTCTTGCTACACCAACTTATCAACTTACCACCAAGGAGTTAACACCCACCTGTTGTGCTTTTCCTATCTAGCCTGCAACCTGCAAAATCAGAATCTGAATAACCTGTTAGTTCAAGGCTTGAGTCTTTGGGATACCAAAGACCCAAACCTGGTGTACCCTTCAGGTATCTGAAGATTCTTTTAACAGCAGCTAGATGAGATTCCTTTGGATCAGCTTGAAACCTAGCACACAAACAGGTGGCAAACATAATATCAGGTCTACTAGCAGTTAAGTATAGCAAGCTCCCAATCATACCTCTGTAAGCTGTTACTGAAACAGCTTTGCCACTGGCATCAGCATCCAATTTTACATTTGTTGCCATTGGGGTTTTAATAGGAGAACTTTGATCAAGTTTAAACTTTTTCAATAGATCTAAAGTATACTTTCTTTGATTTATGAAAATTCCAGTTGAGGTTTGTTTAACCTGTAAACCTAAAAAGAAAGTAAGTTCTCCCATCATACTCATTTCATATTTGGATTTCATGAGTAATGAAAAGTTCTTGCATAACTGTTCATTGGTAGAACCAAATATTATATCATCCACATAAATTTGAACAAGCATAATATTAGATTTCACCTTCTTTATGAACAGTGTGGTATCCACTTTACCTCTGGAATACCCATTGCTCATGAGGAATCCAGTAAGAGTATAATACCAGGCTCTAGGGGCTTGTTTGAGACCATAGAGTGCTTTGTCCAACTTATAGACAAAACCTGGATGTTGTTCATTCTCAAAACCTGGAGGCTGCTTGACATAAACTTCTTCTTGCAGCTTCCCATTCAAAAATGCACTCTTCACATCCATTTGAAAAACCTTAATGCTCTTATGGGCAGCGTAGGCTAGATACAAACGAATTGCTTCTAGCCTGGCCACAGGAGCAAATGTTTCATCATAGTCAATTCCTTCTTCCTGTCTATAACCCTGAGCAACCAGTCTTGCCTTATTTCTAATGACATGACCTTGCTCATCCATGTTATTCCTGAAAACCCATTTAGTGCCAATTATAGTTTTACCTTTAGGAGTAGGGACCAACTTCCATACCTTGTTTCTCTCAAACTGATTGAGTTCTTCTTGCATGGCAGTGATCCAATTGGCATCTTTTAGTGCTTCATCCACTTTCTTTCGCTCCATTAGTGAAACAAAACTAGAGAACATACAGAAGTTCCCTAAGCTGTCCCACCTTGTTTGTACCCCTTTGTTGATGTCACCAATTATTTGTTCATTGGGGTGACATCTGATCCACTTAGGATCATTCTTCAATGAGGATTCTCCTGAGTTATCAGCAGCTTCATCAGGTCCTGTTGAACAGCTCTCAAGATTTTCAGACACACTGTTGTCTTGACCCTGTTCACTTGTTGAAAATGACTGACCACTGTTGAACATATCAGCAGAGGAACTAGGAAAATCAGCATTGATAGGTTCAGGACATGCAGTTGTGATTAAGTCAGTTCACTTATTCACACAGGGTGTATTGACATAATCATCATCATGCCCATCATGATTAACAGGTTCCACACTGGGTGTAGTGGAAGCTTTTGAGTCCTCTTCATTGTTTGAATGCATAAGATCATCAAAGTTTAGTTCTCCTGGAACTGATTCAGGAACAGCTTTGGTGGAAGCATTCTTGGTTGTTGTTGTACACTCTGTAGGCTTTAGAGACAGCAGAGTAGCCAACAAACACACCTTCATCAGCTTTTGGTTCAAACTTTGCCAGTTGGTCCCTTTGATTCAAAATGAAGCAGGGACAACCAAACACATGGAAATAACTGACATTTGGCTTCCTCCCTTTGAGCAGCTCATAGGAGGTCTTGTTGAACCTTTTTACCACTAAGGATCTGTTTTGGGTGAAGCAGGCAGTGTTAACAGCTTCAGCCCGAAATGATGAAGGTAAACCAGATGCACACAGCATGGTTCTAGCAGCTTCAATGAGAGTTCTGTTTCTTCTTTCAGCAACTCCATTTTGTTGTGGAGTTCTTACAGCTGAATAGTTTTGAGTGATTCCTTTCTCTTCACAGAAGTCCTCAAGAGTACTATTTCTGAATTCAGTACCATGATCACTTCTAAGCTGCTTCACTTGGGCAGAGTTCAGCATTTCCATCTTTTTCACAAATCCAATAATTTCTCTAGCAGCCTCTCCTTTGCTCTTCAAGAAGATAACCCATGTGTACCTGGAGAACTCATCAACCATTACTAGAGTATATCTTCTTCCTCCTAGACTTGGGACATTAACAGGTCCAAACAAGTCCATGTGGATTAAGAAGAGAGGTGTATCAATAGAAAAATTATGTTTGGATTTAAATGATGATTTCCTCTGCTTGCCTTTCTCACAAGCTTTGCATAGTTTATCCTTAACAAAGGTCATAGAAGGCAAGCCTGTCACCAACTCTTTCTTACAGAGTTTGTTGATGTTCTTGAAGTTCAGGTGTGACAGCCTTTTGTGCCATAACCAGTTTAAGTCTGCATTTGTTCTTGTGAGAAAACAGGTTTCAGTTGTGGGATCAGCAGATTGCATGTCCACAACATAAACACCTTTCTTTCGTTGAGCACACAGCACAACTTTGCCTTGGGGATCCAATATGTAACCCAGGTGCTCATCAAAGTTAACCTTATAGCTAGCATCACACAGTTGACATATGCTAACAAGGTTATGTTTTAGTCCAACCACATAGGCTACTCTTTTGAACACTGCAGCACCAGCTTTAAGAGTTCCATATCCCTCCGTGGATCCCTGTACATTGTCACCAATTGTGACTTTTGGCCCTTTTTCAGGCCTGAGATCACTCAGCAGGTTCTTACAACCTGTCATGTGCCCTGAGCAGCCACTGTCCAAGTACCAAACCTGGGATGGTTGTTTTTCCTGCAGAGTGACAAGAAGAATATTATTCATTTTTAGGGGAACTCATCACTGAGATGAGTTCGCCTACTTCATCAACATTTGTTGATGGACTTGTGATATCAACACTAATATTTCCTATTTGAATGGTATCAGTTTGGATACCACTCTCATTGACTGAGATGTTTCCAACACTGTTTGTGTTAGCAGTGAGGGAACCATCAGAGTCAGCAGGCCTCATGTCCTCAGTTTCAGGACAGTCTTTGGCCAGATGTGTCTTCATTCCACATTTATAACATTTTCTTCATTTGGCATTTTTGGAAGAAGACCTTTTAGAAACATATTCTGAGTTACTTTTGTTGATTTCATCAGCAGGTTTAGTAAACTTATTACTTTTTGATGAATCAACAGCTTGAGTGGAAAGTTCAATAGTCACAGCTTTGGCTGTCTCTTCTTTCCTCTTTTTAGGAGGACAGATGTCAAAGATAGGAAGCTTAATTGGCTTTTGAACTTCCTCAGATTTAGGAAACCTATTCCCATCTCTCTCAGGCTGAGCAATGGCTTTGCCTTTGCTCTTCCTGAGATGTGATTGATGTTGCCTATCAACATAATCATTATTTCCGGTTTTGAAAGACTTATTCTTATTTAAAACCAGTTTACCACTATGATTAGAAAACTTATTTAAAATCACAGCATGTTTGCCTTCAGCCTGAGACTTACTCTTGTTAAAGGCAGACTGCTTACTTTTTGAAAACTTATTTTCAAAATGTTCAGCATTAAAAGGATTAGTATGTCTTTTTACATCAGCTTTAGACCCAAAGCCTGTTTTGTCAACAGGTTTGGTGTCCACAGCTGCAGTTTGGACATGCTTTCCTTTCTTTTGCTTGTGTGAATCAGCAGAGCACTTAGCAAGCTTATTTGATGGAAAACTTATTTCATCAACAGCTTTTGAGCTAGGTTCACACGAGCTGTCAGTGTTTTGAGGCCTGACAAACATGTTTGTTGAGATTAATTTACCATTCACTTTTTGAATAAAAGTGTTTGGAAGCTCACCAAGAGTAGACAAGTCTTCTTTTAAATTATTAACCTCAAGAATGGAAGCTACTGTGTCAAGATCCCCTCCAAGATAGGCTTGGATTTGTGCAGGGATCTGCTGACTTATGCAATGGCTGACTTTTTGTGCAGATTGGCACCAAGAGTCAACTATCTTTTGAAGCTTAGCATGTTTTATATCTGTTTCTCTCTTTTCTTCTAGTAAAATGGAATTGATGTGTTTTAATTCATCAAGCTCAGCTTCCAACTTATGGAAGCTGTCCAGTTTACTAGATTTTGTTTCAATATCAGTTTTAAGTTTAGAGATTTCAGATAATAAGACAGCATGCTTCTCAACAGCAGCTTTCAGATCAATAAGCATATATTCAAACATTTTAACTTTTTCTTCAGAACTGTAATCCATAAAATTTTGTACCTTATACATCATTGTAGGATTCAAGTTCTCCAAGCTGCTAAAAGCTTCAGCTTCAGCCAGATCCTGTTTGAAGTTGCTTGTTGATGGGACATCAGTGTTGGCCATAAGACAGTTATTGTCTTCTTCATCAAATGATGAATCAGACTCCTCCCAGTCACAAGTCTCTGCCATAAGTCCCTTTTGCCGATTGGAAACCACTGAGTTTTCAAACTTTCTTAGCTTAGCCATAGCCATAAGGTACTTAGCCCTATAGCCATCATCCCTGTTTGTCTTGTGTGGTTTGGATGACTGACCAACAGCTTTTGATACACAGGTAGCTGCTATATGGCCAGTTTTTACATTTGAAGCACTCAGCTTTGGTCTTGTCAAATGCTTTCTTTTTTACAGCATTTGAACTTCCTTGCAGCATATTTCTTCCAAACCTTTTCTTGTTGAACCTTTTGACAAGCATGGCTATCATTTGCTCATCATCCAGTTCAGCAATATCTGCATTGTCTTCCTCATCAGACATTTCCTCCTTATCATCAGCCTGTTGATCAGGTTGAGTGAACACATCACTCACTCGATTTACAGGTTGTCTCACACTGGCCACAAAGGCTGCATCTTTCTTAGATATTTCCAAGGCATTTCTCTTCTATTGCCTTGACTGCTCATCATTCAATAAAGATCCATATAAGTTAACAAGATCCATACTTCTGATGGTACCTGAATTCCTTAAAATTGTAGAAAAATAATTCCATTCTTCAGGCAGAACATCTAAGAACTTGTTTACCAGAGTCAAGCTGTCCTTGGTGATCCCAACAGCTTTGAGATCATTTACAAGAACAGTAAACCTGGTGTAGGTTTCAGTGAGAGTCTCCTTTGGCATTGCAAAGAAGAGTTCATATTGTCTAACAATATTATTAATCCTGTTGTCAAGTGTGATTGTGGGTCCATCATAGACAGTACACAAAGTATCCCACATCTCCTTTGCAGTCTTCATCTTCAACCTGTTTGAACACATCATCAGGTAGAGAGATGACCAGATTGTTTCTGGATTTTGCATCAAGAGCCACCAGTCTTTTGTCTTCATCAGACCATTGAGCTTTTGCTTTCTCAAATGTTCTGATTTCAGGAGCAGCTCCTTCAACAGCAGGAGTTATAGTTGTAACAGAGGTTGGTACATAGGGACCCTCCATTACAATCACTAGTAGTTGCACATCCAGATTCTCTAAGTAGAGCATCATTCTACACTTCCAACCAGAAAAGTTCTGATGATTGAACTTTGGAGGTTTGCCCATTGAGCCATTGTCATAGTATGAGGAACTTGAAGCACTGTTGTCCATGGAAACTTTGGGAAAATGAGAGATCTAGAATGACACACACTCTAACTTGCTCTGATACCAGTTGTAGGTCCCGAAAGGTTACCCAAGTATGTAGCCTTAAGCTGTAGAGGGGGGTGAATACAACAATTTAAAAACTACACACAATTTTCTCAATGTTCGTATGTATTATCAACAAATGTTAATTACAAACGGGCTTGAATGCGGAAAGGTTCAAGCTGAGATGACAGATACAACAATATGTTTAACTAGCCTAAGACGGACTTAAACTAGTTACAATGAATACACTCACTAAGAATCACTCACTGTGTTTACAAGACTCTGAGGAACAGCTTGAACAAGAACAGCTTAGACACTGAGTACTGTTTTATTCAAGCAGACTTGCATGCATTAAAGACTTACTTTGAATGCACGTTCACTCTTGGTTTCAGCACTTAGCTTTTTGGCTTAATCTTTCAATCCTTGGAAGTTTCTTTTTATACTCACTCAGAGGATCTAAGTGAAGCTTCTTCATTGGACAGAATGAAAAAGGTAAAGTCTTGTTGAAAAGACAACATAACCTTTTCTGCACATTCTGAAAAGCAGACTTGTCTTTATGTGGGCAGAACTTTTGTCTTTTCACTTTGTCTACTGTTGCATTGCCTTTAACTAAATAAGGAATGTCAACTTTGTGTTTTTCTTCCTTTGTAAAGGCCTATTTTGATATAAGAAAAAGGTCTGTCACCCTTTTTCAAATAACCTTTTGTCTTCATGTAACAGAACAGCTTGGGCAGGCTGAGCAGTTCTGTTTTCCACTTTATCTTCGACTTTGTAAACTGATCTTCTAGCCAAAAACAATACATGAGGACTTGGAAACATATTCCATAAAGTGTTTAGCATGTTCAAAGTGAACAGGTTCTGTTCACAAAAAGAACAGAACACTTGTAAACTGCCCAAGCTGCTCACCAGTGTAGAGCAGCGTAGACAGTTTTTGTCCAGCCTGTTCAGCAGATTGAACAGCTTGGGCAAAACTGCCTTTGTTGCAACACATGCAACACATAGAAC
Source organism: Centrapalus pauciflorus (assembly GCA_020465985.1). Classification (NCBI taxonomy): domain Eukaryota; kingdom Viridiplantae; phylum Streptophyta; class Magnoliopsida; order Asterales; family Asteraceae; genus Centrapalus; species Centrapalus pauciflorus. The sequence goes on along the minus strand of JAANYP010000849.1, from coordinate 466,523 downwards.
AGCTTCAGGCTGATATTGCAAATTATTTTCAGGTTTCAATAAGGCATATAACAGGCCTTAAATTCAACCATCAAAAGCATCAACAGGTTTGATTAATAATCTCCCCCTCAGATGCAGAACAGGTTTAACTGAGGCCTTTTTGTGCCTAACATTTGAACTTCCTGACAAATTCGAAGTTATGTTCGAATTTGTCTGAATTTCGAACTTAAGTGAAAATTTTGAAAATTCTTGAATAAAATCCAACTTTTTCGTGTAACCGAATTTTACAAACTTTGCAAAATAATTCACACTAAGCAACAGATTTTCACGCAATATTTGTTTCTTCAACCAAAAAAATGCATCCTTGTAACTTTGACCTTTATTCTATTTAAAACAAAATAAAATGAACTAAAATAAAATAAAATAAAATAAGAATAAAACTTAAACGACTCAAAAGTAGTTTAAAAATTTACAACCTATACTAACAGAGTATTTTTGCGAGAAAGTTAAAGAAGGTTCAATCAGATAGCGGTGTCAAATGCACTTTCAGTATTTCACTTTCACCCTTAGGAATTTTTTATTCATTTGATTGTTTGTCGTGATATACATTCCAAGTCGATTGTCGGTATGAGTTTCCCTTTGAACATTTAACACTTTGGAATTTCCCTTGGCCTTTTTATTTATCAAGAAACTACCTTATGTGTCCCATACTTAGAACCTATGTATCTAAGACTTGACTCATTTTTTAATATTCCCCTTTTTTGGAATTTTTTATGGTTTTCTCTCTTTTTTCTTTTGTTTTTCATTTTTAAGATAAGCTAATAAACTAACCAACTAACTTAGTATAAAAGAAAGTAAAATCTACTAAACTAGGGTTGGGCAGTATTTGGTCCAACACCAAAGAAACCGAAAATCAAATCTAACTGAATCCGATTAAGACCAAACCAAATTTAAAATTTGGTTTTTGGTTTGGTTTCAGACCAGACCGGTTATAATATTCGGTTTTTGGATTGGTTTATGATCTAGCCGATAGCTTGAATGTTAGGCTATTTGGAAACATGATATTTTTTGGGTTAATATCTTTTGACGAAAAACGTTTTACGTATGTTAACTTTATATTTTGGGATTGTATTTGGCAATTAAAGATGCTTGAAAATTTTGTTGTTTGAATATTTGGTTTATTTGGTTTACAAACCAAACCAAACCGAATTCGAATTTGGTTTATGGTTTGGTTTATATAGCTTTGAATTTGGTATGGTTTGGTTTTTGGTTTAGGACAAAAAAATTCTCAAACCGAAGTAACCAAACCGAGGAAACCAACGAACCCATAAACCAAACCGTTGATCACCCTTATACTAAACTACTAACTTACTATAAAAAGAAAGAAAATATACTAAGGTCAAGTTACTCTGGATTACGCATACCATTTAGTTGAACTAACAACTCAAAGCATGACTTATCAAAAGCTTTAGTGAATAAATCTGCATTATTATCTTCTGTTGCCACTTTTAACAGTTTTATTAAGTTCTTTTCAGCACAATCACGTATGAAATGATGTCTTATGTGTATATGTTTTGTTTTACTTTGTTTAACTGGATTATTAGTTATTGCAATTGTAGACTGATTATCTATCCTAATGGGAGTATGAGTGTAAGTCAAACCGTAATCCCGCAATTGTTGTTGTATCCACAAAACCTGTGAACAGCAACTACCAGCAGCTACATATTCGGCCTCACACGTTGACACGGCTACCGAAGTCTGTTTCTTGCATTGCCAGGATACGAGCATCCCTCCAAGAAACTGACAACCTCCAGTTGTTGATTTGCGGTTCAAGCTGCATCCACCATAATCAGAATCTGTGTATGCTTCCAATTGCAGATCACCATCAGCGTGATAGCAAAGTCACAACTTCGGTTTTGACTTGAGATATCTTAGAATTCGCTTCACGGCTTTCATATGCATTTCTTTCGGATTAGCTTGGAACCTAGCACAAATACACACAACAAACATAATGTCAGGTCTAGAAGCAGTTAAATACATGAGTGACCCGATCATGGCCCGATATAGAGTCGGATCCACATCATTATCACTTTCTGTACCCGGTCCGAGATTGTGATTCACTTGAATCGGAGTACTGAAGTGAGTGGTCAACTATGTTCCATCCATCCCGAAGCGCTCCAGAATATCGTAAACATACTTCGTCTGATGGATAAACATGCCCTCCTTCCTTTGTTCAACTTGCAAACCAAGAAAGAAGTTTAACTCTCCCATAGCACTCATCTCAAACTTTGACTTCATAACCTTCTCAAAATCTTTGCACATCTGTTCGTCTGATGACCCGAAAATGATGTCATCCACGTACACTTGTACCAAGATAAAATCTTCTCCCTTTCTCTTCACGAACAATGTACTATCAATTCTCCCTCTTTCAAACCCGTTGTCCAAAAGATGAGTTGATAGCTTCTCATATCATGCCCTTGGTGCCTGATGCAATCCATATAGAGTCTTATCGAGTCGATACACTCTGTCAGGATACTTTGGATCAGTGAACCCAGGCGGTTGTTCCACGTACACCAGTTCCTTCACCTTTCCATACAGAAAGGCACTCTTTACATCAAGTTGATAGACTTTATATCCTTTGAAGGATGCAAAGGCCAGAAACAGATGAATTGCGTCGAGCCTTGCCACTGGTGCAAACACTTCTTTATAATCAATTCCCTCTTCTTGGTTGAATCCATTTACGACAAGTCTTGCCTTGTTGCGAGTAACAATATCCCGATCATCTCTTTTGCACTTAAAAACCCATTTGGTTCCTGTTGCAACTTCTCCTCGAGGTAGCGGCACCAACTCCCACACTTCAAGCTTTCTGAATTGTGACAGCTCTTCTTGCATGGCTTCAATCCAAGAGTTATCTTTCAGTGCCATTTGCACATTCTTCGACTCTACTTGCGAGATGAAACAAGAATATAAACATGTGTGATACGCCTCGGTGTCATTAATCATCGACAACAGCACTTTGTTGTTATTCGCACTACTCCTAGTTCTCTCACCGGTATTCGGATTTCCTATGATGCTCTCAATTGGATGATCCTTGTTTATCCTTGATGTCTCAGTCTCATCAACCCTAAGATTGTGTCCTAAGTTTGATCCTATTTCACCTAACGGGGGTACGACTTCAGACGGTACATTCTCTTCCTCATGATCACTGTCCTCGGAGTTAGAAGTAGTAGTCTGATTCTCGTTTGTAGGTAACTCAGGTTCATTATCTGTTGGAGACCCATCTTCTGTCGTTGTAGGCTCAGAAGTTGATGGAATGCTTGTCTTTGGAAAACCTTGATTGTCGTCATTCAGGCTTAATGATGAGAAGTCATCCTCCATTGTACCTGCATTTCAACCAACAGGTATGTTAAATGATTCAAACAATGAGTTATCATCAAATAACCACTCAGGGCCTGTTTGGGGTTCATGTGAATAACTTGTAACATCAATGTTAAACACAATTTCCACCGTACCTTTTGTTTTGTTAAAAAACCTTTTTGTTTGGTGAGTTAGGCACATAACCTAGGAAATATCCTTCGTCAACCTTTTCACCAAACTTAAGTTGATGTTTTGTTTTCAATAAAGTACACGGTACCCCAAACGGTTCAAAGCCTATTAAATTTGGTGGTATTTTATTTAGAACTTCATAACAGGTTTTGTTCAGTGACTTGACAGTAAGGACCCGGTTTAAAACATGACATGCGGTATTCACTGCCTTCCCCAAAAACATGGTAGGAAGCTTTGAATCTGAGAGCATGGTCCTTGCTGCCTCAATCAAAGTCCTGTTCTTTCGTTCTGCCACCCCATTTTGTCGTGGCTCATATGGTGAACTAAATTGATGCACTATGCCTTTGGATAGGCAATATACACCAATTACTGTGTTTTTAAATTCTGTTTCATTATCACTCCTGATACGTTTTACCCTCGTCCCGTAGGAGTTTCAACTTGGTCTAAGAAACCAATAAACTTTCCAGCTGTTTCGTCCTTCGTGCTTAAAAAGAAAACCCATGAAAAACGTGAGTAATCATCAGTGATAACTAAACAATACCAACAACCACCTATACTTCTTTTGTTGATAGGTCCGAATAGATCCATATCCAACAAATAGAAAGTGGAAGCTATCGAGTTCTGAGTCTTTGACTTGTGTGACTTATTGTGTTGTTTGCCTTTATTGCACGGTATACACTTGTCATCGAACTGAAAACTCTTCAGTAGGACACCTTGCACCAGACCATGTTTAGTGATGTAGTTCATTTTCCTTAGGTGTAAATGTGCCATGCTTCTATGCCATAAAATGGTTTCTGACTCTGAAGCTTTGGATAGAAGACATATTGGTCACGTCGATGAATCCGGTTTATTCATGTCCATCATGTACAAATAATTGTTCCTTTGGGCTCTCATCGGTATCCACTCTTCAGGTACTTTAAATCCCTGTTTCAGCACTAACGCCTCAGTATCAGTAAAAATTATTGAGTTCTTCTTATCACAGATTGGAGATACACTAATGAGATTATGATCAAGCTTATCAACATGGTAAACTTGATCAAGTATGATAGTCCCATTAGTGACCACTCCGGTACCAGTGATATGACCTCCTTTGTTCCTAGCGAATGATACGAATCCCTTGTTCCCTCCCTTGAAGTCTGTGAGCAGACACCTTTCCCCAGTCATGTGCCTAAAGCAACCACTGTCAACGAACCACTTGTTATTTAGACCTATAGTTAAATCCTGCACATGAAAGAAAACAAGTTAGTTATCACGGGGAACCCAAGCCATGACTGACTTGGTAATATCATTCTCATCCACATACGTGAACTCCTTCAAATACCCATCTCTCCTTTCAGGTGACTTGGGTATTTGGTTGAGAACCTGTTGTGGTGCTGAGTGATTTAATTTCACTCTTGGCCTTTGGGTAGGCATTTTCTATTGAGCCTTTGAATAGTTTCTGTTATATCGCATTTCAGATGGATATCCCTGGGCTCTACCTGGTGTCTGATGTCTTTGAGGAGTGTGAGACCTAACTGGAGTGTAAGTCCTTCTAGGTGTTGTACTCCTATAAGCTTGTTGAGGTCCTGACATAGACTGATTAGGGACTCTATTCGGCGAATTAGTCCTAACCCCTTCATTTGTTCTAACTGACACAGGTGTTTGTCTAACAACAATCTTGGGTGTGGCATTCATAATTTTCTTAGTGTTTTGAGAACCACTTGTGCTAGCAACACTAGATACTGGTTTCTGTTGTTCAGGCTTTCCAACAATAGGTCTAGACTCTGGTTTAGAGGGTGTAGACTCTACTTTCTTATATGGACAGCTAGACGCAACATCTCCCCTCTCATGACATCTAAAGCAGGACATCTTATCAATCGACTTCTTATGAGTGCCCTTTGATTTTGGTGTCTCACTCGTGTCATGCTCTTTCTTTTCAACTATCGTGACTACTTCCTCTTTCTGATTATTAACTTCAGGTTTAGCTTCTCCTAGAATTTTGTCACTAGAAGACTGCACAAACTTGACTTTCTTAATTGTAGAGTTACTATTAGACACCTTAGTTGATTTATCCTTATCAGATTCAGATACAGTTTTAGCTGCTACCTCTGACACGACTGGTTTATCAGTTTTATCCTGAGGTTGAGGCGCATAATTATCGTTGAAAGGTGGAGGACTCTCTTGATAACCTAAACCTACTGGTTTCTTAACTCTTGATTCAGCTAGCTCAACTTCCTTAATGGTAAGTTTTTTTGGTTAACGTCGCAACATGCTCATACACAAGTTCTATCCTGACACATTGCTCACTTAATTTGTCTTTTAGAACTATAACATCTTGAGCATCTGCTTTCAACTTATTCCTAAGATCTTCTTTAATATCTAAGAGACTAGCATTATCTGATTTTAGTGATTCTATTTGAGCAGTTAAGTTATTATGTGTTTCTAGAACTAAGTTCAATCTATCATTGGAAGTAGCACATAAAACACATAAGTCACGAAATGTAGAAAAGTTCAGATTTACCTTCTTGTGATCCGATTCCACCTTAGCATCTGTGCGGCAAACTCCAGAATGGTCTGATTGTCTGACTTCTCCACCAACACAGGACTTGTATCATTCTATCCGTTGTCCTCTGTCACTTCCTCTGCTCCGTCATCCCCAGTCTCTGTCACTTCAGCCATGAAGGCTCTAGCGTTCGACTCAGGATGAGTACTCCAATCGTAAGTCCCATCAAGCTGTCTTTCCGATGATACATTTGTTAACAGACCAGCGATGTTTGCTTGATTACCCAAACTACCAGACTGGTATCTTCCCTGAGATTGATTCTGATAGTTTCAACTTTGGGTCGTTGACATTCTCGTGCAAAGTGTCCTAATCCTTGGAAATTATAACACTTAACCTTGGATTTGTCGAACCCAATTTTACTGTTGCCTACATTCGGATTTCTGCCTGTTCGTTTCATGAACCTTTTGACCCTCTGAGTCACCATGGCCAGTTGCCATTGAAGGTCCATTTCCTCCAAGTCATCAGGATCCACCTGATCGTAGTCTTCTTCCCATAATGCAGGATCGTTAATTTTTCCTTGTACACAATTTTCGTATGCTGCAACAAATGAAGCCAAAAGATTCAGATGAGTCTCGGCTGATTGTGCACTCATAGGCATCTTTGTGTAATGTTGAGAAGTAGATGCGGAGTGAGTTGGTTTATCTTCCGGTTTAGAATACCCTAAGAATGCCCGACTACTTGTTTCTTCTACCTCCATTGGAATAGAAGCTTTACCCGAGAAGAAAGCTCTAGCTATTTTCAGTTCACTTGCGATAGAAGGTTTTGACTTTCCAAAATACATCTCTGGATCTTGTCCTTGATCATATTCCCTTTCCTTCTTAAGTATATGAAAGTTGTAAGCTGTAAGGTCTACCACTACGAGATCTATCTAGACGTGGAGCCGTCAACGAGTGCGGAATCCTCGTTAACGGGTAGACGGAAACAACTCTCAACTACGAAACACGGAGACTATCAGAGGCTGAATGAACGACACACGAACGATCCTACGAACTGATTCTCTCCGAAACGGCACTAACACGGATGATAAACTCGAGATCGCTTAATGCTTAATCCCTCACGAATTCTGCAAAAAGTCTGATAATATCTCGAGTCTATCCCTAATTATAGACCCTGATTCGAGTCTGTTATGGGCCAAACTCGAATCTGGCCCAAGGCCCATTCGAGGTTGTCCACAATGACACTCTCGAATCTGCCCTGATTCGAATCTAGAGCTACATTCGAATCTATCACAGATTCGAATGCCAAGCCTTAAATAATTCGAATCTAGCATTTCACATAAACAACTAACTGTTGAAACTTATGTTATTAACTTATGCTTGAATTAATCTTTGAATTTTATGTTTGAACTTCTTGTAATATGTTACATCAAGTTCAAACACACATTCAATAACTGACAAACATACATAAATATATATATCAAACACTAGTTAATTTCTAATACCTTGAATATTACTTAAACCAAAATGTTAGATCGCTTAGACTGCTATCGTCACACAGGGTGTACCAACAGACTCCCCCTTGACGAGAGCTTCTAACTATTTACATCAAGTTTAAGTACTAGAACTATATATACTACTGCCTGCATATAAACCAGCATCTATACAAACTTTTACTACCTTCTGGAACTTCCTAGCTTCAGATCTCCATGCTTCAGTAAAGAAGATAGGCTGATCATGTAGTTTCTTCAGGTCGTCCTTTGATAGATTTATTAAGTGCAGTGGATCATACACTCTCAAAATCACTTTGTCCTGTGTATCCTCCATGACTGCTTCTGCTGTGTCATTATCGATGTACCACCATTTCATGTTGCTCAAAATATTCTGTGGCATCGACTTCATCGGCACCCTTTTCAAGCATTTGACTGGCTTATAAACCATTCTGGCCGAAGGCCTTCCAGTATGACGATCTATCCTTGATCCATCCTCTACTCTTTTGCCTGATCTCGGCTTAAGTCTTTCAAACTTTCCCGAACGACCCTCTTTTCTTATTATTTTTGCCATGACTTCAGCGTACGGGTCCTCGCCTATATTGACCAGTTCTTTCCATGCTAATTCCTTTACTTCAATCTTGGGCAGTGTATTGAAAGCTTTCAGTGTTCGCCTCAAGTATTGGAGGCCATCTCTTCTTTTCAAAATAAACAGCTGCAGTTCTCGATCAAAGAACCAGCTTATAATCCCTCCTGAGAAATTTCCAGAACCTGGAACTCTCATCTTCTTTTTCAACTTCAGCTGTTCTTTCTTTTCTTCCTTCTTAAACCAAAGTTTTATCAACTCAGCTCTAGATGGCTCTTTCTCTGCCTCTTCAAGTTCTATGTCTTCGACTGAGGCTATCTTGATGTAGTCTATATCAATCATGTTATGATTATTGCCCACATATAGTTCCGTGACAGGTTGTGAATTTATTATCACCTCATTGACATGATCGTCCTCGTCTTCTATGACTTCGTCGTCAGATTTCCAGTCAACAACCTCCTCTGGAATGAATTCCCCTTCCTCCAACTCTTCGACTTCATCTTCAAAGTCAAATTCCATAAGCTCTTCCTCAATATCTTATAACGCATCTATCATGTCGCTATCCAAAGTTCTTGACGAACCAGCTTCTCCTCCTTCACCTTTTGCTAGACTAGGCTCCCCCTGAGATTGAGCAGTCTGAGCAGCTGAAAAATCTACTGGCTCATTCTGACTTTTAGGGCTAGGATCATTGCCTTGATTGTCTTCATCATCATCTTCTCTCGGCCTCTGTATTTCAGGATCACGGCACGATGTCTCCCCCTGAGACTGTAAATTTTTCAATAACTGCTCAATTAGGGAGCGCATCGACCTTATCTCAGCCGCCTGATCGCAGACAAACGTTTTCAATTCAACGTTCTCTTCCTGGACTTGCTCCACAATCTTCTTTAAATCGGCATTTTCTTTATCCAGATTGGCATTATGAGACTGAATTTCTCCGATCGCCTTTGTTAGGCCTAAGATTTGGACATGCTGGAAGTCCACGCGAGCTTTAAGCTGCAGAAATCTTTGGTTGTCGGCATAAGTGGTCGAGGTTGATGGAATGGACTGTATAGGCGTAGGAATGATTGGTGATGGAATATATGGTTCAACGCGAGGTGGTGGTGGTGGTGGAGTGGTGGCCCGAGGTTCTGGAGATTGAGGGATTTGAGATTGTTGAATTTCCGGTTGTGTTTCAAATGCTGAGGATGATCCTTGCATAAACCTGTGACGCTTGGCCCGTTGCCGAGTCACTAAGGGAGCAATCTCTTCTTCTTCAAAATCTGATTCATCGGATTCTCTTGTTACTCTCCTCCTCGAAGCTTCTTCATTAATTACCAACCTTGATCCATACGTTCCAATTTGAACAGTTGGTTCAGTCGATACTGACTCAGGAGCTTCAACCTCTAACTCCTCCATCTCTTCCGATTCTGTTGCAGATGATGACAAAACATTATCAGCCTGCTCGGGCACATATTCGTCCACATCTCTCAACACATCTTCCTCTCCCTCAGGAGGCTCAAGTAAATCACCCACTAACGTGGCAGCTACATCTTCATTAGAATGAGGACCTGCCTCCCAGATTTCATTAAGTGTTTGACATAATTGTTCAGCTTCGCTTGGAAGATTTGAAGGCCCGGCTTCCTGTACTTCCGGCTGCTGACTGGTAGAAGGCCTAGACGCCTGAGTTTGACTCGCGGATGGTCTTTGTCTTCGCCTTTGAGCACGTGGTGGCTGTGGTTGTTGTTGTTGTTGTGGAGGCTGCCCGGCTCGAACTTTAACTTCCCCTGCCTAGTTGGCAACATCTGGGGCTTCAAAATTCCTCTCCAGGATGACTCCAAACAATGAACGCTCAACTGGAACAGCTAACCTTCCTCTGTGCGAGGAACAGTCAGCGAAGATCCTTTTATCCATAACAGCAACGCTTTGAATGTCATTCGATGGAGGCAGATTTGGCAAGAAGTGCCTGATCAGCATCATGATGAATCGTGGATATAACAGAAACTGTTGATTTTCTTGAGCGGTGATCTGGTGAACAAATTCAGAGAAAAACATTTCCGAGAAGCTGTATGGTCGATTATACACCATCGCAACTATCCCAGACTGGATCTTCGCAACCATATAGTCAAATCCTGCTTTCTTTGGTGCAAAGCATACCATAAAGACGTGAGCAAGAAATCTCCACTGTCCGATTAACCCGCTCTTCATATAGGACACCTTCGTCACATCGAGACTATATCCCATTCTCTGAAAGGCCGCTTGCCTGATATTCAGAGGAAACTCGATCGGTCCAGATTCTTCTTCTTGAGTGCCCAGCTGCAACACTTGACGCAGCATATCCGCTGAAAAGACTAGCGGTTGTCCAGCTATGCGAGTTCGTAGCACTGTCGGGGTGACCGAGCAGTCTACTTGAAGATGATCGTAAAATTGACGAATATAAGGTAAAATGAGCTGAACATTATGAGACAGCGCAAAACCTATCCTAGATTCTACTAGGAAATCAAGCATTTGTCTGAATCCCTGCGCCTCAGGGAGATTATGATCAGGATGAAGGACCATATTGTGCTTAGGCACAAAAGCTCGTACAGCCATTTCTGCACAATAAACAAAACTATTAGATTCATTAAAATTCAATAAACTTGTTTAAATTCAAATCTGTTTTATTTTGAACTTGTTTAAGTACAAAATCCAACATAATTAAATTTCTACAAGTTTAATAAAATTTAAAGTAAATAGTGAAAATAAAAGACAGATTCGAATGTAACAGATTCGAATAAGTCCCTTTTCGAGTTTGATGGCAGATTCGAATGTCCTGGTCTTCTCGAATCTAATGACAGATTCGAGAAACCTCAGGAACAGATTCGAACGGCCGACTCTATTTCAAACACCAAATCTCTTGATTTTAACCTTTTTGGACTTAGAAAATTACATTCATTAGTCCTACTAGTACTAATCACAGATATGTGCCTTTAATTTGACTATTTATCGGTCCAAACTTGGTAATTTTGTAAAAAACCGATTTCGACCTTTATGTGACGTCCTTGTTAAATTAATGATATAATTGCAATCTCCAGGATCGACTAACAACCCAATGAGTATCATAATAATTGAAATTGAATACTTAAATTAGTATTAAGCACATCCACACTAAAGCAATAGAATACATGTCTACAGTGACAAAAGTCTAACTATTACATCAACATAATTGTTTTAGAAGTAATGAATCCCAGCCCAAAACTATTACATTCAAGTACCAATAGCTTCTATAGTCTCCGGGATATTGATTTGATATGCTTAAGTGGAAGGTCCAGCTACACTTTTGCCTTTGCCTGAAAACATGGTGAGTCAACAGTAAGCTAAATGCTTAGTGAGATAACAGATTATACATACAACAAATATTTCTTTACATGCAATGCTTAACCATGGGCAGTGTAAGCCCCATGTATGTGAAAACGGCAGTGAAAGCCTCAATGTGTGAGTAAACCATGCAGTGCTAGCATGGGGTGGCAGTTCAATATGCTGATCGGGGATGTGCCGAACCTGATGGGATACGAGTGGGATGATCAGTCCCCGACAGTGGCCTGCTGTCAGCCCCAGTCCAGGTCGCATCAGATTATGAAGTAATGATCATGCAGTGCAAGCATGATGTATATAGATGCACTTTCAAATGAACGCTGGCTACATGTGTGTTACATGTCAAGTACGAGTGTGCATCATAACAACAAATCATTTCATGAGTGCCAAATGAAGTATATGAACAACGTGAACATGCCATTGAATGTATAAACATGAATGCAAAAACAATAAATGTTCGAATGACAATCTGTTACTCACAGTGATTGGTTTTGTTACTTGATCCTGAATCAATGTGTGTTTTGATAACACCACAATGATCTGTAAAGTAAGTGTAATAGTGAACTTGTGTCAGTAATTGCTTAAATATTGTATTCTAAAAATAAGTGTAATTGGTTCTGATTTCGGACCACATCCGAATTCGGATGGTCCGAAATATAAGTGGTCCGAAATTGGTCCTTGGTCCGAATTGGGGTGGATCCGAAATGGGTGATCCGGATTAGTTGGGTCCGAAATGGGGGTGGTCCGAAGTAGGCTAGTGTCCGAAATAGGTTGGTGTCCGAAATTGAGGTGATCCGAAATTGACGGATCCGAAATAGGTATGGGGTCCGAATTGTATTTGGTCCGAACACTGTAGGTCCGAACTAGGATGATGATCCGAATTCGGATGGATCATCGTCCGAACCGGGTTCATACTTGCATATTTTCCAACATTTTCCAGAAATTATGTTTGGACCATTTTTGAATGTTTCATTAACAAAAGTTGTACAAATGAACTTAAATGTACTTATTTAACTTATATCATAACACTAACATACCAAATCAACCCATTTATTGTCCATTTTTCTATGAGTCTCGATGAACACACACTAAAACACACACATAATTTCAGAAATCGTACTTAGGAGTGGAATTTGAATCTGAAATTTGGTATACTACAACATATATGCTCGATTTTAACATTCCCACAATTATTTCCAACATGCATACACATTTGCCTCTTAAACTTTAGAAATCGGTTTTCATAAAAACCGAACCAAAACTTCATAAATCCGAAAGATTGAATGATTTTTACCTCGAATCGTTTGTTGCAGCAGTTATAGTTCCTAATTTGCTACTTGAATCCAACTTTTGCACTTGAAATTGTTGAGTTCTTGGGTTTTCTTGGATTAAAGCCGAGAGAGAGTGAGAGTACGGTTTAGAGAGAGAGAGTAGAGAGAGAGTGAGTTTGTGGAAATGAAAGGGTTTTCCCCTTTATATTTCTATTTTGACTTATTTGCACACTAAACCCTTCAACTTCGTATTTTCTTATTTAACTGATAATATGATCAAAATTAACTTAAATTGATATAATATTCCATTAACATAATAATTAACTCCTTAAAATTGCAAATTACATATATTTGAAATTTGGGATGTTACACTTTAAACCTTCAAAAATCGATGATTTTGCCTAAAATGGTGTATAAAACTACATGAATCTTGTACAATCAAGTTGATTATACCTAGATACAGGTGTAGAATCGAACACTTTAGCTATAAACTCGACGGATTGTCGTATATATGAGAAACGGTAGACTCGAGGAATAGATTCGAGATCGCCAATATAGATTCGAGGAAGTAGATTCGAAAACAGTAAGTATTAAATGACTTCACTGTTGACCTATATATACTACCAACCTTCGAATCTAAGGCCAGACTCGAATCTACTGACAGATTCGAAGCTTTCCAAATTCGAGTCTGTCCTAAACTCGAAAACACCAAACACTTAGAAAAATTTCAAAAATTTTTTGAAATAACTTCAACTTTTTCAACTTTTTTCTACGGTATTGTGTAACAAGATAAACTATGCCCAATCTTTTACCCTAAGCACAAGATATTTCACGCAATGTTTATTTTATCCAACTTTGAATGCACCCTCAGTAATTTTTTGACCTTTTACCTAAGTAAAAATTAAACTAAAATAAAATAAAATAAAATAAAATAAAACTAAAATTTTGACCAAAAATTTAATCTAGACTTAAGCTATACTTATAAAATCTACAACCTAAGCTAAATTCTAAACAAAATCTTTTTGATGAGTATAGTCTAAGAAAGGTTCAATCAGATAGCGATGTCTGATACTTACTTTCAGTACTTAAACTTTCACACTTAGGAATTTTTGATTCCTTTGATTGTTTGTCGTGACATACCTATTTAGCCAATTGTTGGTATTTTACCCCTTTAAACATGCTACATTTCGGAATATCCCTTGGCATTTTTATTTATCAAGAAATTATCTTACGTGACTCATACATAGACATACTTTTATGATCAAGGCACACAGACAAAGATTCTAACTTGTTGGTATTTGCAAACTTTCTTTAAAAGACAAACATCGGACACAGGTCTGTATTTTCATACAACAAAGTGTCTTAGTTTGACTTGAGGTTTATTCTTAAAGTTAGCAAGACAGCGGTGACAGGTCTGTACTGACGTACAACAAAGCGACATGTCTGCTAACCCGAATCTAAACAGAGGCAACAGGTCTGTACTTACGTACAACAAAGTTACATGTTTTCGACTCTCAATTTTGTATGATTTTTCTATTCTTTCCATTTTAAGATGTATTTGATGTTGCCATACATCCCCAGAAAGTTTGCATACCTCATTTAGACTCAAAGTTTGTATGTCTTGTACATAAAAATTAAGACCGATTGGTCGTACATCTAAGCTAGTGACACGCTTGACTTTTTCTAGAGTATTTTATTAGCCTTGAGATTCCCTATATGTATTATGCCTACCAACACATCAAACTAAATAAAGTATAACACTTAGAATTTAGTTGCATTATGTGTGAAAGCCTAAACACTTAGAGTTTGTAACGACTGTGCTAATTTTCGTCACTTTGAACCTATGCATCTAAGACTTAACTCTTTTTTTGATATTCTCTTTTTTTTGTATTTTTATGATTATCTCTCTTTTTTCTTTTGTTTTTCATAAGAAATAGAAATAAAATAAGATAACCTACTAACTTACTAAAAATAGAAACTTACTAAAAATAGGAACTCTCCTAAATTAGCAGACTACTATAAAGAAAGAAATACTACGACTATAAAAGAAAATAACCTACTACTACTAAGGTCAAATTACTCTGGGTTGCGCATTCCACTCAGTTGAATTAAATACTCAAACCGTGACTTATCAAATGCTTTGGTAAATAAATCTACATTTATCTTCTGTTGCCACTTTTACCAATTTAATTAGGTTCTTTTCAGCACAATCACGAATAAAATGATGCCTAATGTCTATGTGCTTTGTTTTGTTGTGCTTAACTGGATTATTCGTTATAGCAATTGTAGATTGATTGTCTATCCTAATTGGAGTTTGAGTATATGCCAAACCGTAATCCCGCAATTGTTGTTGTATCCACAGAACCTGTGAGCAGCAACTACCAGCAGCAACATACTAGGCCTCGCACGTTGACACGGCTACCGATGTTTGTTTCTTGCATTGCCAGGATACTAATCTCCCTCCTAGGAACTGACAACCTCCAGTTGTTGATTTGCGCATCATGCTGCATCCTCCGTAGTCAGAATCCGTGAACGCCTCCAACTCTAGATCTCCCTCCGCGTGATACCAAAGTCCCAACTTCAGTTTCGACTTGAGGTATCGTAGAATCCGCTTCACAGCTTTCATATGCATCTCCTTCGGATTCGCTTGAAACCTAGCACAAATACACACAGCAAAAGATAATGTCAGGTCTTGAAGCAGTTAAATACATAAGTGATCCAATCATGGCCCAATATAAAGTCGGATCCACATCGGTATCACTTTCAGTACCCGGTCCGAGATTATGATTCACTTGAATCGGCGTGCTGAAATGGGCAGTCAACTTTGTTCCCTCCATCCCGAAACGTTCTAATATGTCATAGACATACTTCGTCTGATGGATAAACATCCCTTCCTTCTTCTGGTCAACTTGTAACCCTAAAAAGAAATTTAACTCTCCCATAGCACTCATCTCGAACTTAGACTTCATCACCTTCTCAAAATCTTTGCACATCTGTTCGTCTGATGATCCAAAGATGATATCATCGACGTACACTTGTACCAAGATAAAGTGTTCTCCCTTCCTCTTAACAAACAGAGTACTATCTATCCTACCCCTTTCAAAACCGTTCTCTAGCAGATGGTTGGATAGAGTCTCATACCATGCCCTAGGTGCCTGATGCAATCCATATAGAGCCTTATCTAAGCGATATACTCTATCAGGATATTTTGGATCTGTAAATCCGGGCGGTTGCTCTACATACACCAACTCCTTCACTTTCCCATACAGGAAAGCACTCTTAGCATCTAACTGATATACCTTAAAGCCCTTGAAGGAGGCAAATGCTAGAAACAACCTAATGGCTTCCAGCCTTGCTACTGGTGCAAAAACCTCGTTGTAATCGATTCCCTCCTCTTGGTTGAAACCCTTTACAACTAACCTAGCTTTGTTGCGCGTGACTATACCCCTATCGTCCCTTTTGCACTTAAAAACCCATTTGGTTCCTATGGCAATTTCCCCTCGAGGTAATGGAACTAACTCCCACACTTCTTGTTTCCTAAATTGCGAAAGTTCTTCCTGCATCGCTTCAACCCAGGAGTTATCCTTAAGTGCCATTTGCACATTCTTAGGCTCTACTTGCGATATGAAACATGAATAGAGACATGTGTGATATGCCTCGGAGACATTTATCATCGACAACAACACAGTGTTGTTATTTAACTTACTCCTAGTCCTCACACCCTCGTTAGGATTTCCTATGATGCTTTCTAATTGATGGTTCTTGTTAATCCTAGAGGTCTCTATCTCATCAACCCTTAGATTATCTCCAAAGTTAGATCCTATTTCACCTAATGGGGGAACAGGCTCAGCTTCTACATTTTCCTCCTCATGGACGTTTTCCTCAGAGTTGGAACTTGATGCTTGAGTCTGATTCTCAGTGGTAGGTGCTTCAGGTTTATCAACTTCTGGAGATCTATCTACAGTCGCAGTAGGCTCGGATGTGGATTCAAACGTAGTCCTTGGAAAGATATGGCCATCGTCGTTCAGGTGCAACGTCGCCATGTCTTTTTCGATTGTACCTGCATTATCATCCAAAGGAATGTTAAATGACTCAAATAACTTATCATAGTCAAATATCCATTCCGGACCAGTTTGGGGTTCATGTGTATAACTTGTGACTTCAATATTATACACAATTTCCACAGTACCATTTGTTTTGTTAAAAACTCGTTTGTTTGGTGAGTTTGGCACATAACCTAGGAAGTATCCTTCGTCAGCCTTTTCACCAAACTTCGGTTGATGTTTTGTTCGTAAAAGAGTGCATGGTACCCCAAATGGTTCGAATCCAGTTAAATTAGGTGGCCGTTTATTCAAAATTTCATAACATGTTTTGTTCAAAGATTTGACTGTAAGGACTCGGTTTAAAATATGGCACGCGGTATTCACTGCCTCCCCCCAAAACATGGTAGGAAGCTTTGAATCCGAAAGCATAGTCCTTGCAGCCTCAATCAATGTTCTATTTTTACGTTCGGCCACCCCATTTTGTTGAGGTTCATATGGTGCACTGAATTGATGCACTATGCCCTTTGATAGGCAATATACACCAATTACAGTGTTTTTGAATTCAGTCCCATTATCACTACGTATTCTTTTAACCCTTGTTCCATAGGAATTCTCCACTTGGTCTAAGAATCCGATAAGCTTGGAAGCCGTCTCGTCCTTTGTACCTAAAAAGAAAACCCAAGAAAATCGTGAGTAATCGTCAGTGATAACCAAACAAAACCAACTACCTCCTATACTCCTTTTGTTGATAGGTCCGAAAAGGTCCATATGCAACAAATCGAATGTTCAGGTTATGGAGTTCTGCTTCTTGGACTTGTGTGTCTTCTTATGTTGCTTGCCCTTCATGCACGGTAGACACTTGTCCTCGAACTGAAAGCTCTTCATAGGCACACATTGCACCAGTCCATTTTTCGTTATGTAATTCATCTTTCTTAGGTGCAAGTGAGCCATGCGTCTGTGCCACGGTACCGATTCTGTCTCCGAAGCTTTGGATAATAGACAGATTGGCCCCATCGAAGTCTCCGGCTTGTTCATATCCAGCATGTACAAGTCATTCTTCCTTGGCGCCCGCATCAATACCCAGTCTTCAGGAATCTTGAATCCCGGCTTTAGCACTAACGCCTCAGTGTCAGTAAATAACACTGAGTTCTTCTTATCACAGATTTGAGATACACTAATGAGATCGTGAACCCGTTTATCAACGTGATAAACTTGGTCCAATTTTATCGTCCCATTAGTGACCACTCCGGTACCCGTGATATTTCCACCCTTGTTACCCGCGAATGAAACGAATCCCCGATTCCCACCCTTGAAGTCTGTAAGAAGATCTCGTTCCCCTGTCATGTGCCTGGAGCATCCACTGTTGACGAACCACTTGTTGTTTGGACCTGTGGTAATCTCCTGCACATGAAAGAAAATAGGTTAGTTATCACGAGGAACCCAAGCCATAACTGACTTGGTTATACCATTCTCGTCCACATACTTGAACTCTTTCAAATACCCATCTCGCCTTTCAGGTGACTTGGGTCTTTGAACTGGAGTCTGTTGTGGTGCTGAGTGATTTAAGTTCACTCTTTGCCTTGGAGTATGCATTTGTTGTGGAGCTCTAGAATAGTTCCTATTATATGGCATTTCGGACGGTGATCCCTGAGCTCTTACTGGTGCGTACTGTCTAACTGGAGTATGAGACCTAACTGGAGTGTGTGACCTGCTAGGTGTTGTGCTCCTATAGACTTGTTGTGGTGCTGACCTAGATTGATTAATGACACGATTCGGTGAATTTGTCCTAATCACTTCCTTTGGTCCAACCTTAACCGGTGTGTTTTTCACAACTTGTTTGGGTGCGGCCTGCACAGCTTTCTCGGTACTTTGAGAACTACTGGTGCTCGCCACACTGGTTGAGGGCTTAACAGGGTTGGGTTCACTGTCTTAGGTGGAACATCGGCTTTCCTAAGCGGACAGTGGGAAGCAACATGCCCCTTCTCGTGACATCTGAAGCAAGACATCTTGTGAAATATAGTTTCTACGAATTCAATCAACAATATGCAATTAATAAGAACAATAAATGTAATCAATACTGACCGAATGATTTGATTGATACTCTTGATGATTACAAAATGATTTCTGGAATATTCTTGTACAGAGCAGCTTTCTCTAAATCAAATGCGTACAGAATGATATCTGACAGATCTCACAAAAATCTCCCTATTTTGAAAGTCAACATGACTATTTATACATATTTACAAACTATAAGGAAATTACATATTAAGTCCCTAGACTTTGATATTTCATCAACTAAAACATATTCCAACAATCTCCCCCTTTGATGAAAGTAGCAAAGTCTTCAAGTTGACAAGCCAAGCTTCTGTTCAAATCTTCTAATACTTTTCCGATCAGACAGTCTCCATTCAATTTTAGAAATAAACTCGACCATGAGTTTTCGATCGTTAACTGATAAAGCTCCTTTCTTTGTCTTCCTCTTTCGATCTGCCGCCAGTTTGCCTTTCAGACCATTCAACACCTTAATCAACGTTCCATCAGAAAACTTGTTCAATTCAACACTTCTCATAGCTCTCAATCTTTTATTTCTATCTTTGTACATGACAGCTGGATGCTTCACCATTATAACTTGAAACTCTTTAAGCTCACCAGCAAATTTAATATCTCTGTGAGGTGCAGTCATGTTTATCTTCCTCATGCCTCTCTCAACTCCAATCTGTAGATCTTGCACTGACATTAATACCAGTTTGGTATGCATGAAATGAAACAATGTCTTCAGCGCAAATCTACAATATTCATTCCTTTTATTCCTGCACAGTTCGTCAAAAAGATCTTCAATATCGACTAAGTGCATGTTGAACATGTCAGCTTCAGTGAATACATAAGTATTTCCATCTGATCTTGTGACTGTGAATTTCGGATAGAAAACCTTAACAAATCTTTCTTTTTCAATCTTCACAAGGTCAACAATTCTGAATTCACTTTTAACCTTCTCAACCTCCTGTGTTTTGTTTCTCAGAAAGCTGGCATAGTTAACCAAATTGGGCATGTTAGGCTCTAGCACTTTAAATAACTTGTGGAATGAACAAGGAGCTTGCTTTTTGCAAAAGATCCGTTTCTCCAGAATATCTTCAATATACGGCATCTTGTTCCTTTTTCTGATAAATTCAGCAGATCTGTTCTCTGGAAGTTCAAACTTTTTCATCTTCTTCTTACTTATCTCATCCTGATTCAACAGAGTTAGCATATCTTGAATTTCCCTCTGTACCACTTGTTGTGCTTGAAATCTAAGTCTGTGTTGTTTCTCAGATTCATCAGCTAGCACATACTCGTTGAAAAATCTATCCATAACTTCAACTTCATTCAACACAACCTTTTCTTGAGCCATACTGCTCTCAACATGAAATTCTTCAAACTCTTCTTTAACTTGTACAACAACCTCAGGCTTTTCAACCGTTGGTGTTGATTCAACATCCTTCATAATTTCCTCAACTAGTACTTCCTCTTCCTCAATTCTTTCAGCTCTAAAATCTACATCAGTCAAAGTAATTATGTCATCATCTTCAGACACTTCAATATACTGCTCTTTTTCTTCTCCTGTCTCTTGAATACTTAGCTCTTTATCTTTCTCTTGAACGTCTTCCTCTGAATCAATATACTCAATAAACTGATAAATATCGGACTGAGTGTTCAAAGGAACTGGAACATCTTCATAAAGAATCAATCCCAGCTCTCTCTGTTCACCAGCTGACTGTTTGGATCCTCCGGCTTCTTTCCCTTGAGTTTCTGGCTCCTTCTCTGGATATGTCAGCATTAAAATCCCCGGCGTCGGTTGATCAAGCTTTCTCCTCTTCTCCCCCTCATGAGGAGCATCATCGGAGTCTTCGTCATGCTCATCATGTTTCCTCTTAGATGAGGAAGCTTGAGCCTTGCAGGTCTCTTCCACTGCAGCTACTCGTTCTGAAAGATTACCCAACGCAGTTACCACAGTATTTTCCAGGCTGATCATACGTTCTCTCATCTCGTCAAATTGATCAAAAACAAAATCCTTCAACTCTTCCTTCAACTCTTCTATAGCTTGCTTTGAGTCAGTTTGCTTGACAGACTCCTCTGCAACATCTTTTCCCTTTAAAAATTTCTGAATATTTGTCATTTGAGCCATTACTTCCGCTAACTGATTAGAAACATGCAAATTGACACCAGACACAGCTGCATTCAGTGCACTTGTCAAGGTTGACTCTGTAACAAAAGGGGATAAACTCACCACTGGGTCACGTAGACTTCCAGTTGACACAACAGTCGAACTTGTAAAAAGAACTTCTGTGTGGCCAGTGCTCAGAGTTGGTATTGGCGTTTCTCTGACTGGACTTCCACCCTCTTCAAGTGACGGAGCAACAAATGCTTCCGTTACTAAGGGTGTTCCGGTGGGAACACTAAGTTCAGCCACACTTACTTCAACGAATGAAGTTGACTCAAGTGTCCTAAATTGTATAGGATCTAGACTTTGTGATTCAAATGAAGTCGTACACACGGGCAGTTGTGCACTTGTTTCAATATCCATCAAGTCCAAGTGACTTTCGGATAGATCGTGTGTTTCATCCCGGTGTTCAAATGAAACAATCTCCTGTTGAGAGGAGACTGAGTGGATAGGAAGGTGTGCAGTCGTCAGTGGGATACTGACTTGTTCAATGCTAACTCTCATAGGAGAGCTAACAGCAGATGTAGCTATTTCCCGGCTTTCTGGGCTTAGGACCTCCCTCACACTCTGTTCAGCTATCTGTACTATATCAATCATCAAACCTCCTCCCTCATGATGATCACCTCCATCATCATCATTATCATCATCATCAGCTCCTTCTCCCTCTTCTTCTTGAATATCAGATAATGTCCTCTCAGAATCTGACTTTTCTGCTTCTTCCTCACCACCCCTCACACTTCCTACACCCTCACTCACAGACTGGGCAACCTGAACTTCAGCCCCTTGCTGAGGTTCCTCGATCCTTAAAGCTCCTGGGCTAAGAGAACTCGGTTCCTGAGTCTCTATAGGAGCATGATCTATTCTGTACAATTTCACATATTCACTTTCTTGATCTGCATATTTGAGTAATGACTCTGGAATTGGCATTATGTTAGCATTCGGGGAGTCTGGCACTTCATGTAAACTCATCATGACGTAGTCTGGGCATCTCTGAGAATTGGCTCTCTTTGGAATATTTTCATTGCCCCTTAATATCCCTCGGATAAGAATCTGGATAAACCTTTGAAGTGGAACAAACTTCCTTGCTCTATTTGTAGTCTTAGCCAGTACTATCTCCTTTAGATCCTCCCAGATACACAGAGCAAAATCATAATGTTTGTTGAAGGCGATCCCATGAAATATCCTCAGGCAATGAATGCTGCATCGGTCAATTCCAGTATGCTTTGAAGTCATGCAACGATTAATGATACCAAACAGTGTGTACCATTCGCCATTTAAACCATTTCTGTGAAATTTAGAGCTTTTCGGAAGTGGCTTTGAGTAGCCTAGACAAATCAAATCATGAACAAGCTCTTCATCAGAAACAAAATCCTCAAAATCTGCTAACTCTGGAAAGTTCACAGTGTCTATTCGTCGTGGAAGAAATAAATTGTGACGTAGCCTTGCAAGAGTGATCTTTGTCTTGAATTGATCAATCGTCACTTTAAAATGGTGATTACCATCCGCAGGAACAAATTTGACAGTATGCCAAAATTGTTGTAAGTACACTTGTGGAATAGACGGCTTATACTGAAGCAGATAACCAAGAGGATGGCCTTTTAGAATGTCCACAATGATCGGATGGCTTACTTTTATAACTTTGGGATCTAAACGGTGGTTATTGTCCCTGAAAGGAAGGCAATGTTTTGGCTTTACAAGTTGATTATCTGGAATAATATGGGTTTGTGAAGAACGGGCTACAGAGGTTGATCTGACTGGGGTAGAAACGAGGGTATGATTTGATGATGATTGAGCATCAGAGGAATTTGAATTTTGGGATTGCACAGGAGATGCCATTTGAATACCTGTAAAAAATAAAATTCATGTTAGGCTTACCAAGTACACAAAGAACAACCTACAAAATGTAGAAAAACTTGTAACATTTTATCAGAAATTGCAAAAACTTGTGATTTTCTGTTTAAAGCATCGGGATTCCTGACAATAATTGAAAAATTATTGAGAGGACTCCAGAGTCAATCGTTTAGAGACCAATGTTAGAAAAACACAAATTTATAACAATTTCTTAAAAAAATGTGACATTTTTCTTAAAAATTTAAAATACTACACTTAGAAAAATTTTCTGATGAAACTCGAATGAAACTACACGTTTCTCGAATGACTCTTTAACAATCTCGGGTGACACATGAAATAACTCGAATAAGTCTACACCCAACTCGAATGATGTATACATGAAACTCGAATAATACTCTGTGAAACTCGAATAAAGATTTGAGTTTTCTCGAATGATGAAATTTAAAACTCGATTAAGTCACTACAAAACTCGAATGTCATATACATGAAACTCGAATGTAACATGTATTAAACTCGAATGGAAAATGGGATCCAACACCCAACTCGAATGACTAAGTCATTTTCTCGATTAGATCATAGTCCCAACTCGAATAACCTTTGAAGCACTTATTTTCTGAAAATTTTCTAAGTGTTACACCCACACTTGTTAACTCGCATAGAACCCAAATATTTCTCGAATGAGTCATGATGCAACTCGAATTATTCTCAGATAAAACTCGAATGACACATATAGGCAACTCGAATGACATACATATCAACTCGAATGACTCTGTCATTCAACTCGAATGACTCTGTCATTCAACTCGAATGACTCTTTGACAACTCGAATGGAACTGTTGATCAACTCGAATAATACTTTCAATAAACTCGAATGAAGCTGTTGATCAACTCGAATAACACTTCCAATAAACTCGAATGAAGCTTTATTCGAGAAACTTCTTTTTATTTTTCTACAAGTCTAAAACTCACTTATTTTGATGAATTTAATTTCAAGGATCAATTTCAGACTTTTAAAACAAGTACCCCCTTCGAAAATGTATTTTAAACACATTTATTTTACTGAACTTTGAACAAAAACAACTTTAAAGTTGTTAAAAATTCAAATTTCAGAATATTCAAGAACTCGAAACTGTTTTATTTGAAAGATCAGTGATTCTGTTTGTGTGATGTAAAAATGACTTATGAAATTTTAGATTCATAATCATAGTACCAATTCGAGCCTTATCACACATTTAATTTCAACTTTATGAACAAATACCATGAGTTGCCATTAACAGTCAAGAACTCAAAAAAAATACAAACAGGTAGAAGCAAACCATATACAAAAAAAAAAATACTAAGCAGATATACTAACCATATAAAGAAATAATACGAAAAAGAAGAAAAAAAAAATACGAACGTTTACTCACAATTTTGATGAAAAAATTGTCGGTTGGTGAGTTTTTGAGGTTTCTTCGAAGGGAAGAAATTTATTATTGAACGGTTTTGTGTGAAACATGCTGTTGCAACCGCTTCTGCCCACAAGAACAATGGTAAATTGGAGTAGGCCAACATCGTCCTAGCTGCTTCCACTAGTGTCCGATTTCTTCTTTCAACGACACCGTTTTGTTGTGGAGTCCGAGCAGCTGAGAATTGATGTGTGATTCCAACTGAATTTAAGAACGAGTCTAATGATTTGTTCTTGAACTCTGTTCCATTGTCTGAGCGAATTGTCTGGATGGTGAGTTGCAACTTTACTTGTATTTTTCGGATGAAGTCGATGATAGATTCGGTTGCATCTGATTTGGATTTCAGGAAAAACACCCATGTGTATCGTGAGTAGTCATCAACTATCACTAATACATATCTTTTCTTATTTATACTTTGTACTCTCATTGGTCCACACAAATCCATATGCAGTAACTCTAAGGCTCTTGTGGATGAGTGTACTGTTTTGGATTTGTGTGTGGCTTTTGTCATATTTCCTTTTTCACATGCCGCACATAGTTGCTCTTTTTGAAATTTAAGCGCCGGCAGCCCTTTAACTAACCCTCCTTTTGCTAGGTTGGTCAGTTCATTGAAATTTAGATGTGAAAGGCGACGATGCCACAGCCATGCTGTTTTAGATGTTGCTTTTGACAATAAGCAGACATCTTTCTTCAGATTGATCGAGGCTAAATCAATGGAGTATAGATTTGTTTTCCTGTTTCCTGCTAGAATTTCTTTTCCTTGTGCTGATCTGATGCTGCACCGATTGGCTTTAAAGTTGACTTCTAACCCCTTATCACACAGTTGTCCAATACTGAATAGATTATGACCAAGACCGTCAACATAAAAGACCTTTTGGATTGTGATTTTGTCATACTTCAGACTTCCGTATCCCTTGATCGGACAAAACTGATCGTTTCCAAATCTTACCGTCCCACAGAACTTTTCTACAAAGTCCGTGAGTGTGTCTCGTTGTCCGGTCATGTGTTTGGAGCATCCCGAATCAAGGTACCAGACATGGTTTACCTATAAAACGTAATAGCACATGAGGTACCCACTTGTAGTTGGGTACTTTAGTTTTAGGTAAAACATGCATAGTATCATTTGTTATTCTAACTGATATGGCTTTAGGCTTATCGTTTGAATTTATTTTAGGTACCCATTTTTGAATTGTTCTTTTGGGTATCCACTTTTGTACAATTCGCTGTGGAATTGTTTTTGAAATTTTTATCTGTAGATCCTTTTTCTGTTCATACAATGAGTCCTTTTTCTTTGGTTGCCACACAAGCTTATTATACTTCACAGTTTCAGACTTACAAACATAAGAATTCAAAGCAATTAATTTTGATCTTGAAAACTTAATACAAGAATTATTAACAGTTTTATCATTATTACAGACAGAATGTTCAATTTTGCTGTTTCTATCTGTAACAATTTTTTCTTTCACGCGCCATTCTTGTTTTATAATCTTGTTTTTCTCTTCTCTTTGCTTCTTTCGCCACACTTGTTTTCTCGACCCGTTCACAACGTTATCTGACATAAAAGAAGTTTGAGAATTAGAAGATTTAGATGCTTGTTTTTTCTGTAACCTTTTCATACCTGTTGAAGATTTGACTTTACGTGCAAAAGAGTCCGTTGATGAGGATGATTCACCCTTTTCAAAACTAGGAGACTGAACAAACAGTTTTGTTTTCTCCTTCTTTTGTTTCACTGATGGTGAATATTCAGATGGTTTTAAAGAGTCTGTAGTCATTCTTTGCAGAATTTTAACAGATTCTTTATTACCAGTTGATAGTTTGTTAGTCAAAGGTTTGATAAATTCTCCAATTTTACCGAATCTTTGATCTAATGAATTAATATCAGAGTGCATGAACAGATCAAATTCTTTTTCTGAATTTATAGAATCCAGAGAAATAGATGAATGTGGATCAGACACATTTATGTTTTTAGACTTATCTTGCAACTTTTGTTCTATTTTTAGTAATTCAGACTTGAGTGTTCCATTCTCTGTCTCAAAACTTTTAATTTTCATTTCTAAATCAGAATTTATCTGTTCTAAAATTGAATTTGGTAAATATAGTTTTTGAGACTGAGTTGGTAATTCAGACAAATCCTTTTCAGAATAAGTTTGAATGTACTCTTCTTTAGTATCAACAATGTTGCTGATTTCATTTATCTTGGTATAGTCAACATAATTTTGCATTTTGTCTGATCTTGACCTTTTGATTTCTTCACTGGATTCTACTTCTTCAGATGCTTTCAAGAATGTCATTTTTAATCCTAAATTCATGTATCTGACATCATATAATGTTGGTGAATGTGATATAGCTTTTGTCAGATACTTAGGATTTTCCCAACCAATACCAGATTTAGAGTTATAAAACTCTGTATCTTTTGGTTGATTTAAATATATTGTTTGATCTGTTTGCCCTCTTTTAATAAATTCATCCTCCATCTTCTTTATTTTCTCATAGAGTTTAGTTCTTTCTTCAAATATGGCATGATATTTTACAGAAAAGTTTGAGGCTTCTAATTCAGTTATTCGCAGACTTTCTTGTAAATCAGATATTTTGTGATTCAGATTGAGTATATTGCTTTGAAGTTCTTTTTCCTTATCTTGTAAGTCTGAGACAGCTCGTAAAGCTAAGGCTTTATCTTTGGAAAAATCTAGGACTAAATTGAGTTCATTTAGAAGTTTGTTTTCCAAAGAATGAACCTTTTTCTTTTCTGCTTTTATGGATTTTTCAAACTTTTTAAGCATGAAAGCCATATTAGTTAGTTTTTCTTTTAATATGCATGAGTCGTCAATATCAGAATCTGAAATAGAATTTACCTCTTGTCCTTCTGAATCCTCTGAGTTATCAGACTCTGAATCCTCCTCATTTTCAGCTTTATTTTGGCCAGATGCCATTAATGCAACTTCTTCTTTTTCTTCCTCTTCATCAGAATCAGATTCTCTCTGCTCTTCATCCTCTTCATCCGTCAGTCCAACCCACACCTCATCTTCAGCTATCATAGCTGATTCACTCAGTTCAGATTCATTGAAGATTTCTGACTTTAAACAGATATGGGCATCTTCATCTAAAATATCATCATCTTCAGATAACTGTAACCAATGATCATCCTCCGCCATAAGAGCTTTGCCTGACTCTTTCTCTTTGGCTAAGAGGGCCTTTCTTGTATAGTAGTCTGAATTTTTGACTACTGGAGATCTGCATTCCCGGGCATAGTGACCTGGTTTTCCACAGTTATAGCATTTCTGTTCAGATTCCTTCTTGGTTGATTTATCTGACTTCTCATATTTGTCCGACTTTCGTGCACTACTTTCTCCAGCTTTCTCATACTTTTCCTTTTTCTCAACTTTCCTTGAGCCTGTTTTGTAGCACATTTTGTTGTTTGTTGGCTTCCTGTAAAATTTCTTCTGAAATGCCTTTGTAAGCAGTGCCATCTGTTTTTTCATCTCTTCAATCTCTGAATCTGCAGATGAATCTGATGATTCTGATTCTGATGATGTACTGCTGATTACCGCTCTTTTCTCCTTTTTGAGCTTGTATTTATACTTTTTCTCCGCCAGTAGAGCTAGTGGATCAGCAGTTTCTTTTTCCGCTTTCTTCTTTCCAGATATTTTCCTCAAAACAACTTCTTGGTAGTTGTTGAGGTTTTCAAATAGCATATGAAAATCCATCTCCTCTATATCTTTCGTTTGTTGGATGATCATAGCATATTTTTCCCATTCTGGATTTAGGACATTTAAAAATTTGACATTGATGTCCAAGTTGGACTTCGTCACTCCGTTTCTTTTTACTTCACTTACCAGATTTACAAATCTGAGATAAGTGTTTTCCAGAAGTTCACCTTCACGGGCTCTAAAGTTCTCAAATGTCATTAGACTATTCCTAGCCCTATTAGTAGCAGCTCTGTCTGATCCCCGCATGATTTTGCATACTTCATCCCAGATGGATTTAGCAGTCTTTGTATTTGTCAGACAAGTGTATATTTCATTGGGGATTGAAATTAACAATAACTTTCTTGCAGTCTTGTCCCCTAACTTTCTCTTTTTCTGGGCCTCTGTTAGGTTTGTTACCTCAACAGTCCTTGGTGGTATTGGGGGATTGCCAGTTGGTACTCCTGGGATTGTTTCCATAAAGATTGTTGGTCCTTCAGTTAATGATTTCAGCATTTCTTCAGACAAATCATGGAAACTTATAAATTCCAGAAACCGCTCCCGTCATTGAACATATTCCCCTCTGTATAAGATTGGGGGTTTGGTTTCTGATCCCATAGCAAGTGCATCTTTAGACATGTTGATTGTTCGTTGGGAAACTTTAACCAAGATCAAATGAACTCCGAATGAGATTGAAATTTGATCACACCTTGAAATTCAGATTAGTACTGAAATCTACAACACAATGACTTGTTAGTAGCAATAAGCAGTTTGAATCAAGCAGTGAATTGTGTTTGGATTGATGTGTTTGACAAACTTGAATGATTCTTGTGTTATGAGTGAAACTTGAATGAATGTTGTGTGAAACTCGATTGTGTCTTTTCCCAAACTCGATTGGATCTTTGATCAAACTCGATTGATTCTTTGAACAAACTCGAATGTGTGTTTGATCAAACTCGAATCAAGTATATGAAATTCACTCTCGAATGAGTCTTCTGTTAAACACGAATGAATGTTATACAAAACTTGAATGTGTTTTGTAAAACTCGAATCAATGTTATAGAAAACTCGAATGTGTCTGTTGCAAAACTCGAGTGAATACAACTTGAATGGGTCTTTTATAAATCTCGAATGGATCTTATATAAAACTCGAATGGGCTTTATATATAACACGAATGTGTCTTATGTAAAACTCGAATGAGTCTTATATAAAACTCGAATGGGCTTTATATAAAACTCGAAGCTGTCTTATATAAAACTCGAATGAGTCTTATATAAAACTCGAATTGTTCTGAAATTCTAGTTGTCAACTCGAATATTACAGTTTGGCAACTCGAGTGATAGTAAGACACAACTCGAATAACAAAGCTAACCGACTCGATTATCTAAGATTCCCGACTCGATTAACTAAGATACCCGACTCGATTAACTGTTATATTCAACTCGATTTACACACAAGATGTGTATAATTCGAGTTTCTTAGAATTTTCAGTTTTTCAAGTCTTAAATTCAGATTAAATCCAAATTTTACCCAATTTCATTCAAATTGTAATCGAAGGTAAGGTTTTTGAATACAAACACTTTTTGTAAAGCACTTTTATGCAAAAATGGATCTAAACCAGACTTTTTCAATGAAACAGTACCGGTTTTTGAACTTTTCAAAATTTCAGAAAATTGCTCAGGTCTTTTTCTGTGTTTTGAAAATCAAAACAAGTTTGTATTCAGTTGATTCGTCTTTGAAACCTGAACCTTCGATCCAATTTACACTTTAAATGAACAACAGAATCAAAACCCCTAGTGATTTTAGGGTTTTTCCGAAAAATGCTCAAGAACACGAAGAACAGATTCAATCTCAAACAGAATTATTCATTCCTAAGTATCTGATACCAATTGTGAAATATAGTTTCTACGAATTCAATCAACAATATGCAATTAATAAGAACAATAAATGTAATCAATACTGACCGAATGATTTGATTGATACTCTTGATGATTACAAAATGATTTCTGGAATATTCTTGTACAGAGCAGCTTTCTCTAAATCAAATGCGTACAAAATGATATCTGACAGATCTCACAAAAATCTCCCTATTTTGAAAGTCAACATGACTATTTATACATATTTACAAACTATAAGGAAATTACATATTAAGTCCCTAGACTTTGATATTTCATCAACTAAAACATATTCCAACACATCTTATCTATGGACTTTTTGTGTGTTCCCTTAGATCTAGGCGTCTCACTAGTGTCTTGTTCCTTTTGTACATCTAGGGCGACTGTCTCATCGTCCTGATCAGCCCAAGCAATTTTCTGTTTTCCTGCAGGTGTTTCACTGGAGGAAGACACAAATTTGACTTTCTTAACCTTGACGGTTGTGTCAGCCACCTTAGGTGTATTTTCTACTATAGGCTCAGGTGTCGGTGTAGGTAGGTCCTCTAAGTCTACTGATTTATCAGTTTTCTCCTGAGGCTGAGGCACATAATTTGCATTGAAAGGTGGTGGAATTTCGTGAAATCCTAGACCTACGGGCTTTTTAGACTGTCTTTGGGCATCTAAAACTTTCCCTAGGTTTAGGCTCGAATTCCTAAACTTCTCTAACTTGCTATTTGCCTCTGCTACCTTTACCTTTGTTTCAGCTAGCTCTATGTCCTTGTCCTTAAGACTTTTAGTCAAGGCCTCTACGTGCTCATACATAAGTTCTATCCTAACACACTGCTCACTCAGTTTGTCTTTTAGAACTATTACGTCTTGAGCATCTGCCTTAAGCTTTTCTTTAAGATCTTGCTTGATATCATTTAGGCTAGCATTTTCAATTTTTAAATTCTCATTTTGAGCAGTTATGGTTTTATGTGATTCTAAGACTAGATTTAACCTATCGTTAGAATTGACACACAACGCACATAATTCACGAAAAAGAGAGTAAGTCAGACTAACCTTTGAGTTATCAGATTCCACGTTGGCCATCTGAGCAGCAAACTCCAGTACTGTCTGATCATTCTCCTTCTCTACCCACATCGGACTGTTGTCCCGTGGTGTCTGCTCGTTCCCATCACACCCAGTTTCTGTGACTTCAGCCATGAAGGCTCTAGCATTCGACTCAGGATGTGAACTCCAGTCATAGGTACCATCTAGCTGTCTGTCTGAAGTGACATTGGATAGTAGACCCGCTAGGTTGGCTTGACCAGATGATGAACTTGGAAGGTATCATTGTTGGGACTGATTTTGGAACTGTCCCTGATGCTGACTCTGCCCTTGGTATGTCTCCACCTTCGGTCTCTGACACTCCCTGGCGAAGTGTCCCAGTCCTTGACAGTTGTAGCATTTTACCTTGGACTTATCAAATCCTATCCCCTTGTTATTCATCTGCAGATTCCTCCCAGTTCTTTTAATGAATCTCTTAACCCGTTGGGTTACCATGGCAGGTTGCCATTTAAGATCCATTTCCTCAAGATCATCAGGGTCGACCTGATCGTAGTCTTCATCCCAGAGAGCAGGATCGTTAATCTTCCCCTGAACACAATTCCCGTACGCGGCCACAAAAGAAGCAAGCAGATTCAAATGTTCTTCCGCTGATTTTGCGCTCATGGGCATCTTCGAATAGCTCTGAGATGTCGATGCCTGTTGTACCTGAGGCTGCGGTTCTTCCGATCGTCCTAATCCTAAGAACGCGCGATTCAATGTGTCATCAGTCTCTGCTGGTGACGACGTTTCTCCGGTGAAAAACGATGTAGCAGTCTTCGGTTCGGCTGCCGCTGAAGGTTTTGTTGTCTTTCCAAAATACATTGCTGGATTCTGGACTTGTTCGTAATCAGTTTCGGCCTTCAGTAGCTCGAAGTGATATGCCCGCAACGTTCCCACAATGTCATCCAGAGATTGAGAATAATACTTGTCCTCGTTCAGCTTGATCATTGCCACATACATAGCCCATTCGGCTGGTATGGCATCAAGAAGCTTGTTGTTCTTGTCGGTGTCAGTAAACTCAATCCCGTGACTTTCAAGTTCCGTCAACAGATGATAGAACCGGGTGATGATATCATCCAGCTGTTCATCCTTTATCGCCTAGAAAATCGCAAACTGTTGTTTCAACAGCTCCGTACGCTTTCTACGAACCCTAGGATTACCCTCACACCTCTTCTCTAGTGACTCCCAAAGTTCCTTTGACGTCTTTTGAGTCCTAAATGTGTGCAGTATATCCAGAGGCAAAGTCATTCGGATTAGCGAGAAAGCTTTGTTTTCGGCTTCATACAACTTCTTATCATCCTCCTTCATCATTTGGTATGACAAGACTTTCTGACGGCCTTCAACTTCTGACACTGGTGGAATATATCCTTCGTCGACACACACCCACATGCGCATGTCATTAAAACGCACGAAATCGGTAAACCGATCCTTCCACCAGTAATAATCTTCGACTTTCATCAGCTTAGGCGGAGCGTTTGCCTTCCCGACCTCGTGGTCCATTTCTAGGAATTTTTGAAGATTTGACATGTTTTCTAAAGTAATTGAATTGACCTTAATTAATTTAATTCGAAACTAATGAGAATTAATATGTTCAAATCTAGATAGATTCGAATGTAATCAGATTCCAATTTATTTGGGATTAAATTCGATTAAGTGTTATAATTCAATTAAACTCGAAATTATGTCAGATTCGAAAAGTCCTCAGATTCGAAGGTCAGACAAACTCGAAATTCCAGCAGATTCGAACCCTATTCGAAACTAACCTAAACTCGAATTAAACTCGAAACTAAGTAGATTCGAGATCCTATTCGAATGTAGCACAAACTCGAAATAGAATCGAAACCCTCTGAATTAGACTCGAAAGGAGCGGATTTTGGTTAGACTCGAGACTAAGTGTAACCCTAATTACTCCTATTAGATTCGAGCGCCGCAAACTCGAAAAACGGCTAATACTTTGATGTCTTTACGTTTTGCAGATTAAACCAGTATTTTTCCAACGAAAAATAATGGTTTCGATCAAAAACGTGAAAAACGACAAAGTATTTTCCGAATAAGAATTTGCTAAGCTTGAAAACACGATTTTGAGAGTAAAACCGTCCAACTAGCGTCAAGAAACCTAGAATGTATCTAGATGAACACAAAAAACACCAAGAACACTCCGTTGGCTCTGATACCACTTGTAAGGTCTACCACTACGAGATCTATCTAGACGCGGAGCCGTCAACGAGTGCGGAATCCTCGTTAACAGGTAGACGGAAACAACTCTCAACTACGAAACACGGAGACTATCAGAGGCTGAACGAATGACACACGAATGATCCTACGAACTGATTCTCTCCGAAACGGCACTAACACTGATGATAAACTCGAGATCGCTTAATGCTTAATCCCTCACGAATTCTGCAAAAAGTCTGATAATATCTCGAGTCTATCCCTAATTATAGACCCTGATTCGAGTCTGTTATGGGCCAAACTCGAATCTGGTCCAAGGCCCATTCGAGGTTATCCACAATGACACTCTCGAATCTGCCCTGATTCGAATCTAGAGCTACATTCGAATCTATCACAGATTCGAATGCCAAGCCTTAAATAATTCGAATCTAGCATTTCACATAAACAACTAAGTGTTGAAACTTATGTTATTAACTTATGCTTGAATTAATCTTTGAACTTTATGTTTGAACTTCTTGTAATATGTTACATCAAGTTCAAACACACATTCAATAACTGACAAACATACATAAACATATATATCGAACACTAGTTAATTTCTAATACCTTGAATATTACTTAAACCAAAATGTTAGATCGCTTAGACTGCTATCGTCACACAGGGTGTACCAACATAAGCCATCAGCGTACCAATAACTCCTTCTAGAGTAAGAGTTTCGAATTTTTCTTCATCATGCTTTATAAGCGCTGTGTACATTTCCCACTTCGCAGGTAAAGCAGCAAGAAGTTTCTCTATCTTCTCAATTTCACGATACTCGACATCATGATTATCCAGCTCTGTCAGTAAATGGTAGAATCTTGTTATTGTGTCATCCAGCTTTTCGGTTTTCAATGCTTTGAAAATCGTGAACTGCTGTTTTAGCATCTCAGTACTTCCTTTGCGAACCCTCGGATTTCCCTCACATCTCTTCTCGAGAGCATCTCATAGCTCTTTAGAAGTACGATGATTCCGTAAGGTGTGTAGAATCTTTTGAGATAATGCCATACGAATGATTGAAAATGCTCTGTTCTCGGCCTCATACAGTTTCTTATCATCATCCTTCATTTTCTGATAGGTTAAGACTCTCTGACGACCCTCAAACTCTTGTGTACGTGGAATGTATCCCTCATCGATACAAATCCACATTCGCATGTCATTGAAACGAGAAAAATCGGCAAACCTATCCTTCCACCAATATTAGTCTTCCAACCTCATTAGTTTTGGCAGAGAATTTGCCTTGCCAACCTCGTGGTCCATTTCGATGAACTTTTGCAAACTGGTCATCCTTTCTAAACTTTTTGTATTCGAACTTATATAATTTAAAATTAATTTAAAATAAACCCTTTCGAACATAGGCAAGTTCGAATTAGTTTAAAATTAAATTCGTTTGAAATTAAATTCGAAACTGTTCAAGTTCGAAGTTCTGACAAGTTCGAGATGTCTGACAAATTCAAAATCTGACAAATTCGAATGTAACAAGTTAGAATCTCAGCCAAATTCGAAGGAAACCCTAAATCAAGTTCGAGAGGAGCGTATTTCTGACAAATTCAAGATTTCTGACAAATTCGAATGAACCCGAATACCCCCTATGTTCGAGCGCCGCAAGTTCAAGAAAACGACCAAAAATTTGATTTTTTCAAGTTTTCAGATCAAAGCAATATTTTTAAGACCAAAAATAATGATTTCGACTGAAAAAGTGAAGCAATAAGAATTTTTCTCCGTTACTTTGCTTGTATAACTCGAAAAACTGATTAAAAATGTGATTTTTCAGTCCAAAACGCCAAGAAACTAAGAATGTTTAAGATGAACGCGAAGAACACGATGAACACCCTTTATGGCTCTGATACCACTTGTAAGGTCACCTACCTACAGATTCAATCTTGACACGATGCCGTCCAACGAGTGCGGAATCCTCGTTAGCGGTTTAACGGATCGATCACACACACACGAAACACGGAGACACACACGATGATAGATGTAAACTCGAACGCCCCGACACGTGATTCTCTCCAAGAACATACTGAAAAGTCTCTGCAAGTTCGTAATCGCCCGGATGCTAATTTCTGCAAAGATTGTTAATCGAAACTGATTAACTCTTAATTATACGCCTTAACTTTGAACTTGGCATGGACAAGTTCGATAAGGCCCAAGCCCACGAACTTATCCAACATTAAGTTCGAATCTAGGCCTTTGAACTTATTCTAGAACTTGTCTTTGAACTTGTTCTAGAACTTATGTTTGAACTTACCTTTGAACTTATGTTTGAACTTATTGTAAAACATCAATTACAACCAAGATCAAACATATATACAATCAATATCAATAACAAACATATATCAAACATGTATTAAAGTGCAATTACGAACAATTTGACTATTACAAAATATCATCTATATTTAGACTGCTATCGTCACACAGGATGCACTAACATATGCCTTAAGAACTTATTCTCACAAGTTCATTACTTCAAGAACTTATATGCACGATCATGAACTTAACATGCAAATGTAAACATCATACACAATCATGAACAAGCAAAAATGACTAGTATTAATAAAGCCATATCTAATACAAATGACTATATATTGCATATCTAGACTGCTATCATCGCCCAGGGTGTACCAACACAAATGATTCATAGATAGAAATTTGCAATTACCCTTTAAGTATCAGAACATAGATTTTCTTCTTTCTGAGCTTCGGCTTGAGGAGATTTGATATCTTCAATAAGAACAGAAGAGAATACAACCGGAGTCAGGGCTTAACAACACTTTTCTGGATAGACTTTTCTACTCAAAGAATCCGTGACCACGTTGGCTTTGTCGGGATGATATAGGATCTTGCAATCATAGTCCTTTATGAGCTTCAAGGATCGTCGATGTTTCATGTTCAGATCCTTTCGAGTGAAGAGGTGTTTAAGGCGTTTATGGTCAGATCCTTTTATGAGATCGTGTGTGTTAGATCTCGGTGGCAACTGGGATGATCATCTGCCACTAATAGAGTTTTCATATAACAACAGTTATCACGCAACTATAAAGAAAGCGCCGTTTGAGGCTTTGTATGGAAGGAGATGTAGGACTCCTACGTGTTGGAGAGAAACGGGTGAAACACCAATTGCTGGGCCCGCTTTGCTTCAAGAAACAAACGAGAAGATACAGTTGATTAGGCAGAACATGAAAGCGGCCCAGGATCGTCAGAAAAGTTACTACGATAGGAGGCACAAACCAATCAATTTTGAGGTGAATGATTGGGTTTATCTGAAAGTGTCACCTATGAGGGGTGTTACACGATTTGTGAAAAGAGTAAAGTTGGCTCCGAGATTCGTCGGACCATTTAGGATAACTGAAAAAGTAGGAAATCAGTCATACCGTTTGGAATTGCCTGAAGAGATGTCGGGCATACATCCAGTGTTTCACGTTGGGAATCTCCGGAAATCATTTAATACTGGAAATGAGGATTGGGCACACCACACTGAGCTGCAAGTTGATGAAAGGCTCCGGTACGTTGAGGAGCCGGAGTATGTGTTAGATACTAAGGTGAAGAAATTGAGAAGCAAAGAAATCGAAATGGTGCTTGTGCGTTGGAAGCATCATAAAGGAGCCAATCATACATGGGAAACGAAAGCTGATATGTTAAGGAAATATCCGCAGCTGTTTGAAGTCAAATAACTTCGAGGACAAAGTTAGAGCGTGGTGGAGCCCATGTTGTAACATCCTCAAATTCAATTACTGTAATTTGGAATTAATTAGGCGGATAATTTATATTTAAGTTGAATTTTGAGCAATTATTATGTATTTGAGGATATTTAAAGTTTGTTGCTATTTTAAGAAGTTACGAAGTTTGAGAATTGATAATTATCATTATGG
The DNA here is from genome assembly GCA_020465985.1 of Centrapalus pauciflorus. Taxonomy (NCBI): domain Eukaryota; kingdom Viridiplantae; phylum Streptophyta; class Magnoliopsida; order Asterales; family Asteraceae; genus Centrapalus; species Centrapalus pauciflorus. The sequence continues at coordinate 429,578 of JAANYP010000849.1, read as the reverse complement.
AGTATTATAAATGATAAGAGTTAGAAATGATAAATTTAAGAATAAATCAGTATTTTATGGAAAAGGTTAAGTTGAGGGGTGAAATGTGCAAAAATGATGAAAGTTGAATAAAAAGGTTAAAAGGCCATTCATTTTCATTTCACTCTCTCTCTCTCTCTCTACTTTCTCTCTCTAGAAATTCTCTCTACTTCTCTCTAGACTATCTCACAAACCGACCCGCCGATTATCGTGATTTATACGTCATCGGAAAGATCTCGAGGAGTACTACAACAATCTACGGTTGGATTCTTAATTTCGTACGGATTGAGGTAAGAATAGACTCTTTTAAGATTTTGTGTTTCGGTTTTGAAGAACATAAATTCGAATCTGTCTTTTTATGTGATTTAGAGCTAGTTTTGCTTGAAATCTTGCAAGAATATGATAGTATATGTGTAATAGAATGGAACCTAGGTATCATACATGTTATATCGGTGATTTTAGGCTTAGAAAGGCATGTTTTAAAGTTGTAAGATGAACAAACTTGAAAATACCAAGAACACAGTCGAAATGCAAGAACAAACTCGATTTTTGTACTAAATTCGAGCATGTATTCGAGTTTAACACATGGAATTCGAGTTTATGTCCCTAAATTCGAATATGGTTCGAATTTATCTCTATATGTTCGAGTTTAGCCTTAAAATCGAAGGGAAATTCGAATTTAGCCCCTAAAATTCGAATTTGAAGCCTAAAAATTGAAACCCACTCTTTAGACTCGAATATTTTGAATGAAACACATAAACAACACATAAATAACAAGAGTTATTCAAAGGATAAGGTGTGAACTTGAGTTAGGATCAAACTTAGTTACGGTTCGAATTTGGACATGGACCCGAAATGGGGGAAAAATATTGCAAAACTTACGAAACTTGGTCTTATGAATTTAAACAGTTTTTGACTCGAGGTATTGTTGCAACTAATTTAACAGGTCCCTTGTGGTGTTGTTTAACCCACAGTGGGGTACTTGGTGGATCCGGTTGAAAGCCCGAGGAGAAATAATATCGGTTAAAAGTTTAATTACGCACCCACTGTGAGTACAGTAGATTTCACATGTTTATATCTGTTTTATGTTAAGCTTTGCCTGCTGAGACCTGTTGCTTCATGATTTGTTTGGAATTCTACTAACTTGCGTAGATTTAGATGCACATTCTTACTTATTGCATGTCCGTTCGATTGTTGTGCATCTTGTGATGGACCGGTGGGTCGCATCGATTACTCTGATGTTACTGCGCTATATGACCTGGAGTTGATCCCTCCGAGGTTCTGGTAGGCAGTATGTCATCCCCGATCGTACGTTTGTCTCAGATGGTATGTTTAATGTCGAGCTTTGGGCTCGAAGGGGCTGCGGCTCTGGTCCGTACTTGGTGTACGAAGAGGGTATACGATGTTTGTCATCGGTTTTACCCTTGGGCTTCATAAAAATTTATAAAATGCGTAATCTTTGTATTCACTAAGCATCCGCTTATTCCCCAGTTGTTTATTTTTATTTTACAGGAAAGGGGAAGTCTACCGCCGGACCTTCTAGTTAAGTCATTTGTGAAGATTTGGAAGATTTGGTACTGTATAATCGGTAATCATGCTTGGGACAATGTTATATTATATTCTGGATGTTGTAATAATTGTATTGGGCATGTAGACTTAGATTTGGTACCTTGTAGCACCGTAGGGTGTTTGACACTGTTGTACTACTTTTATTATGTGTTTTTATTGCTTCCGCACTTAATTTAGGTTATCAGATCATTATGTATTTGTATGTTGGTGATTAAATCCTGGGTGTTTGTAAATGGTGGTTGTTGTGGCAAGGGTGTCACAGGTGGGGTAAGATTTGAATACCAAGAAAGTATGATAGTTGTCCTAGGTCTTTGAGGGAAAATTTGAGAGCTAGGAGGTTTATGAACTTTTTCAGGAGAGTGGGTGAGGGGCCTGTGACGATGATGTCATCTACGTATACAAGAATGAAAATTGGAGAGGAGCCGATTTTGAGGGTGAAGAGGGAGGAGTCAGATATTGTTGGTTGAAATCCTTGAGAAATGAGATATGTTTTTAATTCATCGTACCAAGCACGTGAAGCTTGACGCAGGCCATAGATAGCTTTGTTTAGTTTGCAAACATGGTTGGGAAATGAGGAATTGACAAAACCTGGTGGTTGGGACATGTAGACATCTTCATTGAGATTTCCTTGTAAGAAAGCGTTATTAATGTCTAATTGCCGCAAACACCATTTTTGGGAGATTGCAAGAGATAGAATAAGTCGTAGAGTGACGGGTTTGATTACGGGGCTAAACGTTTCAACATAGTCGATGCCCGGTCGTTGATGGAATTCTTTGGCAACTAAACGTGCCTTGAGACGTTCAACCGATCCATCTGGGTTATATTTGGTCCGAAATACCTATTTACAACCAACAAGATTAGGTGCGAGAGAGGAAGGGACAAGTTGCCATGTTTTGTTTCATTCCAATGCATCAAATTCATCTTGCATTGCACGACGCCAAGCTGGACTTTTTAAAGCATGAGTTATAGTAGGGGGTTCAGTGGGATGAGTAGAGAAGGCATTGAAAAGGAGATAATCAGAATTATAGTAATTAGTGTTTGGTTTGGGATTGTTTCGAGTGTGAGGTCTTGAAGTTTGGGGATTATCAGGAGTGATGGTAGAGGAGGAATGGGGTATCGTATTGTCGTAGGTGGTGGTGGTGTTATGAGGAGGGATTGTAGAGGGGGAGGATGAGGGTGGTATTGTATTATGGGAAGTGGTGGTGTTATTTTGGGTTGTGGTTATTGGATGGTGGTTCGAGGTATTTGGCTGAAGTTGTGGTAAGAATATTGTGGTCTAATTAGAGCATTTGAAGTAATTTGGTGATTGTGTGGCAGTGAGTTTATTGAATGGAAATTCTGTTTCTATAAAGACTACATGTCTTGAAGTGTATAATTTGGAGGTTGTGGGGTTGTATGTATAGTATGCACTTTGGGTGGGGGAATAACCAACAAAAATACAGGGGGTAGAACTAGGGTGTAGTTTGAGAGGAGAATAAGGACGAAGCCATGGGTAACATAAGCACCCAAAACTTCTGACCTTGTTGTAGTTGGGTTGTTTGTTGAAGAGTCTAAAATATGGACAAGCATTTTGAAGGGTTGGAGTGGGGAGTCGATTGATTAGATAAGCTGCAGTTGTAAAGGCAAATGGCCAAAATGTTACGGGTAAGTGGGCATGAGAGAGTAGAGCGAGTCCGGTTTCTACAATATGGCGATGACGTCTTTCCGCATATCCATTGTGTTCGGGAGTATGTGGCGGTGATGTGAGATGAGATATGCCACAAGCGGAGAAGTGGGAGGCGAGTTTAATGTATTCACCCCCGTTATCCGAGAAAAATTGTTTTATTTTCTTTTGAAAATAGTTTTCTACTAGATTTTGGAAGCGAACAAAGGTAGAAAAAGAGTCTGATTTGCGTTTTAAAGGATATAGCCATATGTATTTGGTGAAATGATCAACAAAAATTATGTAATATTTGTAGTTGTCAAAAGATTCAATGGGAGAACACCATACATCCGAAAAAATTAAATCGGGTGGTGCGGTGGAAGTGAGGGAGGTTTTATTGAAGGGCAAACGATGACTCTTATCCGATATGACAAGCATTACAACTTTCATCAGAGTTGGAATTAAAAGAAACAACTGAAGACAATAATTTAAAAACTTTGTTGTTGGGATGACCTAGACGATGATGCCAAGTTGTGGTAGAGGTTGGTTGCATGTAGAAGACCGATGGTGTGAGAGGATATCGTAATTCATACATGCCTTTGATTGCCGAGCCTTGGAAGAGAGGTGTTTGAGTTGCTCGATCCTTAATGACAAATATGGAAGAGAAAAATTCAATTAGAATGTTATTGTCGGTGCAAAGACGAGATATAGAGATAATATTTTTAGACAAGGAAGGTACGCATAAGACATTTTTTAGTGTGAAAGAGGTGTGAGTGGTGTGATTAGTAAGAGAGCCAATATGAGTTATTTGTAAACACGAACCATCACCAATAACAAGCTCTTCCGTTCCGTCATATGGTGCATGGAGAGAGAGATTGTTCAGGTTATTTGTTACATGGTGGGATGCTCCTGAGTCAAACAACCAATTTGTGGAGTTGATGTCTGGAGTGTGCATTATATGGACTTGAGCACCTTTTACCTGTGAAAATTTATTATAAGAATGAACAACAATGGTAGGGTTAGTTTGTTTAAAAATAGAACAATTGTGTAGAGAATGTCCTTTTTGATAACCCCATTGGCATTTTCCAAGGATCTGTGGTCCATTGGGAGCAGGTAATATGCATTGAATTGAGAATTGGAGGTGCCATTGTATTGCCGTGAATTAGATTGGCGTGAGTCGTTCCAAGATGATTTATTGTTGCCTTTGTTTTGAACATAGAAAACTGATGCGGGTTGATGAATCCCGCTATTGTTCATTTGTTGAGCCAAGGATAATTCGTGGTTGATGAGTTTTTCATGTAATTCAGTGAAGGAAATCGGCTTATCTCGGGCATGTACGGCATCAAGTATTGGCTTGTAGGTGGTTTGATCAAGCCCATCGAGAATGGTATCGATGACATCTTCATCATCCATCTTTTTGCCGAGAATGGCGAGCTCATCAACAACGGTTTTTATACATTGCATGTATTCCGTTATTGATTGTGTTGGGGTTTTTGAGAGTTGTTTTAAGCGGTGTTGCAATTGTTTTATATGTCCACGAGATGGTGAAGCATACGTGCTGGCCAATGTTTTCCATGCTTCATATGACGACGTAGTATTGGTTATGAGTGGTACGATCGGAGGTGAAAGGCTTCCTACGAGTGCACCGAACAGAAGCCTATCTTGACGAAACCATTGCTGAAAATCTTTGTGGGGGGTGGTTGTTCCGTCATCAGCAACAGCGGGAGAAGGAGGTTTGCAGGTGCCGTCGATGTACTTGTGTAGATCTAAGCCGTGAAGAATGGCTTCGATTTGGGTTTTCCATCCTAGGTAATTGGTTGTGGTGAGTTTGAGAGTACCCGGGAAGGACACGATTGTGAGGTCCTTCATTGACTGGTTGATAATCATTGATTGGTTGATAACGACATTTTCTTCGTCGGACATTGTTTCCGGTGAGGAGGGCAAAGATAAAAGGGGAAGATGTATGTTATGGAGAGTGATACCATATGAAAGATCAGAGAATATATTGATCAATTCGTATTTTACATTACAATATAAAGCTCACACTTAGTACAATAGAGATACTGATGCCAAATTTTCAGTGCACAGGTAACGGCAGCCAACTCAAGATCATGAGTTGGTGCACTTTTCTCGTAATCTTTCAATTGCCTTGAAGCATAGGCAATGACTTTTCCCCTTTGCATGAGGACACGACCTAAACCTGTACTATATGCATCGCTATATACAACGAAGTCATCATTGCCCTCTGGTAAGGCTAGGATTGGCGCTTGAATGAGATTTTGCTTCAATGTTTCGATAGCCTTTGCTGCTTATCAGACATACGAAAGGAGTATTTTTTTTTCGTGTTAGCATTGTAAGTGGTACAACAATCTTCGAGAAATCCTTAATGAATCGTCGGTGGTAACCAGCCAATCTAAGGAAACTTCAGATTTCAGAGGTATTTCGAGGTGTTTGCCACTTCTGAATAGCCTTGACTTTGGGCGGATGAACGGAAATACCTTCGCCAGATCTGACATGGACAAGGAATTGAATCTATGAAAGTAACACAGGTAGAATTTTCAAGTTTTTATTGAGATAAGGAACTTTTAAGAAAAAACTCAAGACAATATAAGATTTATTCCTGTCTGAGCCAGAATTCACATTTGGAAAAATTTTTAATAGAGTCTTTCTTCTCGCAATAAATCTAGCAATTGACGCAGATGAACGGCATGATCAGCCTCCGTTTTGGAGTAAATCAGAATATCGCCTATGAACACGTTAATTGACATGCCCGGCATTGGTCTGCACACGCGATTCATGAGATCCATGAACACCACTGGTGGATTTGTTAGACCGAATGGCATTACGAGAAATTCGTAATGACCATGTCTCGTTTGAAAAGCTGTCTTTGGGATATCATCTTCTTTAACTTTCAGTTGATGATACCCAGAACGAAGATCAATTTTGGAGAAATAACTTGCTCCCTGTAACTGATCAAACAACTCATTGATTATGGAAGAGGATACTTGTTTTTATAGTGACTTTGTTCAATTCACAATAATCGATGCACATACGGAGAGTTCTGTTTTTCTTTTTAACAAATAGGACAGGTGCACCCCACAGAGATGAACTAGGTCTTATTAAAACATTCTCTAATAGCTCTTGCAACTGTTTTGACATTTCCTGCAACTTTGCAGGCGCAAGTCTGTAAGGAGCTCTGGCGATTGGAGCCTCACTAGGAATTAAGTCGATACTGAACTCGACTTGACGTTCTGGTGGCACTCCAGAGATATCGTCCGGAAATATGTCTGGGAACTCATAGACGATTGGAATATTGGAAACAGATTTCTCTCTGTCTTCGGAGACAGATTCAGATAAGACATAGCACAAATAGGACTCGTGACCCTTAGACAATTATTTGCACGTTTTCTCAATAGAAATAAAACAATGAGCACCTTTTCATTTATCGCCTTTGATTTCCAACACTCGGCCGTCTACAGACGATAGTAGCTTCACTATTCATCAACCAGTCCATCCCGACAATGACGTCAAACTCTTTTAATGGAATCGGATTAAGATCAAGGTTGAATACAACGTTGTTGACAAGTAGAGTGCAATTTCGATACACAAAATCAGCCATAACATAATTGTTACTGCCAGTCTCAATATCAAGTATAATAGAAAGCTTTGATGAAGATTTAGACAGTCTTTGAGCAAAAGCAGTCGATATAAAGGAACGAATCGCAACGGAATCAAATAATACTCGAGCATGTAATTGTGGTTGGCTTCGACGTCCACTACAACACTGATACATGAAATGCTCGAGTCCTAGCAGTTGGCGTTGCAGCCGAACTCTTCATCGTTGAACCACCGGCTGATAATTGTGGTTGGCTTCGACGTCCACTACAACACTGATACATGGAGTGTCCACGCTTTCCACATTTAGCGCATTCGAGACCTCGCTGGGGACACTCCTCACTACTGTGGCCAATTTTGCCACACACATAACACGTAACATCATCAGGATTGCACTGTCCCATGTGTGATTTCTTGCATCGTTTACAGAATCTTGGTTCATTAGTGAAGGCATAGGCCTGAGATTTCTGGGGCAAGCTATACTATCGAGATTGTTGGGATTGCTGAGACTTCAATTTGTTGGGGTTAAAAAACTTGTTGAATCGATGTTTCTTCAGTGAAGATGGGCACGTTGGATTTGTCTGTGGAGCAAAGAGCTGATCACCGTACTCTAAGTACTCCCTCTCTATCTGCCTAGCCGCTTCGACCATCTCTAGATAAGCTTTATACTTCATAGCGCTCATAGGGTGTCTGTACCTCGGATTAAGACCTCCGCGAAACCGATTCATCTTCATTTCCTCTGTGCCTACTTGATAAATAAAATTTCCACACAGCCGTGAAAATTCATGCTCATACTCATCCACTGTCTTGGTACCTTGCGTCAGTTGCATTAGTTGGACTTCCATCTTGTCTTGCTGATCAACCGGACAATACTTTGTGTGGAACATATCGAGAAACTGATTCCACTCTAACATCTTGATGACATCCTCAGCATAAATGCTCTTTTGTGCTTTCCACCAGGCGCGAGCAGCGCCAACAAACAGTGCAGTCACATACTTAACTTTCTTGGATTCGTGGCAGTCTAAGATACTGAAGATTTCCTCAGTATGGCTTATCCAGTACAAGGCCTGGAATTGGTTTACCGTACCCTCAAAGTTTAGGGCACCACTCGCTTTAAAATCTTTAAACTTACAGCCTTTTGGCTGTTCTATTTGGGAATCTGGGATTAAGCTATCAGAATCAGAATCTTGGTTTTGGATTTGCTTATCTTTTCTCTTATTTTTCTTAGCAGCTCGTCTTTTTTGCTTCAGCCTCATCTCTGGCTTGAAGGTTATTGCATATTTTTATTTTGTTGTTCTGCTAGTTGTGCCAACAGTTGTTGTACCATCTCAAACATTTGCTGGGGTGTCTTGTTGTTAGGGAAATCACCTGATCCAGACATCTTTATTGAAAAATAAAAATCATGTAACTTTCAGTTTATAGACTTTTAGCTATGTACCCTTATTCCCATCCTAACAGTCTGTACATCCTATCTTAGTTCAAACCACCTAAATGATTGATACTTATGTATTGCTTCACTTTGAGATCAAGTATTACCCACATAATACTTGATTCACTCAAACTATGGGCTTTGATACCATCCTGTGAAGACCAACCCTTACGGGGCAGTCTTAAGCGTCTAGGCCCCATAATTAGGCAACACAATATCAAATCATAACTAAGATAGAGTAATTAAGTGTGTAATTCAAATTACAGTAAGTTTAATACAGATTTAGTACGAGCATACAAAGTTCAAATTAAACTAATAAAGGTACAAGACTAGTCTATTACATAACCTTTATACATAAAGCAAATCTACCCAGCCACCACATATATCATATTCAATGTTGTACCAATAGGTCGTTGAGTAGGGTATAAAGCTTCACTTGATCTTGATAGACCTAAGAACTAGGTTCAACAGGTGTTTTTCCCTTATCTTTACATGTATAGAGATTCAACAACAACTGTAAGCAATGGCTTAGTGAGTTAACACTAGGCGGAATGTTGGTAACAAGCGTGATATAACTTGATTGCCACCAACAGCCACGCAAGGATGAGACATAGTAATAAGAGTAGGATGATGTCCAGGCCACGCTCATGCTTTTATTGGAAGCTATCCACTCAATATTGGGCTAGCTACCAGCAAACTACGTGGGGGGAGCATCGGAGTAATCAACTACCATGTTCAATAGTGTAATAACCTAGCTTCTAACCTAACTTTTAATTTCTGTATTTGAGTTAATAATGTAATTTAATTCCATTATTTGTTTGTAATTTTTTTAAAGTAATGGGAAATATATAATTAAGCTAATTATATGTATATATTGAATATATAGTATCAGTTAAAAAGAGATGTAATAAAATCAAGTGTAGGGGTTAAATTGTATATTTAATAAAATTCAATAAATATAAATACCTCAAATTGAGGTCATTTGCTTAGCTACCATCTAACCAAACCAAACTCTCTGCACCATCAATTCATCATTCACGGCATCTTCAACCTTCAACTTAGTTCATCAATTTCACAACAAAATTCAGATTAAGCCAAGGGAATTACAAACAAGAATCAAACATCAAGATCTTACAAATATTTAATGTAAATGTTCATCTTAATTAATTTGTTCTTTGGTTCAAGAGGAAGTCTACGGCTACTGTGATGATTAAGAACTCAAAATCAGTTTCATAAACATTAAAAATTAACCTATGTTTAGTATTATAAACTTAAAATGAAACCCATGCATGTTTAATTAAGTGTTTAAATTATCATGTTAGAAAATTGAAGCTTTAATTCCAAAAGGCCACATGGCCTTCGGCCAAAACTAAGATTTCATATGTGTGTTTAGCCCTCAAATTTAAGCATCCTACAACCTTTAAGTTATCTTATTTGCTGCAAAAATAAAAGGGGAAACAGAATGGAAATAACAGTGCAGTATGCGTGTATGATGCATGTATACTGAAATCCACACTACCGAGAACAACCTAGGACTACCGAAACATACCGAGCCAAAAACTCATTTAAACTACCGAGACCCACAGGATAATACCGAAACCCCTATACCTACCGAAACCTTGAAAGGTTCGGTAATTTCTTTCCTACCGAAACAGTCACAGCAAGCATTGTTATTTTCTTTTGTTTTGTTTCTCGGTTGATGCATGCATGTGTGTGCTGTGAATTTAGAGCAGAAATAGCAAGGTACATATATATATATATATATATATATATATATATATATATATATATATATATATATATATATATATATATATATATATATATATATATATATATATATATATATATATAGATTCAGGTTCAAAAAGGTACCTCTTGAAATCAAGTGCACCCGAAGGTACCAACCTTAAAAAACTTTTTTTAAATTTTTTTTCTCATAACCATGTTTAAATTAATGTTATACACATGATATATGAATTTCACATCCATTCACACTTTCTGTGTCCTTAAAAATTATGTGAATGCTCAATGCATATTTATGTGAATGGTCATCCATGTGAATGGTCATTTCACACAATGTGAATGGTGTGAATGACCATTCACATGATCTTTTTTTACAATTCACAAGATTTATGATGTTGCTCCTTTTGAAAAAAAGTCTTATAATGTTGTCTTATACATGTTTATTCAAAAAAAATATATGTGAATGATCATTCACATTAGGGTACGCTGGGTACGCTGGAATCTCATAGGTACGCTGATGAACCTGATTCTATATAGATATATATATATATATATATATATATATATATATATATATATATATATATATATATATATATTATCTCGGTTGTGTGTTTGTGGGAGTGTGTCGATGTACAAAATAGAAATAGCAAGGTGTGTGTGTGTGTGTGTATATATATATATATATATATATATATATATATATATATATATATAATGTCTCGGGTGTGGGTGTGTGCCCTGCACACAACGGGAACATAAAGTAACAATTCACAGCAACCAAGTTTCTTTGATTTATATAATAGGGTATGTGTGTGTGCAGTGTGTGTAAAACAGCATAAGTGAGTGTGATCAAAAATTGAAAGCATATGAACATATAAAGGTGATCAATTTTATAATTTGATGTCAAAACACACTTAGGATTGATATAAGGTTCAAAATATATAAACCTTTAGTTTAAATCTTAAAAGAAGATATTATGATACAAACAAGTCATTTAACATATGTATCTGTGAACTGAGTTATAAATGCAATTGAAATCACATTTTTATTCACAATTTATGATGTTTAGTACCACGATAAAACATACATGTTTAAGTGAAAATACATGTAATTATATGAACATACAACCATCAAATAAGTTCATGAGATGTTCATATATCTCTTAATGTGGATTCAAAATATACAAATGAAAGCTTAAAATGACATAAAAGTCACATATGTCCATGAAAAAAGGCATAAATGCTTATAAGTTATCAAAATCATGTCAATAAAAGTTTAAAGTTTAATGATGATTCAACAAAGTTTAATATGACATGATAAGCTATGAAAAAGCCTTAAACCTATGTTCTTGCAAATGATAAACTCTGGACAGGTTCAGATTAATCTGAACAAAGTAATAAAGTCTAATGTTATTGAAAGTGGGTCAGAGTTTGTAAAGCCAAGCCAAGTCCAGAAAGTCAAAGCTTAAAGTGAAATCCTGAGATAACTTAGGTGGCATATTAATCCGCTTGATAAAGCTAAAGTCAACAGCTCAGCTTAATTTAGTAAACATAGAGTTATAGGTATTCAACTTTACATGCTTGATTCTGGTTGAGACATATTGTTGTTCATAGCTTAATTGACATTCATTTATGCTTAACTGGATTGTGACCTGTGCTCACCATGGTTCGATGATGCCTTTTGGATCATGATAGATCATCCTGCACACATTGTATTTACAGTTCATTTCAGTTATTATTACAAACTGATATTGCTATCATGACATTGCTTATTTATGCTTATCATCGTTGCTTGCATCACTACCTGATGATTTCAGCTCAGCATATTTAGCATTGTTGGTCTATTGTTATAGACCTTGCTTATGTTACCAGTTCTATTGAACTTGGTAGTTGATTATTCTGATGCTTCCCCCAAGTAGTCTATTGGTAGCTAGCCCAATATGGAGTGGATAGCTTCCACTAAAAGTGTGAGTGTGGCCTGGACATCATCCAACTCTTATTACTATGTCTCATCCTTGCGTGGCTATTGGCGGCAGTCAAGTTATATCACGTTATACCCATATTCCGCCTTGTTGTATTGCATGTATTCTGATAAATCTATAATCTCGCTAAGTCTTGCTTACAGTTGTTGTTAAATCTCTTTACAGGAAAAGATAAAGGAAAAACACCTGTTGGACCTAGTTCTTAGGTCTTTCAAGATCAAGTTGAAGTTTTCATAGACCACTACTCAAACAATCTTTGGGTACAGCTTCGAGAATAATGATTGTGGTGGTTGGGTAGAATTACTTTGATTTATAGAAGTTATGTTTATTACTTTAATTTGAACTTTATATGCCTGTACTAAAATTTGTATTAAACTTAATCCTAATAGTTGTACTGTAATTCTAATTCCGCAACTTAATTACTCTATCTTAGTTATGATTGATATCGTGTTGCATAATGTTAGACCTAGACGCTTAAGACTGCCCCGTAAGGGGGGGGTCTTCTTAAATAGAAATGGTGACATAAGCAAGGTCTAGAACAATAGACCAACAATGCTAATTACGCTGAGCTGAAATCATAATGCAGTGATGCAAGTAACGATGATAAGCATAAATAGCAAGTCATGATAGCAATATCAATTTGTAATAATAACTAAAATGAACTGTAAATATAATGTGTGCAGGATGATATATCAAGTAGCTATCATGATCCTCAGGGTATCACCGAACCATGGTGATCACGAGTCACAATCCAACTTAGCATTTCTGAATGCCAAATAAACTATGAACAATAATATGTCTCAACCAGAATCAGGCATGTAAAGCTGAAATATCTATAACTCACTGTTTACTGAATTAGACTGAGCTATTGACTTTATCAATCGGATTTCTCCACCACCTGAGTTATCTCAGGATTTAATCTTTGACTTTCTGGACTTGGCTCGGCTTTATCAAGTCCAGCAACCTTTTATATCTTTTTGCTACACAAGTATCCGATGTATGCATTTGTGTGTGTCCAGCAAGTAGCAACCCACAACACCTAATAAATTAAGTAAAGACAAGTTTCTTATGTGTATTTGTGTATGGGACAGCAACAGTCCACAGCAACAAATAATAAGTCACAGCAGCCCTTTTTCTTTATTACAATATAAACAAGTTAAAAAAGTAATTAAACATGTATATGTGAGTATTATATTGCAGTAGCCCTTCTATTTTTGTGTGCTAATCTGTGATAGAAACACAAGTCTTGGATGTGTGATCATTTAAATTAAAAACCAGCAGCCGTATACACATAAAAATTCACAAAATGACATAAAATATAGATGAATGAACATATATGTGTGTGATTATTTAAATAAAATTCATGGCTTATAAAATCTATATAATTGCATCAAATTAGTGCATAGGAACATGAATGTGTGATCAATATATATATATATATATATATATATATATATATATATATATATATATATATGTGTGTGTGTGTGTGTGTGTGTGTGTGTGTGTGTGTGTGTGTGTGCGCGCATGATTCATAATCATTACACATAGATGATAATCAAATAAAGACATTAAGATAAAGTACCTAATTCAAGCATATGGATATGTGAATTGAGTTATAATATTCAATTGAAAGCATAATTATGTCATATTGCCAATGTGAAGTACCATGATCAAATATATATGCTTAATGGATGAATATACGATTATAAGAACATACAATCATTAATTAAATCCATGATATGTTCTTATGTGCCTTTATGAGAATTCAAACGTGCAAACGAAAGCTTAAATGAATTAATAAAAGTCACATATGTCCATGTGTTATGATGTATTCCCTTTAATAATTAGCACCTTTATGTTTCTTTATCAAAACCCAAGAAGAATCAAGCTCAATAATTAGGAAATGATGAAGAAGACAATAAGAATATTGAGAGAATAAATGCTTTTAGCGGCTGCACTATTGTGAGAATATTCAACCGTGTAATACAATACTAAACCCTAGGAGCTATTCATAGTCTCATTTAATTATCTTTGAAGCATTGACATAAATGGCCCCTAGACTTTTACATGGAAATAAATACAAAGGAAATAAATACAAGACTAAATAACAACAAAATAGTTATTACAAAATAAGTCCACATGATCGAAATTAAATGTCTAACAATCTCCCCCTTTTCGATCAACGTGGAGGACCTGGAACTTTGGCATGATCGGTCGATTCTCGGAGTCCAAGGATGACGTCAAAACATCTAACCACTTGTCTCGTATGTAGCCTTTCGTTCAGGAGGTCAATGTCGCTGAGGGTGTCCTGAATCTCCTTCGGTGAGCATCTTTGTTCTGGATCTGGTTGAGCGTCAAAATCTTGAACTTTCTGAGTAAGCGCGGCTCGAACCAATCTGAGAGTACCGTCGGAGTAACAGGGAAGATCCTTAAAGCGCATGAACCTTTTGTAGCCCTTCTGATTTACAAAAATGACACCCAGGCCTCCTCTAAAGATAAATCTGTATGCAGGATGGTGGGCTAGAAGGAAGCTGTCTTGTTCAGGTGCTCGTAGGCCCACTTTAACCATCGCGCTCTCTATCGCCATTTGGAAGTCTCTGAGGCATATGATGATCGAGCGGCGGTTCATACTTCGAACAAGGGCACCTACGGCAGTCATGTGAGAGACGTTGTTTAATATGATTTTTTAAGCAGTTGTGTAAGAACTCAACGTTGTCCACACTTATGAAGTCCAGGTCATTCTCGTAGAACTCTTCAACCATGCCATCTTCTCTTTCTACCTGAAAGGCAGGATAGTAAACTTTTGCTCTTCTGCACATGGTCATGGTCAGGAGTTTCTTTATCTTTGATTTTGAAACTTTTGACCTCCTCTCCCTCAACATTAATTGATACTATTCAGCCTGTTCAGCTTTGGTTACATTTGTCAGTTCCATTAGGAGGCGTCTACTGAAGGATCCAGGCTTCTTTCTGAATACCATCTTAAATCTTTCTTCTAAGAAAGGATTCTGAAACTGTTCAGGAGGAATCTTCTGAAGGAATTCTTTGAGGCCCTGAACGGGGGGTTCTTCTATTTCAGATTTTTTAGCTTCTAGCAATTTGATAATTGTCCCCCGTCGTTCTTGTCTTAGTTCCTCTTTCTCTTCAGGTGGAAGACTTTGTACTTTTCCCTTCGAATAGCGGTCCATCCAATACATATCATCTCTCCTATATTCACCGGGTCCTTCGGGAGTTTCATCAAAGCAATCAACCCTCTTGGTTTCTGAAGGACCTGGATGTTCAGTTTGTTGGACTGGGGGAGGACTTGGAGATCTTGGCGGGCTTTGGACTAGATGGGATACTTTGAGTGATGGGGGAGCTTGGATGGATGAAAGAATTTCTTGTTGTGGGGCTGGTGGTGGTGAGTTTAGGAAATCAAAGGAGGAAGATGATTATTTTTTCGGTGATTCGGGCTCAGGCTTAGGAATGATTAAAGGTTCGTTGTCCTCAGTATCGGAGTCTGAGTCAGACACCAATATGATTTCAAATTTTTCATGAACGGGCTCGAACTTTACCATAGCTGTCATTGGATCCAGTGGAGCTGGACCCTCGAACATGGGCTTGTCTTCTAACATCAGGTATCCCTGAGCCTCTTGCATCTTTTCCCCTGACCCCTGAACCTCTGTCGATTCTGTCTCTGCTCCCCCTACAATCAACATGAGGTCCTCAGACTGAGTTTTCTGGCGTTTCTCCCCCTCATGGCGATCAGGGTCGTCCTGATCGTCATGTTTCCTTTTCTGGGACTCAGCCTGAGGACGGCACTGAAGCTCAATTATAGCAGACTCTAGGCGATCCATTCTGGAGTTCAACTGCTCCTGGACTTGAAGGATAAGACGGGTCAGCGCATCGATTTTGTCCGAGAGCTCTGCAATTTGTATCTGGACTGAATGGGAACCTGGTGGAGGCAGATCCTCAGAAGCGACACCCTTACCCTTTATAAGTGAGAGAAGGGCGGTTTGACGTTCTTCAGCAGCCTCCTTTTGGGTGTCCAGGTCAGCCCGGGTAACAACACCGGCAGCACGAAGAGCTGCCGTTAGCATCTCCAAGTTAATGGGGAGATGGCCTGAAGTGGATGGCGTTGATGGAGCCACTTCAGGTCTTCCTTCCGTCATTTCTAGCTGCACTAATGGAGGCGCAGATCCAGAAGTTTGTTGAGCTGCCACGGAGGCAGCTCTTGGGGATGCCACAGAGGCATCGTGCATGATGTGTGTTTGTGGGGATGGAATGGTGAATGAAAGAGGTTCCGTCACGTGGGGAGGAGTGTGACCTCGTTCAACACCGCCACTCTCCCATGGTGTGTGTTTGTGGGGATGGAATGGTGAATGAAAGAGGTTCCGTCACGTGGGGAGGAGTGTGACCTCGTTCAACACCGCCACTCTCCGAATGAGAGGGCGATGGCGTATGTGGTGTATCCCCGTGGAGTGAAATAGCACCCTGTAGAGAGGATGCTAAGTGGGTGGAGGGGGTTAGTTCGACCATCGGACTTATGGTCTTATAGTGGGTGGTCCGGCTAATAGGGCTGCGGTCACCCTTAGAATTGATATCTATCCCTCGTACGACAGAGACGGTTCGTTCGGAATCCGCCGCCTCTGCCGCCTCGCCGCCTTTTCCCTCACTCACAAACACTGGCTGCCGCTCACCTATCCCAATAGATTGTTGTACCTCCGCCATGTCTCCCTCGTCCTCACTCAACCTATCCTCACCTTCAGATTAGCTAGACTCAGTCAGTTCTGACTGAGCCTCATCCGGATAAAACTCTCGAATATAGGCCCGAACCCTTTCCAATTCTCGTGCCTTTAGAAGAAGAGAGAAAGGGATAGTCATTATCGGCACAGACGATGCCCCTTTGGCAAATTAAGCTTCTGAATGGCCACTGTAGGGTAGACATCGGCCTCAGGCCGCTCGTGAATGTCCTCATCATTATCCATGGCGTATTGGATGATAAGTTGTAGGAAACGTTGCAGAGGGATGTATTTGCGGCCTCTTTTGGTCCCCCTTTCGATATGTACTCTCTTCAATTCCTCGAAGAGGAATGCTGCGTAGTCCACATGGCGGTCGAATGCAAAGCCGGTGAACATAGCTAAGACCTGTGTGGAGGCTGAGTCATGGCCTGAATGTTTAGCAGTGAAGCATTTATTTAGGACGTCGAACAGAATCCTCCAATGAGACTGGAGATTCTTGGTTTTAAAATCAGACGGTTTGGAAAGAGGCCCGTCGTAACCCAGGGTTTGTCTTTCTGTGAGGGTTTCTTGGATCAAAGGAATGGTATCAAATTGAAAGCGGCTTGGCAAATAGGCTTCGACGGGTAGGCGAAGTATATGGCGTATGGCAGCGATGGTGATTTTGACTGGGACACAGTCAATGGTGGTAGTGAATTGGGGTTCGGCGTCGGGAACAAAGTGCAATCGGTTCCAAAATTGTTGCAAGTATATCTGGGGAACGGCGATTGCGATAGACAGGGAGTAATATATGGGGTGGTGAAGGAGGATGTCGAAGGCGAGGGTTTGTGGTTCTTTTGAGAGGATGGACACATCGAGCTGCCAGTTGTGGGGTATGAACTCGACAAACTCAGATGGTGGAAGGATAGAATCTTCGGGTAGTTGGGCATTATTGTTGGGAATGGGGGAATGGGGTAGGGTGAGGACAACAGCTGGTTCCTTCATCCTGCAAAGGTGCATCAAAGTTAGAACAATAGACTTTAAATGATAAGACATTGATGTGAAGTCTAGATAAGTGTGAAATAGAAACCGCCCGATCTGTTTAAAGCATCGGGTCTTTATTAGTAGAATAAAATTCTACTAATAAAGTCCAAAGTCAATCATTAAGAGACCAATGTTACATCAGACTTTTTCAGTCACACACTAATCCTAACTCTAATCAATGGTGCACCCGGACAGAAAATATTTTTGGATTTTTTTTGATTTATAGTGAAAATGCAAAAATGGAAAAATTTTAAAAAAATGCTAAGTGTTGGATTTCGGATGGACCGAATTCGGATGAACAGTGTCACCGAATTCGGATCCGGCCGAAATCCGGATGATGCATGATAAATGATGTATGAGGGTGGTCCGAATTCGGATGTATGATATGTGATTAAGGCCCGAATTCGGATGGGGACCGAAATGGTTGTAAGTGATGATGATGAGTGAACCGAATTCAAATTAAGTGGGTGAAGGTCGACCGAATTCGGATGGGATGCACACAATGAAAACAAAGGGACCTAATTCGGATGGAACACAAAATTCTGATGGGGACTGAATTCGGATCCCATCCGAGTTCGGATGAACAGTACTGAACACACTTAGACTTAATAAAATTTTGAAAATTTTGGCATTACTTTGAAGGACCGAATTCGGATCAACTGTGGTCCGAATTCGGATTCACAGTGACCGAATTCGGTCTTTTTATTTTGAAAAACCTAAAAATTTATCTAAGTGGAACATCCGAATTCGGGGCTTGGTCCGAATTCGGACGTCTGAAATGCATGAGTGCAGTTAATGTGTTCATGCAATATACAACGTGAACAGTTAAAATTGTGACAAAAATGCATGAAATTAAAGATCCTAGACTAAAAACGTATAAGGAACATTTTATCTAACTACAACAAAGAAAATAAAACACATTAAACTACCTAAAAATAAAAAAAAATAAAAAACCGAAAAGAGAAAACCACTAAAATTTTGAAAATCAAACAAGCAATATATGAAGTTAAATACTGAAATAAAGGTAGAAACAAGTTACCTGATGATGCAGAAGATGAAAAATGCAAGAAAATCTGAGAAAAACGATGTTCCAAAAGCTTGGAACGGTGTTAATGGTGGATGGTGCGGTGGTTTCACGTCGGCAGAAAGGAAGAAGAAAGAAGAAGAAGAAGCTTGAAGTGGAAGGAAGAAGAGTTGACCGATTAACCCACCTTTTTAAAGGCGCATGGGTCGGGTCGGGTGAGAAAGAATCCGCGTCCAAAGAGGTGTTGGGTCGCCGAATTGCTCACACAATACACACACACAAGACAAATAAACTATTGGGCCTTAATCAATAAAAAAAATTTTAATCAAAAATTAACCCAATTTATAACATATTTTTGTATTTATCTTTGAAACAAAAATAGATAATAACAAAGTGAAAAATAAAATATTTTTGATCTTTTCTTTAAGCATTTAAGTTAAGACAAAAATAAAATTTAAATAAAATAAAATAAAATATTTTTTTGGCTTTTTGATAAAATTTAAACAACAAAATCTTTTTAGGATTTTCTAACCTATTAACTTAAACTTTAAAATAAACTAAAAATAGTTAACCTAAAATTCAAAAATTTAACTATTAAAATTCAAAAGAAACAAAGAATTATAAAAAATTACATCCTAACTATACTTCCCCTCAAATAAATACCTAATCATTTCCTTTTCTTTTTTAGATTAAGTTCGTGAACCTTTTTGGCCTTAAAGATACAGACAAACCTGGATTATGTTTGCGTCCCACTCAGAGATGAACAATTCACACAGCAATTTGTCAGGATCATTAATTATTAAAAACGTACATAGATAATGAAATATTGAGTTTCAATTTTGTGACACAATCCTTAAATTTAAATAACACATATTTTCTAAAATAAAGGAATTTCAAACATGATAGATTGAAATAGAATTATTTAAGACAATATCTGATATTTAATTGGAAGGCGGACTCAACATGCCGATATGGGATACAAAAAACTGAAAACGAGGTTTGTCTAAAGCTTTAGTAAATATATCCGCAAGTTGATATTCCGTGCCAACAAAATACAACTCAATGGTTCCCTTTTCTACGTGATCTTTAATAAAATGATACCTGATATCTATGTGTTTCGCTCGAGAGTGTTGCACGGGATTGCAAGAGATGGCAATTGCACTCCGAGAATCGCAGTAAATTGGGATATTGGTGAGTGAGAATCCATAATCGCGTAATTGTGTTCTCATCCACAGCACTTGAGAGCAACAGCTTGCAGCTGCTACATACTCAGCCTCAGCTGTGGATGTCGAAACACAATTCTGCTTTTTGGAGGACCAACTCACCGGTCTATCTCCCAAGAACTGTATTCCTCCCGACGTGCTTTTTCTGTCAACTCTACAACCTGCAAAATCAGCATCTGAAAAAGTGGTAAGATCGAAACGGTTCCATTTGGATACCATAGACCAAGATCGGGTGTACCCTTAAGATAACGAAAAATGCTTTACTGCAGTTAGGTGTGATTCTTTCGGGTCGGCCTGAAAGTGAGCGCAAAGACATTTTGAAAACATTATATCCGGCCTACTAGCAGTCAGATGCAGTAAGGATCCTATCATCCCTCTGTAAGTTGTATTATCGACACTTTTCCCAGAAGGATCGGTGTCTAACTTACAGTTGGAGGCCATGGGAGTTGCGATACTCGTGCAAGTGTCTAACTTATACTTCTTGAGAATGTCAAGAATATATTTCGACTGGTTCACAAAAATCTCATCCTCAAGTTGTTTGACTTGTACTCCGAGGAAAAAATTCATTTCCCCAATCATACTCATCTCGAACCTGGACACCATTAGGGCTGAAAAATCCTTACAGAATTTACTGTCAGTAGATCCAAATATAATGTCGTCGACATATATCTGTACTAGCATTATATGTGGGCCTCCCTTCTTGTTGTTGGTAGCCTTTGGCAACAAGTCTCGCTTTATTCCTTATCACAATGCCGTTCTAATCTCGTTTGTTCTTAAAGATCCATTTTGTTCCGATCACTGTACGGTCTTTTGGTTTTGGTTTGCATTGCAACTATCCAATCTGGATCTTTTAGGGCTTCATCCACCGAGCGGGCTCTATCATACTAAGGAATGATGCAAAGAGACATTCATTAGCAGACGCCCTATGTGTTTGGACTCCAGTTGAAACATCACCAATGATCTGATCTATTGGGTGACTTCGGGTCCATTTAGTCTCATGTGGAAGGGGTGCTCGGGTTGGAATCTCAGTGGTTAAAGCGGGGATGGATGATGATTCATGGTCAATGGTTTCAAGTGATGGTACCACTGGTTCCGGTTCGATTTCCGAGTGTTCAGGTGAGGGAAGGATATTTGGCATTATATGTGAGGGTATTACAGGAGTAGATTCAACTTCGGATGTATCGGTGGATGATGTTGATGGATGAGGGTATGATGTGGATGAAGATGGAGCGGAGAAACTTTGTGGTGCAGTTGAATTGGAAGGATTACCTACATTATTGACAACATTAGACACATTAGCATTAGGACCGAAAAATTCTACGTAAAAAGGATCCAACAAATTAACTAAATCAGAAGAAGAAAAGGAAGTAGGGCTAGCAGAAGAGTCTCCAGGCATTTGAGTAATGCAAGGTCCTGTATGATCAACTTCGGGTGCCAGTTTAGCCAACTCATCAAATGTGACATGCACACTTTCATTGACTGTCCTGGTTCGGGTATTGAATGCGCGACTAGCCTTCGAGTTGGATGAGTATCCAATGAAGATCGCTTCATCCGCTTTTTCGTTAAACTTCCCGAGGTTATCTTTATCGTCCAGCACATAGCACCTGCAACCAAATACACGTAAGTACTTGATAAAAGGCACTTTATTCAAAAAGAGTTGGTAAGGAGTTTTATTAAAGCGCTTATGGATAATGGAGCGATTCTGTGTATAGCAGGCTGTTGATACGGCTTCGGCCCACAAGAATGGAGGTAGCTTCGAGTATGTTAGCATTGTACGAGCGGCTTCCACAAGCGTACGGTTACGCCTTTCCATTACCCCATTTTGTTGTGTCGTTCTAGCAGCAGAATATTGATGCTAAATACCTTTGGATCGAAGGAATCCCTCAACTACCGAGTTCTTGAACTCCGTGCCGTTCTCGGATCTAATTGATTGAACTGACAGCTGCTGTTGGGTGTCGACACTCTTTATAAAATCTATGATTTCTTGAGTTGTCTCGTCCTTGGAACGCAAGAACCTGACCCAGGTATATCGTGAATAGTCATCAACGATAACCAACACATATCGCTTCCCATTTATGCTTTGGGTTCGCATCGGTCTGCATAAATCCATCTAAAGTAACTCCAATACTCTTTTCTTTGATGGTTCGGGCTTTGGTTTGTGAGATGATCGTTTCATCTTTCCTTTCTCACAAGCTCCACAAAGATGTTCCTTTTCATAACGCAAGTCAGGGAGACCTTTGACCAGTTGTTTCGCAGCCAGCTTGTTGATATTGTCAAAGTTCAAGTGGGATAACCTTCGATGCCACAACCAAGAGTCTTTTGAAGAGGCTTTTGATAATAGGCAAATGCTATCCTTTACTATGAGCTTGGCTACGTCAATGGTGTAAGGGTTAGAGTTTCGGGAACCAGATAGGATTTCTTTTCCATCCATACTCCTTACACTGCAGTTCTTAGCCCTAAACGTTTCATCTAGTCCTTTATCACAGAGTTGTCCTATGCTAAATAGATTGTGCGATAATCCCTCAACATAGTCAACGTCCTTGATGACTAGATTATTTAGAACTAAGTCCCCGTATCCTTTAATGTGAGCCTGATGGTTGTTCCCGAATTTTACCGTCCCGCAATTTTATTCAACTACGTTGGATAGCAATTCTCTTCTTCCCGTCATATGCTTGGAGCAACCCGAATCCATATACCAAATGGATTTAGCCTGAAAGCAAATAAATTCATATAATGAAAAATTATATGCATTCAAACACATCCATCGTTTATTTACAAGCAAACCGTGTTGTGAACCGAGATGTTCAGAAAACATGATGAGTTAAGATCGGGTCCTGAGTTGTGTGCACAGAAGCCAAACGTGTCGGTTTAAGCACAACCGACAAGCAAAAGAACGGGTCCTAGTCTATGATAACTAGAAGCCATTTCATTGAAGAACGGATCCTGATCAGAAGTAACCAAGAACCATCTGCATAAAGATCACACAACTTTGGGTACCCAATTCAATATGGGTCCCTTTTTGTTAGGAGTTCCAGATGTATATGGCACATGTGCAGTATTAGGAACCCATTTAGCATTTATGTGTGGTCTGGATGCATAACCCTTTGGAATCCATTGAAGATTGGATTTATTGGGCTTTGGAACCTTAGGCGATGAAATTGCCTTTGGTTTTTGACTTTTTGAGACCTTTTTGACCTTTGCTTTGGTTTTGGGCCTCGGCAACTGACAAGTCTCAATTTTATTTGAGGCTGATGATGCAACATTTTTTATTTTCTTTTTCCGAATTCTTTTAACAGGGTATGGCACGTAAGCATTCATTTTAGGAACCTTTCATCTATAACGAGTTGGACATAGATTAAATAATTCACTGAAAGAATACTTCAAACAAGCAACAGATTTCGATACATCGTTACACACATTGTTACACACATTGTCTTTAGAGATTACAGACATCCTATCTCTAGTAACAAATTCACTTGGCATTATAGTCTTCTTCACAAAAAAAAACTTGAAAAATCCAGCATGGTGGTTTTAAGAACTCTTCTTACACAATATGTAGGAACAAAACGATTAGAGTCAGTAAGCATGGAAGATTTAGACTTGACAGAATTTTCTTTTTATTGGTGAGTGGGTTTCTTAATAGACTTGGATTGGATCTAAGTCTTTTTGGAAACCTCATTTTTAAACGGTTTTGAGCACTCACCTTTATAAATGAAAGAAGAAGTTTCAGCTTTAGCCTTACCTTTGTTTGATGACACATATGGGATTTTGGTGGAATGAGAAACTGTTTGTTCTTTTGAAAAATCCTTCAATTTTTGAGAAACCATGTCAAAAATTTCTCTGTAGACAGTTAATTCCACAGATTGTTGAAAAGTTTGATTTACCAATTTTTCTTTGCTTTTAAGAAGAGCATCTTGAAGATCAAGTGCTTTCTTTTGAGACGACTTCAATTCCTTTTCTAAAACATTAATTTGATGTTGAAGAACTTTTGTGGGAATATAAAGTTGAGGAATTGGTTTTACAGTTTCTGTTTTCAATTCAGCTTCTGAATAAGTTGACAAGTAGTCTTCCTCTAAAGTGGGTACTCTAGAAGGATAACTCTCGTTAAGTTCTTCATATTGAAAAGAAATTTCTTTTTCTTAATGTTCAACACGTTTCTCATTCTCTTGGTTTAAAACTTCTTTTGATGACTCAAAAAAGAAAGATTTAAGCCCAGCTCCCATATAGTTCATGTCATAAAATAAAGGTAAAACTTTTTGGGCCTTTTCCATTTATTTAGGATTTTTAAAACCGATTCCTTGTTTAGAATGGTAAAACCTAGTTTCTTTGGGCTGATTTAAGTGAATAGTTTGTTCTGTTTGACCCCTTTTTAAAAATGCATCGTCAAGGGTCTTTATTCGTGAGTACAAACTTATCCTTTCTTCTTCAATCATTTTATATTTTTCTAAACTGTCTATATTTTCTATATTTACTGTCTCTAATTGTTTTGAAAGTACAGATTTTCTTCTTTTAACGAGAGTTTTTCATTTGATAACCTATCCATACAAGATTCAAGATATATATTCCTGTCCTGAACATCTACTTTTTCGATTAATATCTGTTTTATAACATTGTGATTAGTTAACCACTTTGATTGATATAATTCAGACGACTCTTTTAAAGTTTGAGCTAGATGTTCAGCCTGTACACACTTTGCAGTTTCAGCATTTAACCTAGCTTGTAGATCAAGAATATGTGTGTGCAATGTACATTCATTATGTACAGATAAAATATTTACATGCTCTTGAATGTAACAGGAATATACCTCATTTGTCTCTGAACCGGATGATGAGCATTCGGGATCGTCGGTTGTAGCCATCAGACATGTTGGTGGATTTTTCATTGTCTCCCCTCAGCAGCATGGTCTGAACTAGAAGCAGTGGAAATGGCACAATGATCCAACCCTAGACGATCAACCATATAGCAATTTTTGCCCTTATCATCTTCCTCGTCGGTATCTTCAGCATCCCAGTAATCTTCCTAGGCGACAAGGGCCATTGTGTCGGTTCTTCGCGGCCTCCAACATTCTCTCATAGTAGCCTACGTCTCTGTCAAACTTATTGTTGCACTACCGAGCAAAGTGGCCCGGTTTTCCACATTTGTAACAGAGACGCTCCTCGGCGCCTTTGGGTTCTTCGGCCCGCGGCCTATCATCCCTTCGTTCAACCGGCCTCTTGTCGGCGCGGCAAGGTTCTCAGCTACCGTCCCTTCTTCTATCCCTTTGCTCATTCTCTCTCCTATCATCTCTGCGGTCGTCCCTATGATCATCCCGACGATCGTCCCTTCGATCATATTCTCTCCTTTTATCCCGGCGATCATCACGCCTATCGTCTCGCCTTTCATAACGGCGATCATCTCGATAGTCGCGTCTATCGTCATACCTTCTCTCATCCATGTCGTCTCTACGATAATCATCCCGGCGATAATCATCACATCGTTCATCCATTCTTTCATCTGAGTACCTCCGCAGACCGGTGTCATAGCGGAGCTGATTGTTAGTCTTGTTGGAAAATCATCGTTGTTGGAGACGATTTGTCCACAAGGCTATTTGTTCCTGAATCGCGGCTTCTTCCTCGTCTATTGCCTCACGTGGAGGAGAAGCATACCTGTTCTGTGATGAAGATGACCCTTGTGCAAAGGATGGAGTGGGAATGTTCGTGTTGGTGATCAAGGCTAGTGAATCATTGGGTTTGATACCGGTGTTGGCAGATAGCAGCAAAGATGCGAGCTGATTGGCCATCTGTTTCTGATGATCCACATCCCCTTGATACTTTTTTAGTTCTTTGAAGAGGACATTGATCGAAACCTCAGGAATGTTCAGAACCCGTCATGTGGCCCGGCAAGCAATCTGCCACTCGGGGGCTAAGGCTGAGAAGAACTGGATGTTTATGTCATCCTTGTCCTTTTTAATGTGCAGTTTGTTTAACTCATTCAGTACCACACATAACCTTGTAAACGTAGCCTGTAACGACTCCCCGTCTTTTGCATGAAATTCTGTAAACTTTGCCTTCGCTTCCTCTATTTTGGCACGATCAACGAGATCTGCCCCCAGCATTTCTACTTCCAATTCGTCTCACATTTCTTTGGCAGACATTTTGCTGTCTACGCCAACCAAGATATCAGTGGGGAGGGCCTGATAGATCAAATACTCCGCCCTCTTATCGGCATGCTGCCTGTCTCTCTCGGCGTCATTAGTGGGTTCTCTTTCAACCTTAGAAGCTAGGACAGGGGGGTCAGCTTCGGGTCTGGCTGCGATTTCCCGATTATAGAGCACGGGGCCCTCAGAGATGGACTGAAGCATTAGGTTCCCAAGCGGTTGCATTCCGACAAATTTGAGAAACTGGGATTTCCATTGTTCATACTCGACAGGATAGAGAACAGGTGGTCTGTTCTCGGATCCGAGTACGAGAGCTTCACGAGACATGATTAGGATGCTGATTGAAAAGATAAGATCTTAAAGGTGGAAACTTGAAACGGATGGGATGGACTGCGGAAGAATAGTACACTGGATGGTACTAATTCGGATGATGTTCTGAGTTCGGATGAAATCGAATTCGGATGGGCAGCAATTCGGACAGGGACCGAATTCGGATGAACACACTGGTTCGGACAGAGACCTAATTCGGATGGGTAGTGCTGGATGAGCCGAATTCGGATGAATTGGATTCGGATGAACAGTTGTGACTTCGGATGAATAGTGTGTAGTTCGGATGGGGAAAGGAACCGAATTCGGATGGTCCGGATTCGGGTGAATAGGGGTACTTCGGATGAACAGGAAACGAATTCGGATGGTCCGAGTTCGAGTGAATAGTGACTAATTCGGACAAATACTTATGGAATTATCCAGGAAGGGGACCGAATTCGGATGGTCCGGATTCAGTTGGTCCGAAATGGATTAGGTCCAAAGTGAGTATTTAAATTAAAACACAAGTCAAAATATGGAGATGGAAGTGTCTGATCTGAACTTCGGATGGTCCGAAGTTCGGATGGGACCGAATTGGGGTCCGAAATAGGCACAGTGAAGGTCCGAAATACACCTAAGTTTGGTCCGAAGTGGACCGAAATGAGGTCCGAACTAGGGTTGACTATGGTCCGAATTTGGTCCGAATTTGGATCTTAGATGGTTCGAAAAGCTACGGTGATGGTCCGAATTACAGCAGGTTTTAAGCAGATATTCAAAGGCAGAACAGGTCAGACTACATTTTTAGCAGATTTAAGGCCTAAATTTGTTTCTAAATGATTGGGAAACTATTTTAAACACTTTTGATGATTTCAAATATACCAAAACACTTAAAAATCAGTAAAAAAAACAAGCAAAAACCCACTAAAACCCATATTTTTTAAACTTTTCAAAACAACCGATTATGGATGAGTTTAATGTAAAGATTGAACTGAATGAGTTCGAAATCAATATAGGAGGATAATGTGATGATTATATGACTATAATAACACAAAAAACGCAGAAAAATGGATAAAAATAAGATCTAACCCGAGACTTAGATGAAGAACACGAAGAAGATGAAGAAAACCCAGCAGAATCCGGTTGAATGCAAGTTGAAATCCACCTTTTTAGCTCTGATACCAATTGTTATAATGTATTCCCTTTAATAATCAACACCTTTATGTTTCTTTATCAAAACCCAAGAAGAATCATGCTCAATAATTAGGAAATGATGAAGAAGACAATAAGAATATTGAGAGAATAAATGCTTTTGGCGGCTGCACTATTGTGAGAATATTCAACCGTGTAATACAATACTAAACCCTAGGAGCTATTCATAGCCTCATTTAATTATCTTTGAAGCATTGACATAAATGGCCCCTATACTTTTACATGGAAATAAAAGACAAAGGAAATAAATACAAGACTAAATAACAACAAAATAATTATTACAAAATAAGTCCACATGATCGAAATTAAATGTCTAACACCATGAAAAAGGACATAAAATCTTATAAGTTATCAGAATCATGTCGATGAAAGTTTAAAGCTCAATGATGATTCAACAAAGATTAAAATGACATGATAAGCAATGAAAAGCCTTAAAGCTAATGTTCTTGCAAATGATAAACTCAGACAGGTTCAAAGAAATCTGAACAAAGTGTAAAAGTTAAAGTATTGAAAGTGGGTCAAGGTTTCTGTTTGGACAACCATACATCCGAGATTTGGTCCTTGTGAGGATCTCGGATCTTTCTTTCATGCACATGTACACACACTACACTTAACACTAAACTTGTATGCTTACAAGAATAAATAGAATTGGTTGTTGTTTCTGCTTTGACTCACAACACACACACATCCGAGATTCACAAAGATGTGAATCTCGGTTCTTCTTTCAATAGCATACACACACACTTTTGTTTATACATATGAATTAAATATGAAAGGGGTTGTTGTATTGTTTTTGAAAAGATCTGAGATTTGCACCTTAGAGGTGAATCTCGGATGTCATCACTTTCATGCAACATTTAAATGCCACACACGACACTACACTTCACACTTATTTCCTTTCTGTTTTCCTTTCTTTTTCAGCGGCGATTCAGTAGCATTTAGGAGTGTTTGATGCTCTAAAAGATTATTAAAATACATATGTATGCATAAATTTCCATGGCCGAAGGCATTTGCCTTCTTGGCCTGTTCTTGTGGATGAAAAACAGAATAGAAAACACATATGACAACAACTTATATCCAAATTTCAGAACTTTCTTTTACATTTTAGAATTGAAGCTTGGAATTGCATATATAACCAATCAATAAAATAAGAACTACATGCATGCTATAAATTTTCAGGTTTATAGTATGTTTAATTTTAATGTTTTAAAAGTCCATTTACTTTCATGAAGTCCACAGAAGCCGTAGTCTTATTTTGAACTCATGAATAAGTTTAAACATTACATTACTTCAATTCTTGATGGATAGTTGCTTGATGTTTATTTGTCGATTCCTTGGCTTCGATTTCAATTTTGTTGAAATTCTTATTAATGATTCTTGATGAAGATGAACCGTGGGTTGAAAAAAGAAAAGCAGGAGACTAAATTTGTTGGTGAAATGAGTAGATGACATTCAATTTGGGTATTTATATTAACATAAGTTTCATACTTCTCATTTTAACCTCACAAGTTTCATTTATATCATTCTTTAATTTTGTTACTTTATAATTAATTCATAACATTCTTATTAAGTCAAATACAGAAGGTTAAAAGTTAGGTTATTACATTCCCAATTTGAGGTGGTTCTTCAATTTTGTCTTCAATTTGGTAATATATGGTTTTCTGTTGCGAGATTCTTGAACTCACACATGACAATAGACCATCTATATATTGTGTTCTCAATTAACGATTTCTTCATGTTATTTGTTCTAAGAGTGATATTGGTTTATATTAGGTAAAATCAACCTTCTGGAAATTGGGGTGGGTGGGGGGGAATCTGGCTAAAGTAGAGAATTATTACATTTTTCATTATCTGGGAGAGATTTGTATCAAGATTAAAAAGTTCCACACTTGAATTTGATGTAATTTAAGTTTAAGATGGAAAAACTTGAGTACTCGTACGAGTCTGAGGAGCTAGAATGAGCAACAAGGTCCCTGGACTTCTTTTGAAATATATCAACATTCTATTTTGGACACATTTGGTCTTGGGACTAAATAAAGACAGGAAACGAAAATTGCATATTATTCCATTTTACTTTTAAATGATGTTGGGTTTGGACAAAACTTTCACAACACGTCACAAACCCGGCCTTGGTAAACATTAGTTTTATATTAAACTCGCATAGTATGTTGCTCAATCAAGATTTGATCCATTAAAGTGAGATAAGTCGACGTTTGACTTTAAAGTAACTTTTGATTATGGATTCAACTTAAACCATAAAAGTACATTGTTTTGGCGATTTAAGTACATAATAACAAGGAAATTAAGGTAAGGATGTTACACAAGGCAAGCTCATGACTTTAATGGATCCCTTTTGTTTCCTTTGTCTGTTTGATGAGCAGAACTCCATCCCATTTGTTTGTCCCTTGCCTCTTCAAGAATTCGCCCTAAGTTGAAGAAGACATCAATGTGGTCGAGTATACAAGGCAGGCCTGTAAAGCAATAAGATGGTTAAAGAGATATCCAAGTGTAAATTTAGACACTTCTGAAAAGGAGATCGGTCAAAGCTTTCTTCGCATCTGCACTTTGACGTGTGTATTTGATATATGCCTGGATCTTCAAAAGTGTCACAGAATAATAGAAAAACATTAGTATTTGCATCATGGGTATGAATAAATACACTTGCAGTCTTGCATGTACACTTGTGTGTGTGTGTGTGTGTGTGCGCGTGTGTGTGTAAATTCACCCTTCTTAAATATGGGAGTTGAAAAGCATATCCTGATGACCTCATTTTGGTGACGGAAACTACAACGGAGTTAAACAATTGGCTGAATACCGGGCATGGCATGGGACAATGAATAAGAAGGCATTAAGGATCATCACCATTAAAATGAAGTATTTGTGGTAAGTGTGTAACTTTAATGGGGCAAAACATGACGAGGGGTGGACATTGTTTTAAGGGGTCAAGCTCTACAACCTAAAGAAAACTTCAAATAATTAGGGTCTATGATACATAACAAGGACATGTAGAAGCACACATTTTCATCATATAGGCAGGATGCACAAATTGGAGATCTGCAACACAACTTTTATGTGATAAGAGTATACCATTGAAGCTAAAAAGAAATTTACATAGGATAGCAATAAGGCTCGCTATGTTGTATGGAGCAGACTATTGGCGGATCAGGAAGGAGCTTGAGAGAAGTATGGAAGTAGCAGAATTGAGGATGCTACAATGGACATGCAGTAAAACTTTATTAGATAAAATACCCAACGCGGCCATCAGGAATACATTTGAAGTAGCAAGGATAACCGACAAACTGAGAGGAATAAGACTAAAGTGGTATGGACATCTACAAAGGCTACAATGGCACCCATCCGGGAGTGGAATCTAAAAAGGTTTAAGGCACAAGGAGAATTGGAAGACTAAAGATGAAGTAGGAAGATAATGTGAGAACAAAGAAGCTTTTGCAACTCAGAAGGCATGACCTCCAAATAGGAAGGCGTGATGTGCGACTATTAGAGTCAAGAGCAGTAGAGGGCCTTACGCATAATCTTAGAGGGTAATGAGTATAGGCTTACTAATAAAAAACTAATACTAATATCATTAAGATATAACATTTTGTAGAGGTATAGAGGTTTGTTCCTAAATTGTATGCAGCTTGCTAAGTTTGTCGTACTGTTACCATTTATGTGCTACTAATTTTTTGCAACCATAAATTGCATGCTAGTTTTTCTCTTTAGTTCGCAGATAAAATCTATGGGAACCGTACTACACTTATTGGAAGTAATATATGTCACAAAGTCGCTCCAACTTGGTGAAGGCATGACTATCGACATCTACCTCTCCCCTACCTAACCCATCTCAATGGGACTCGAGTTTGTTGTTGTTGTTCCATATTTCCACTACTTAATCTAAAAAAGATTCTCATATGGTGTTATAACTTATTACTTATAACAAGTTGGGATAATGGAATTTATATCAATGCACGATTAAAACTGTGTGAAAAAAAATTGTATATTTGATTATTGTTCGTAATCAATTTAACCTTAGAAGTCGTACCTTTTCCTCCCAATTAACGAATGGACTATGTATCAGTTTAAGCATTAATTAGGGCATTAGAATTCTACGTCGTCATAGAGCAAATTAGACAAATGAAATGGGAGAGAAAAGCCACAGATGAATTGTTTAATTTGTTCCTCCATTTCCCAAAGGAAGTAGGAGTAGATCGAAAATACGCCACAAAAGATTAAATAATTAAAGGAGTTCTTGATTAAATAAGGGAAACGTTGTAGAACAACTATATTAAACTACTAACTCTTAATATTATCTCACCTACAGGAAAATGAGGTTCACTCAAATCCAAAGCCTTTCAACAAGAAAACATGAGGTACCCTACTTACTACCTTTATTAACAATCTTACAAAGACGTGACATAATTATGGTTTTCGGTTCAAACTTATTATATCATTCCATTTCTTTATCTTCTGCAGGAAAAGAACATTCCAAAAAACATATCAAATGTGACAAACATCGTACAATACCAGGTTTAACAAACAAGTATTCAAGTAGACACATCTGCAAAATACCTCATTCATCTGATTCTTAGTTAAACTTAGCATCTGACAAATTTATTCTACTGAAACTTTTTCCAGCAAGAAATCGCTGCAGTTAAGTCACTTGTCATTACATAAGCATGAATACTCCACTACCATCCATCCTATATATTATGCTTCCTCTCTTCTGGAATAACCACCTCATCACTTGTCATCTCTATACGATTGGGCTGCTAAAAAGGTAAAATGTCAACGGAATTTTCTCTATCAATGTCGGCCTAAGAGTGTTCGGTGTACTGAAGGTGCGCCCAAGCGGCCTTGCCACCTCAGACTGGAGCCGCCGAGAACACCACCCTGGTGCCCGGCCCCGCGACATTTCGACCCCTCCTCAACTTCCCCTCCCCGCGCGACCCCGCCTCCCCCGCCTTTGTCTTTTTCCTTTTCAACGGTCATTTGACTGTTTAGTAAATAAAAAAAATTAACCTAAAAATTTTACCCTATAAATATTTCACTCCAATACATTAAATCCTCACATCTTTCTATCTATACAGTTTCACATTTCTCTCTTTCAATCTAACACTCATACATCTCTTTACTTTATATTTTACTATCATTCACAATTTTATTTTTATTGTGATTGAACCGTATACGTCTTCGTCGTCATCGTCATCATCATCTTCAAGAGTCATCGGAAGACGAATATCAACGTAATCAACAAGTCTTTGCAGCATTTTTAAATGCCAGCTCTACTCAAATTAATCAACCTAAACGAAGAATTGTAATTCGGAGAGACCGAGCAGCTGCAAAATGAACGTCTTTTGCGTAATTATTTTACTGAAAATCCTCTCTATGGAGATGATATTTTTAGAATGAGGTTCCGGATGTGCAAATAACTATTCCTACGAATAGTTTACGATATGGAGAAACATTTTGAATTTTTTACCTTGCGATGGGATGTTCGAGGTAGAAGATGATTTACTGCGTTACAAAAATGCACATCTGCTATTTGGCAACTCGCATATGGCATGGTGCCTTATTCGATTGACGACTCTCTATATATGTCTGAAAGAACCTCGCATGAAAGCTTGCAAGAATTCTGTAAGTGAATTATTCAACTATACGGACGAAAATATTTGCGTAGATTGAATCTGATGTTCATCATTTGTACATGTTCCATGAAGCAAAACATGGATTTCGTGGAATGCTTGGCAGCATCGACTGCCACATAGGGCATGGAGAAATTGCCCTACAGAATGGCGAGGTCAATACATGCAAGGCGAGCACCAATATTCGACAATTATGTTGGAAGCGGTTGCATCACAAGATTTATGGATTTGGCATGCATTCTTTGGCGTCGCGGGTTCCAACAACGACATCAATGTGGTTAATCAATCACCAATATTCAACAACGTTTTAAATGGGATCGCACCGGTTGTTCCTTTTGTTATTAACGGAACACAATACAAACATGGGTACTATCTAACCGACGGGATATACCCCGAGTGGGCGACTTTGGTGAAAGCTTTTTCGTGTCCAACCGATGACAAATGAAAAAGATTCAAGGCAATGCAAGAGTCGGCAAGAAAATACATTGAACGAGCTTTTGGTGTACTCAAAGCTCGTTTTGCTATAATAAACAACCCCACACGACCATGGCACCCACATAAAATTAGACACATCGTGTATACCTGTGTCATATTACACAATATGATCTTAGAAGACGAAGGCTTCGCGATACCGAGCTTCCATCCAATCAACATTCCGCTTCCAATGAAGTATATCAAAATACGTTATTGGAAATTCGTAATCGGTAAACACACAATAACCTTCGATCAAATCTCGTGGAACATATTGCACTTGCCCAAATACCAAATTTAGACAGCTAGTTTGTATTTTTTTTTTTTATGTTCATTCGTAATTTTAATTTTTATTTATTGTTATGTATTTTTTTATTTTAATTCCGTAATTTTTAATGTTTAGTTTATGTAATAGTTTTTAAATATTTATGAAATTAATAATTTTAGTTTTAATTGTTTTGTTAGTTAAAATGAATTTATTTTAAAAAAAGTAAATTAAGAAAGATGGAAAGGTTTAGAAAGATGGGTATTTCCAAGTTAGAAAGGTGGGGAAAGGTGGAGAGAGAAAAGTTTATGTGGCGCTGAGGTGTACAGAAAGATGAAATTCAAAAAGATGGGTACACCCCATACTCTAATTCCCATGTAGCGTCCTCAATTGTACCATGTTCCCAATGAATCAACCATTGTGAAGCTTATTCTGCCAACGATGGTGTAAGTATGTGTAGCCAAGCAATTCGCCGGGGTAGCGGGGAAAACCGAATCCATTACCAATCCTAAAGGGAGAGAACCTTCAACAATAACTTTGCCGATAGTCTTTTTAAGCAAGGAGACATGAAATACCCAATATCCTACACTAAATTCAACATTCCGACAACGTTTATCAACGGTGAGTTTTATATGTGCTTGAGCTCGTGACAAATGATACATGAGCTACTTAATTGCTTCATCTCTGTCCAACAGATCTTGCATCACTGCTTCACAACAAATATCTCTCGGAACGAACTGAAAGACAGTTGGTGGGGTCTGCCATAGACTATTTCAAATGGAATAGTGTTAGTTGTGACAGACAAAATTCAGCCCAGGGAAGCCAATAGGACCAAGACTTAGGCACAGTTTTCACAGAATTGAATTTGAAGGAATCGATATATAAATTAGAAGATATATTATGTTTATGGAATGGTGTTTAAGGTTAGCAAAACATATGGTTGTGCAAGATTTTAAATCTTAATTCCATTACAAATAGTTAGGAATGATCAATCCCTTAATCCATAGACTTTGATGGAATGTAAACGAGATGTTATTCATTGTTTTTGTAATCCAATAGTTCAAACACACTATTAGCAAATTCTGATTCCTTCAAATTCCATTCAGTGAACCAAATGGGCCTTAGGTTAATCAGCGGCAAAGCATCATACATATATTTCCAAACTCCAGTTACAACCACTGTCCGGGTGGTAAGCGGAGCTGAACTTAAGCTTGCTGCCCTGCAACACAATATATCCTGCCAAAACTTTCTTAGGAACAAAGGGTCACGATCAATCAGTATAGATTTGAGGATTCTGTGAAGACAAATGACTTCTTTCTAAAAAAAAAGACGGCAAGGGTGAGGACAGTAATAGGGTGATTTAGTAATAAAGTGATGATACTCGGACAGACGATCAACCACAACCAGGACAACCTCATATCCTTTGACTTGGGTAGGCCCATGATAAAAACGATGGAGATGTCCTCTGAAACTAACGCTAATATAGGAGCCGAAGTAGAAAATTTATTGTGTTGGCAGGTGTCACAAGTTTGCACAGATTGCTTAACGGATTTAGTCAGGCCTATCCAATAACGCATGAGGCTAAACGCCGATAGGCGCGATAAAGGCCAGAGTGACCCCTGCTAGGTCTGCTATTAAACTCTTCAAGGAGTTTTGGAATTTAGGCCGAAGAAGCTGGAATAACCAAGCGGTTCTTGTGGTACAGTTTACCTTCAATGAGTGAGTATTTGGGTCGAGAAAGAGGGTTTGTAGCTAAATCCTTTTTAACTTTTTGAAGCGGGGATCAGCTTCTAACCCGTGTGATAATGCAGCACCATCTAACCACTGTGGGTAAGAAATCATGGACAAATTTCTCTTCCCATATGAATTCATATATCACATGTTAACTCATATTTTTAAACTAGGTAAAAAAACAAAATAATAATAGGATTAAAAAGTAACGAACTATAAAAAGCTCTTAATGGTACCAATAGTCAAAGTGGTGTATTGACAGGGCGTGGCCGATAGATGATTTCATAAAGCTACATTTTCAGAAATGATATTTTATTTCCTAATTATGAAATTTCATATTCATAAGTGTTGCTCGCCGAGCATTTTTTCATGGATGCATTTTCGGTCACATAGAAAAGAATTTGGAGAATTCGAAACATATGTTAATACCCAAAATCTCTAGCACGTAAAAGCTAGAGCAATGTAGCCAAGAGCCAATAACTAATCATATACCACTAGGGTCTACAAAAAATTTTGAATAATCAAGTCAGAATTTACTTTTGGAAGCTTTTTATGAGAAGCAACCTAATATACACCGTTAATGAAAGGACCGCATATTTTAAAACTAAATTTCCACCAATCATTTGCAATATACCTCAAAAATACGGGATAATTTAAATTTTCTAAAGCCATACATCAATGAATAAAACAACCACGCATTATATCAACCATAGTACACTGAATAGGTTTAAGTTTACATGTCATGTCAACTGGGGTCCCTCAAAAGCTAATACAAAATAATAGTGTCCCGATCAACAAAAGTCAACTGTCTCACACTGGATCCTTACCACTCCAACTAAAATAATAAGTCCCCACCACCATGGTAAGCGCCCAGAGAGTAACAAGATTTAAAAGAATAAAAGTACATATGTAAATATGCATGAATAGAAATGAAGCAAGAGTTCAATGATTTCCTATGTGCCCCTCATCCGAGCTAACGCCGCACCCCTCATCCGAGCTGGTGCGGGTTAAACCGTACAATCCCCTCATCCGAGCTTACGTCGGTTTAACCAAAAACTTGGCGCTAACCGACCCGACCTACACACAGTAGCGTCGGCGCCCAAATCCACATCATATAATACAAGTATGCATATTGGGAATTCACGGTTACACATGCGCATAGATTTCTAACAGAAATGTAGGATAAATATATCATGTCATAGACATAATCATAAAAATGATAATAGCATGGTAGGGTGATAAAAAATGAAGCGAATTTAACAAATATGCATAAACATATATAACTAATTATGCAGATAAATATGTTACTCACCATGATACCGATTGCCCTTCGAAGCACTACTAAAGAAATCCTGGCCAACCAATCAGAATTCACCACATCTGACTATCGACCTGATAATAAAAGTGCATCGCTTAATTGTCACTATTTAATTCGTCTAACACTAAAATTCCTTGTTTGGCCTATAATTCCAAAGTTCGTGATCTAAATCGATAATTATTTAATTATGTGACAATCTTTAAAATTAATAAAACTTTAAGTTTTAGGTTATTTAACCTATAATTATGGGTCTCCAACATATTTCGGCTAGAATGATTTTGATTAAATAAATTATAAATCGTCGTCATTTTTCTTATTCATTCCTGGAACGGTCCAACACATTACAAATCAATTTTAATATCTTATCCTAAGGACTTAGCTATTAATTTATATTATTTTATTTGGTTCTTACCAAATACTTAGCCTTTTAATATATTAGTAATGTGATCTATTTAATTAAGTAAAAAAAAAAGAGCCCACGAAAATAGTTTTTAAAAAAATCTAATTTGGTCTTGAAAACATTATAAAACAATTAAATCTACTTTGCTTATGATGGCCCACCCCCATGCTAATTCTTTTGTTATTTTTGTGTGTGTCGTGAGGGATAGCAAGAGAGACAGACAGCGGGCCGCTGCTGTTTGGCCCGGAGAAAACAGAAAAGAAATGGGCATAAGTTTATCCGGCCCACACCAAATTAAGGAGAGATCAGCAGCCCAAAACATTTCCAGCCCACCGCTTTCTTTCTCTTGTCCCCTGCTGAACCGAAACAGGAGGGAAAGGAGAAACAGGGGCAGAAATAGAGATGGCCAGAGGGGAGGGAGGCCGACTAGCCGGCGACCGGCAGCGGCAAGCTCCGGCATCCAGAACACACATACACACACCCAAAAATCATTAATTCCTATTCCATTTTATTTTAATCTCTCAACTCCAATAATCATGGAGTTTACTTCAATGGCGCAAAAACCTAGTTTTAACTATTGTAACTCATTAGAATCCACTTCTAGCAACATTTTGATGATTATTTTGACTTTTTAAAGTTTATTAGGTTGTTTCACAAAGGTTTGAGAAAACTCCATTAATGGTGTTCTTGAATCTTTAAAAAAATACTGAACTTGGTTGTAAGGATTATTACATATTTTCAGATTCTAAAGCTTAATAATTATCTATTTGCATCATTAAACAATATGTAGAACTAAGGGATAAAGAAATGGATTGAATTCATACCTAAAGAATGAAGGTGAAAACTGGGAGATGAAATTGGAAATTTAGTTCTTTGCTTTAGTTTTCACCCAAATCTTTGTTTGAAAAAAGTGTAAATTTTTCAAAGGAAAAAGTGCATTTTCCATGTTTTTGAACCAAATTTAATTATATATAATTGTGAGATATATAATTAATATTTTATGGGTATGTATTCTCCTTGAAGAGAGGATTACAACGATATAAAGAACGTCCAATACTAAGCTAAGATGAATGAGATATCGATGCTCAAAGATTAGTGTTTGATGTGGAAAATGCAAGTTAAAAGTGTGAAAACTTGTCCCACATAGGAAGAAGGACCAAACCATGAGTGGTTTATAAGGAGGAGCCTTGACAAGCATTACAAGTTACTCCAAGACAAATCTTGGGTCCAAACAGTAGCAAATCATTAAACTTGTGTGCGTCCGCATCTGCCTCGTACTTTGTAATGTATTTTTGCGTGAGCCGCGTTTATGTCTTGGACGAATCCAGAGCCGTTACAGAAATGGTTTAATGATAGAATTATTATATTTAATTATTAATAAAAACTGGTTTTTATTATTTTACAACTAAATATATTTAATTTTTTGTTACAACTCATGGTTTAATAATACAATTATTATGTTTAATTATTAATAAAAAATTGGTCTTTTTTTATTATTACAATTAAATATAATTAATTTTTTGTTACAACTCATCTCCTGTAAAAGGGATGGAGATGCAAACACCAAAACGTACTTGAAACACTTGGAAAACACTTTGCATTCTTGAAACTTTTTACACTTTAACGGCAAGACGTTGCTGCTTCCAAGAACGAAGAACACCTTCAATTCACGTGATTTTTTAGGCAAGTTGGTTACCTCCGGCAGTACACGCTGCTTTGGCTGTTGTACCCTGGGAAACAGACTTCGAATCTGTTTTAAGGGAATCGTGTCTAACACGAGACTCAGCCTTCTTTTTCATATTGTAATTTAATTTTCAGTATTGTTATTTCCTTTACTTGTAATTTTAATTTCCGTATTTTATTTATTTCTGTGTATTGTAATTTCATTTCTGAATTGTAATTCGTAATAGATTTCTTATGTTTTATAATTGGTATCGGGCACACTATTCCTACAATCTTTAGAAAGTTTTTAATTTACTGAGTTTATGAGCTCAAGTGTGTGGGTTTTTGATGTATGAAGTGGTGAAGAAGAATAAGAAGGTCAGACACATACATGAGACAAATGGGGAGGTGGTTTTGCAGAAAGGTGTAAGTCCCAAATGGGTGTTACTTCAAATATTGTTGAAAGTCAAACAAAAAAGCCATAATTTATAATAAAAAAAAATTTTAATTTGGGCAACATACTTTGGGTTATTGATTTTCAACAAGAATTTATGTTTAGTTCGATTTTACTTTTAAAATATTGCTTCAATGATATTTGATTATATTTAGTCGTAGTTTCATATTTTAAGAATTAAATTCGTATTTAACAATTATAATTGAATAACTCGTAAATTTTCATATTTGAAACATTTAAGAAAAATGCGGGCGTTACAATCACTTTCCCGTTGAATTGATCTCGTCCTCAAGATCATTTGGGTTTTGTGATAGTCTCGACATTTGATCCTACTTATTGTTTTTCATGTCTGACAAGTGTACGATATCTGAGTCTCCTAGCTTATGCTTCCTTTTCTTTTGTTTAATTTATTCTTGTAATCATGATGGTTTTGTTTACCCATATATGGGTCTCCTAGTAAGATTGAATATTTTAAGGTGTGTTTTCATCCCTTCGAGTGATTAAGTTCGATCATCATTTTCATTAATTCATTTTAGATTAATTTTTTTTGGTTTTATAGTAACTTTCTTGTTTGCCACGCCTCGTCTTTGAAATCATCGTCATCGACTTTCCCGTTAGATTAAACTATACCGGTCTCTCAGACATCATCCTCGAATAGAATCTCATCATTTATATTTGTCTAGTTTGTTTGAAATCAAATGAAATTGGTTCCATAAAGATGGAGAATTACGATTTTTTTTCATATTCTAATGATTATGTTTTCACGATCATATTAGACGACGAGTCTTTTACCAATTCTACAAAATTTCAAATTACCTCATCAGATATACCTATTTGTTAGTTGTTACAACGGAAATTTCTTTTCTGACCGAAGTTCAGTATATTTTAAGTTGTTCTCATGCATATTTTGGGTCGGATAAAGGTGCATCTCCCAGTTTCAAAATTTATTTCATTATCACTTTCATCTTATCGACAAAACAAGTTCCCTCCAACCCTTATATTAACGCTTAATTATGTCATTTCCACGTCATGGTCTGTATTAAAATCTATCTATACTATTAAAAGAGTAACTAAATGTCACATGGCATGCTCTCATTTAATTTGTCACATGTCACTCTCTCCTTTTGTCACTCCGTTTACTGATTTTATTTTTAAATTTTAAAGCAAATCAAATCTACGTAAATCTGATATGGATTAGTTTAATGACTAACTAACTTAAATTAAGCAAAATTTATTATTTATATAATTATTATATTATAAATATATATAAATATAAATTTCTAAAATTAACCCATGTATACATGGGTAATAACCTAGTAACTAATGTAGCATCACTTTCTCGTAAGTGATTTAATAGTATCATCTTACGCATTAATACTCAATATATTTTTAGCATGATTTGGCCGTAAAAATTTATATTATTAGTGTTTCTTTTTTTTCCCATTTACTTTCTTGTTCATCGATTCGCTTGCAATTACATTTTATATAAATTATTTTCATCTTTTTTTGAACGTCATGATCAACCTACATGGATTGATTTTGTGATAATATGGTTTGTTAATTTAGGGATTCATTTATAATCATTGTGCTTGCATTCATAGCAATTTCTCATTTCATGATTAGTCGATTTAATAACCAAGACTCTTCATTTCACTCGATCACGACCTTATACAAATCTGACACATGTTTAATGTTTGTGTATGGTCACTCGTTATAATTTTCATCCCATTAATCTGGAACCCACCTCATCATCATGTTATCTTGTTACTCCAAATTTTTAAACTTGTAAGTTTTTATAACCCAATTTCTTAGTATAAGAACTCCATTACACTAATTAGGTTTGCCCCCAATTCGAATTACACCTTTAATTTATATTATTTTCGTTGTTCCTCACACAATCTTTCGTTAAGCCGAGTTAAATGCTCAATTCGTGACATCGTTTATTATACATTTATTGTTTATTTCGTGCTGCAATGTAATTTATTTCTTGCAATTTACAATGTATCTCTTTTGTCATCACGATTTTGATATAGCGTATGTTACTTTACCATGAGGTATCTTTATGTTATTATTGTAATCTCATATTTATATCATTTGACCGCATGGAAAAAAATTTTATCTACATTCATGAACAATGGTTCTCCTTCTTCGTTATCTAGTGATCACATCCATTCTTTACGAATTATTTTATGACTCTTATTAATTTCAATTAGGTTAGACAATCTTGAGATGTTTTATATGTGTCCTTATGACTCATATTAGTTTTCCATTATATCTTTTATGGTCACTACACAATTATTTCTTTCTACTCGTAACTTATTTTTTGTATTCACCTAGAAAGGTTTTCCAGTCGCTATTTCATCTTTCTCCGTAATTATATTCGACTCCAATTGGTCTAAAATTATGAGTTAAGCTGTCTCACACTCCTCGTATCAAGACGTCTCAATCATAGTTTCATACTGTTAACCTCTCATTTATTTCGTTACCTTCCTTTATAATGCTAAACTCATTTCATTGTAATTTCCCTTTATTAATATTTAATTGTATTTTCATTAGGTATCGTATGTTATATCAATAATTAAGTCACCTTAAATTTACCTTTGATATGTATCTCATTCGTAAGACGTTTTAGGTTTCTTTCCTAAAATCTATATCGTTTGTTCATCAATTTGTCATAATCAACTTATTGATTATTTAAAAAAAACATTCGAGTCAGGATCGCATGACTCACACGTCTCGCACATCGAAACTCTATAAAAATCGGCCCACTTTTGGTTTTATATTCATAAAATTATTTATGATTCTTAGGATTCACAATCGTTATTCCATTACATTGGGTTATAGTAACTAAATAATTATGATTCATTAATTTCAAGGTTTATCACATTGGTACTGCATCAAATTATCGATACTGAGTAGTGATACTCATAATGTTAGATTTAATAGCATTAATTACTACTAATCTTGTTATATCAGCTTCTCACATTGTAACTAATGTGGTGTCACTTTCTCGTTTGATTCACCATATACCTTTTTAAATTGTCACAATGTAGATCATTCAGTGAGTTTGTCAGATTTTCTTAATTGCGCACAATACAACTACCAAGAAGGAATGAGTACTACCGTCTAAGGGCAGTATCAGAACATAACATAAAACAGACACTCTTATACGAGACTCACATTATAATACATAAGACAAGTCATTAAACTTGCACCATGTACGTAAAACAGTCTTGTAATGAATGAGTACAAAGACAAGTCAAAAACTTACGTGAATGTATTTAGAAACGAAAGCGCCCTCATGACTATCTTTCGTGTCACACACAGTAACACCGATAACACGATAATACGCGGTCACGAGCTCATGACAATGAATTAAAGGGGAGTGATGAATTGATACACTGACGGTGACAAAATGTAAGAAACCATGCTATAACAAAACTTGAATCACGAAAATGTGCGAAATTGGTATCATATATGTGTGTCACTAAGAAGGATCTGACAATATTTTTTTATTTAAATCGCAGGATAATGTTTTTTCATATCAACTCCGGATACATATATTATTATATAAGTTTCTTTCTTGATCATCGATTCTTACATGTGTATTAGTTATATATTGATCTCGATTGACGACTCATGCAAATGCAAACCTCTCTGTAATCTTTCTTTAACTTTAGTTATACTAGATAAGGTACTAGTAGTGTTACTAAATTTTAAAACGGGTATTATAATTTATTTTTAGAATTTATTTACACGACATCAAGACCTACCATCAGTTTGTTTCTCCATTTCCTGATACATTGTTGTTAGAAATGTGGTAATTGATGTCTTACAAACATACTTTGACTTACCTAATTGACGGTAACTTAACATTTATAATACTAAGTTTTCAATTAATTTATTCATATTTGCATATTTATCATTCTCGATTCAAGTTATTTTTATTTCATTCGGTAGTTAGTAAGGAGATATTTATAGTTATAACACAGTACTTATATCCTATTCCATCTCTACCCAAAATCCTATGGGTTCCCACAATGTATTATCCCGTATAAATCATAACTTATTCTAACAGTGATCACGCAATCCTACGGTTAATTTAATTTTTTCTAAATTCATACATCAATGAATAAAACAACCACGCATTACATCAACCAGAGTATGCTGAATATGTTTAAGTTTACATGTCATGTCAACTAGGGTACTACCCGACCCTCAATAGCTAATACAATATAATAGCGTCCCGATCAACAAAAGTCAACTGTCTCACACTGGATCCTTACGCTTATCCACTCCACCTGAAATAATAAGTCCCCACCACAGGGGTAAGCCGTCGCCCAGAGAGTACCAAGATTTAAAAGCATAAAAGTACATATGTAAATATTCATGAATGAAAATGAAGCAAGAGTTCAATAATTTCCTACGCGCCCCTTATCCGAGCTGACGCCGCACCCCTCATCCGAGCTGGTGCTGGTTAAACCGTACAATCCCCTCATCCGAGCTGGCGCCCATTTAACAAAAAAAACTTGGGGCTAACCGACCCGACCTACACACAG
Organism: Centrapalus pauciflorus; assembly: GCA_020465985.1. Taxonomy (NCBI): domain Eukaryota; kingdom Viridiplantae; phylum Streptophyta; class Magnoliopsida; order Asterales; family Asteraceae; genus Centrapalus; species Centrapalus pauciflorus. Next base: position 385,434 of record JAANYP010000849.1, on the reverse strand, counting down.
TAGCGTTGGCGCCCAAATCCACATCATATAATACAAGTATGCATACAGGGAATTCACGGTTACACATGCGCATAGATTTCTAACAGAAAGGTAAGATAAATATATCATGTGATAGACATAATCATAAAAATGATAATAGCATGGTAGGGTGATAAAAAATGAAGCGAATATAACAAATATGTATAAACACATATCACTAATTATGCAAATAAATCTGTTACTCACCATGATACCGATTGCCGTACGAAGCACTACTAAAGAAATCCTGGCCAACCAAAATATCAGAATTCACCACATCTTACTATCGACCTGATAATAAAAGTGCATCGCTTAATTGTCACTATTTAATTCGTCTAACACTAAAATTCATTGATTGGCCTATAATTCCAAAGTTGGTGATCTAAATCGATAATTGTTTAATTATGTGAAAAATCTTTAAAATTAATAAAAATTTAAGTTTTAGGTTATTTAGCCTATAATAATTGGTCTCGAACCTATTTCGGCTAGAATGATTTTGATTAAATAAATTATAAATCATCGTCATTTTTTTATTCATTCCTGTAACGGTCCAACACATTACAAATCAATTTTAATATATTATCCTAAGGACTTAGCTATTAATTTATGTTATTTTACTTGATTCTTACCAAATACTTAGCCTTTTAATATATTAGTAATGTGATCTATTTAATTAAGTAAAAAAAAAAAGAGCCCACGAAAATAGTTTTAAAAAAATCTAATTTGGTCTTGAAAACATTATAAAACAATTAAATCTACTTTGCTTATGATGGCCCACCCCAATGCTAATTCTTTTGTTATTTTTGTATGTGTCGTGACCGATAGCAAGAGAGGCAGACAGCGGGCCGCTGCTGTTTGGCCCAGAGAAAACACAAAAGAAATGGGCTTAAGCTTATCCAGCCCACACCAAATTAAGGAGAGATCAACAGCCCAAAGCATTTCCAGCCCACCACTTTCTTTCTCTTGTCCGCTGCTGAACCGAAACGGGAGGGAAAGAAGAAACAGAGGCAGATATTAGAGACGGCCAGAGGGGAAGGAGGCCGACTAGACGGCGGCGGCAAGCTCCGACGTCCACAACACACGTACAGACACCCAAAAATCATTGATTCCTATTCCATATTATTTTAATCTCTCAACTCCAAAAATCATGGAGTTTACTTCAATGGCGCAAAAACTTACTTTTAACTATTGTAACTCATTAGAAATCCATTTCTAGCAACATTTTGATGATTATTTTGACTTTTTAAAGTGTATTAGGTTGTTTCACAAATGTTTGAGAAAACTCCATTAATGGTGTCCTTGAATCTTTAAAAAAATACTGAACTTGGTTGTAAGGATTATTACATATTTTCAGATTCTAAAGCTTAATAATTATCTATTTGCATCATTAAACAATATGTAGAACAAAAGGTTAAAGAAATGGATTGAATTCATACCTTAAGAATGAATGTGAAAATTGAGAGATGAAAATGGAAATTTAGTTCTTTGCTTTAGTTTTCACCCAAATCTTTAAAAAGTTTTTAATCTATTGAGTTTATGAGCTCAAGTGTGTGGGTTTTTGATGTATGAAGTGGTGAAGAAGAATAAAAAGGCCAAACACATACATGAGACAAATGGGGAGGTGGTTTTGCAGATTGGTGTAAGACCCAAATGGGTTTTACATCAATATTGTTGAAAGTCAAAGAAGCCATAACTTATAACAAAAAAATTTTAAATGTGGGCAACATATATTGATTTTCAACAAGAATTTACGTTTAGTTCGATTTTACTTTTAAAATATTGCTTCAACGATATTTGATTATATTTAGTCGTAGTTTCATATTTTAAGAATGAAATTCGTATTTAACAATTATAATTGAATAACTCGTAAATTCTCGTATTTGAAACATCTAAAAAAAATGCGGGCATTACAATTAACCTACTTGAACCCAAAACCATTTTGTTGGGAAATCACTAGGTCAAAGCCCCTTTGATAAACATATCTTGTTTCTTTAATTACCACTTCTCCCACCGCAATGATGTCACCAATAGTCTTTGCATGAACAACTACCACCCTCAAAACAATGAAATCTACTAGAATCTCTAATAATAATTTTCCTACTAACAAGTTTGGAGATGTATTTAATCGCTGTATGACAATCAACACAAGTCCTCAAATTCTTAAATACTTTTATTGGTGTTCCTGGTGGAGTAGCAAGAATTGCAAACGCAATAGCGAGCTTCTCACTGTGGTATGACAAGTTATGCTCCTTTTGCTCCTCTTCAACATCATGAAGCACATAATCTGTCTTGGGGACATACCCTTCTTCCCTCATCTTCTTTTGCAACTCCTCTAAAAACTCATGAATTTCCTTCGATCTTGGGTGGGATGTATCTCCCATCAAGAATGTATAGACTTTTCTCTTAATTTCAGTCCAACTGCGTCCTGGTTTCTTCACTACTCGATTAACATCCATCATCTTTCGGACTTCTGCCACTTGATCCCATTTACCAGCAGCGGCATAAATGTTGGAGAGGGTGACATACGTGGCTGCATTCTCAGGCTCTATCTTGAACAATGCTTTGGCTGCTCGCTTTGCCAAATCGAGATTGCCATGAATTCTACAGCCAGCAAGTAGAGAAGCCCACAAAAACTTGTCCGGTTTCATGGGCATTTTCTTTATCTTTTCTTCAGCTTCACCAAATCTGCCAGATCGACTAAGCAGATCAACGACACATGCATAGTGATCAACAGTATAGGTCAACCCATGTTTTTCTTTTATGGAATTAAAATATTCAAGCCCTTTATCAACCAAGCCTGAGTGTGTACAAGCCGAAAGAACCCCAACAAATGTAATGTGATCAGGCTTAGTTCCGGACTCAAGTAGTGACTCGAATAACTTTATAGCTTCCTCAGGTTGGCCATTCTGAGCATACCCATTGATCAGGGACGTCCATGTAGCTAAATCTGGTTTTGTTATCCATTTAAAGACCCTATCCGCAGCATCGACATTTCCGCACTTGCAATACATATGAACAAGGGCACTTGCTGCAAAAGAAGATTGGTTAAACCCAATACGTGCCATATACGCATGTACTTGTCTACCTATACTTTCTATGTTATCATTTGCACATGCATTTAATATCCCAGCAAATGTAAATTCATTAGGTCTGTTCCCACATTTCAACAACTCCGAGAACAGTAGAAATCCTTCTTCCCTCCTCCCATGCTTGAAATATCGATCGGTCATTGCTGTCCAAGTAACAACATCTCGATCTGATGTCTTATCGAATATGTGTCTAGCTTCATCCAAACTCCCACATTTCCCATACATATCGGACAAGGCACTCCGAACAACTGCATCAGAATCTATACCTGTGCGCACAATATGACCATGAATTTCCTTACCAATATTTAAACGTTGAGTTGCAGCAGAAGCTGCTAGCGCACTACAAACAGTGAACTTATTACACTTAACATCGTGGTCGTTTAGCATTGTTCTACACAACTCTAATGCATCGTTGGGCAAACCATGACGAACATATCCTGAAATAATTGCAGTCCAAGAAAAATTGTCCCTTTCAGGCATTGCATCAAACAGGTGCCTTGCATCCTTGAGACGTCCCGCTTTTGTATACCCAGATACCATAGTGTTCCAAGAACACACATCCTTCTCTAGCATTTCATCAAACACAATACGTGCATCCCCAATATTCCCACATTTACAGTAGCAATCGATAATTCGATTAAAACTGGATACCCCAAGCAAAAAACCAAATCTTTTCATATGGTCATGGATCCTTTTGGTACCTTCCAGGGATTTCTCTTGAGCACAAAGTTGAAGAAGATTAGAATATACTAATGGAGAGGGACGTTCAATACGATCAAGTACTTGAATTGCTTCTGTTAAACGGTATCGATCACATAAATTAATAAGAGCTTCTTCATGTTCATTTTCTCGGTATAATCTTTTTACGAGATTTTCTTTACTGTTCTGAGATTTGAAGAAAGTTTTTTCAAGATTTGGGGTTCCTGAAAAGGTTTTAGAAGAAGATGAAGAACTAGAGATAGCTTGTTTAGAATGGCTGTTTAGAGCTTGAAAATGGCGTCTCATGGACCTCATGAGTCTGGAATCAGACGTTGCCTAAACCTGTAAAACAATGGTGTGTAGATCAGAGAAAAAGCCTGGATAAGTGTGTTCGTTCATAGAAGAGTGGTCAGTTTTTAGATTTATTTAGGGTTAACTTAAGGGTTGTTACATGCATCACTTTTGTTAACCGACAACCCTTTCAAAACTTATAATATCATGTATACTCAACCTAAAATTTTAATATCGTATGTATCCTTCGTAAACATCATAATATCATATATATATACCCAATTTTAACAATTAATATCACATATATTTATCTTAAACAACACTAATATCATATATACCCAAATTCGTTAATTTAATTATTTTTAAAACATTTAAAACTCATAATTAATATTTCTTATTAAATAATATTATACCCTTGCTCATTTCTTCTTTCAACTACTAAACTTCAAAATATCATATTTATCCCTTAAATTAAAATATCATATCACTTTTAATAATTTTTATATAATTTATTTTAGTAAACTTTACTAAATAAATTCTTCAAACTAAAACAAGTTAACATTAAAAATAAATATAAAAAATTGTATCATGTTTTTGCTCGTTTTTAATCAAATCGTATCATCTTATTATATTTTCTTATTTTTTTTCTACAGTAATCTATATACAATTAACTGATTACATATTATATTCTTTCAACAATTATTTAAATCAAGATAACGGGGGCAAAAAGGTTACTTTAGCTTGAAACTATACCAAATGGAAAACATTGCAATTTTCATGGGTAGGAAAAATTATAAAGGTGGGCGCTTATTATGGAACAGAGCAAGTAACGATTTATGGATTTACATTTGTAACTTACAATGATGATTAGGACTCATGAATATAAAACATTATGCAAAATGCCATATAGACATAAAGTACATAACCACTCTAGATATTCCACCAAAAAACCATGTATTCAACATATACAAATTGGTAATCTGATTTTATTTTAGTTATGTACTGATTCATTTTTTTGGGATACCATGTTATTTTACACATCATCACGAATATTTATCATCTTCCCCTTCCGATCTGTATAGATTTTGGAACGTCATGTTATCAATAAAACTAATTGTTGAAAGAACATAATATGTAATCAGTTAATTGTATATAGATTACTGTAGGAAAAAAAACAAATAAGAAAATATAATAAGAGATACGATTTGATTAAAAACGAGCAAAAACATGATACAATTTTTTTATATTTATTTTTAATGTTAATTTGTTTTAGTTTGAAAAATTTATTTAGTAAAGTTTCCTAAATAAATTATATAAAATTATTAAAAGTGATATGATATTTTAATTTAAGTTAGATAAATATGATATTTTGAAGTTTAGTAGTTGAAAGAAGAAATGAGTAAGGGTATAATGGTCATTATTTAATAAGCAATATTAATTATGAGTTTTAAATGTTTTAAAAATAATTAAATTAATGAATTTGGGTATATATGATATTAGTGATGTTTAAGAGGGATATATGTGATATTAATAATTAAAATTGGGTATATATAATATTATGATGTTTAGGAGGGATATATATGATATTAAAATTTTAGGTTGAGTATATATGATATATTGAAGTTTTGGAGGGGTATATATGAAATTCTGTAAATTACCAAGAAACTTAACATAAAAAACATTAATTGACAATAAAGATGATGTAAAATTTTTTAGGCCAAGAAAAGTAGCATAAAATTCAATTTTGACGAAAAAGGTTATCGATTACCAATTAAGAATTTAAAATTTTAATTTTATGGTACCATAGACGTGGTACATTTAATTATCTTTCTTGTCCTAAAATTTGAATTTCATGTCTTTTCTCGATCAAAATACAATTTTTCGTTATCTTTCTCAGTCTAAAAAATTTTACAATACCTTTATTGTCAAATTTTATATTTTTATATTATCTTCCATGATAATTTTCCCTTTATTAAATACATCCTATACTCATCACATCATAAATGATTACAAAATTAAAGAAAAAATCGCATCATGAAGATGTACATCTATGAATATAATTAACCGGTGTAACAATTATTATCATTTAGGCCATCGTAGGAGTTGAAACATGACGGCTCTTTTTAAAATGACACTTCATAATAGGGTCTTACTTTCTACTCCACGTCTATGGTCGACTTATATACAGTGTGTGGTTGTAGGTGTGCTTTGGGACTTGTGGAAAGGAGATGAGGTGAGGGATGAGTTGTGAGAGATGACATGACATTTATTGTAATGATGAAAATGGTTGAAATTTATAAAAGAAAAACTCACCATGATAAGAGGACATTTATACGACTCAACCTCCTTTGCACCTTTTTTCACTTTACTTTTTTTCTTTTCTCAATTGTTTTAGATTATTGAATATTTTTTTAAAATCTAGTAAAAATGAATTTAATTGTTTTAGATTTTTATTAAACTAAAATGTAAACATGTAGTTTTAATTACTTTTAATTATAAAATTAATATAAGTTAATTAGGGAGCGAGAATGTTGTATTATTGTTTGTATAAAGGTTAGTATCTTTTTTTTGAGCAATAAATAGATAATAATGAATAAAATAACAACATATATTTTTTTACTTCAATAAAATATTAATAAAATAACAAGTAGACTAAAATTGAAATTGCATATAAAAGTGTTAAATAAATAAAAACCAAAGATAAAAATATGTTGCATTATTAAACTAATATTTAAAAAATCATGAAACAAAATCGGGACAGATATAATTATTAAACGACAAACATTTTTTCGTTACATTAAATTCACAAAATATAGAAAACTAACACATTATCATTCCAATGGTATGACATTAAAATCAACATTTGTGACACCCTTGCCACATTAACCACCAATTACCATTAAACCCCAGGATTAATCACCAACATACAAATTACATAATGATCTGATAGCTTAAATTACGGTGCGGAAGCAATAAAATACGAAAATAAAATAATACAAGTTCGCCATACACCCTACGGTGCTACATAGGTTCCACGTCTAAGTCTACAATCTCAAAAGTATTACATCATCCCTAAATTTATTACAACAGTAAATCCATAAACCAAATACCAAGTCAAACAGTAGAAATCTTCAAATACTTCAACAAACGTCCTAGCTAGATGGTCCCGCAGCGGATTTCCCTTTTCCTGTAAAAAGTCAACAACTGAGGGGTAAGCGAATTGCTTAGTGAATACCAAATGATTTTTACACATTCTGCAAATCCTTATGATGCACCTAAGGAGTAACCGCGGTAACACATACCGTATACTCCACACGTACCCAAGGTACGCAAACCTGAGCCCGCAGCCCCTTCGAGCTGACACTCGGCATAAAGAAACCAACCATCTGAGGCAGACATAACATCGGGGATGACCTACTGTCTATCCTGACCACAGAGGTGTCAAACTCTTGGTCATATAGCACAGTAACATCAGAGTACAGATGCGACCACGCAGGTCCATCGACAGGATGCACAACAAAACGAAAGGACATGCAACAAGTATGAATGTGCATCAATTTATACGCTAGTTAGTAGAGTGTCAAACGAAAATGAAACAACATGCCTCAGCAGGCAATAGCAAACATAAAGCAGATGCAGACATGTTTAAAATCAAAGGTACTCACAGTGGGTGCGTTATTAATCTTTAAGCAATATTATTTCTCCCTGGAATTTCAACCGGATCCACAAAGTACCCCACTGTGGGTTAAACAACACCACAAGGGACCTGTTACATTTCCATAATAAAATCATATTATACACATGTTCCTCAACAAATGTACATCAAGTTGCACAATTTAAAAGTGTTACAACATTTGGATCCGTCATCCGAAATTCACATTTTAAACCGTTATTCGAGATGTTATTATTCCCAATTAACCCTGCATTATTTGCCTTATTATAATACCAAAATATCCCAAAAGTGTTATTAATTAACCATAAATTCGGGTTCTTTTAAACCCATCCGAATTACCCAAGAAACATAGAGAACTCGCCGAGTAGGACAGGAACTCGCCGAGTTCCTATCCGAATTCCGGACCCTTCACTCAATTTCGGACACATCCGAATTGGGTTGACCCATCCGAATTCGGGTCCATCCGAGTTCGGTTCTTAATTTGATTTCGGTCCAATATAATTTCGGGTCTCATCCGAATTCGGGTCCCAACCGAATCCGGATCCAACACTTATGAATTTTTGAAGATTTATTCAAAATGTTCTTGAGAACTCGCCGAGTTCCTCCTGAACTCGCCGAATTCACATGCAGGTTTTGCCTTCGAAACTTACGGATTTTCACTAATAATTTCCAAATTCAATTTATAGCAACATGCAATCAATCCTAATGTTTTATTAACATTATTGGGGTATTTTTACATCATTTTCCCCACTCGTAACACACTAATTCGTCCAGATTGGACCAAAAATGAACAAAAACCTCAAGAACACCAAAAACTTACAAAAGTTAAGATTTCTAACCTTTTAGGACAATTTATCCAACGATTCTTGTTTCTGGAGCTTCAGTGATGCTCAATTGATGATTCCCAACTAATATAACAAACATGCAACCACATTTTTCTCAGATTTTAAAATCCGATGTTTATGCATTTTATCCTCAAAATGAAAACCCCAAGTTGATAGATCATATTCTTACCTTAATTCTACTTATTCTTGAATATATGAAGCTTTAATCCACGAATTTAGCTCCACAATTTCGATCCAGCAGAGAGATTCTAGAGAGAGATGGAGAGTTCTTGAGTTTGGAATGGTGAAATGAAACCATTTGAAAGAAATGAGTCTTTTATTTTCACACTTTCGGGTTTTGACACAATTAGCCCCTCAACTTATCTTATCCCACTAAATACTGATTTTACCTTAGTTTTATCATCACCAACAATTATAAATCATAATACTCCATAATAATAATTCAAAACTCTCAAATTTCTTAATTTCTTAAAATAGCAACCAATTTTTTTTAAATATCCGGATACATAATTATCTTTCGTAATCCAACTTAATACAAAATTTCACTTAATTATCCAATTACAATAAATTAAATCCGAGGATGTTACAGCATGGGCTCCACCACGCTCAAACTTCGTCCTCGAAGTTATTTGAATTCAAAATAATGATTATACTTCATTAACACACCTACCTTAAGTGATTCGTCTCATGTTTATGCTTCCAACATATAATTATCATCTCAATTTCTCTGTTTCTTAACTTTATTACTTTAATACTTAGAACACATTTCTTGCTTCTCATCATATAAAAATCTTTCATCACTCTCTAATTCGATCTAATCAACCCAATCTTTATTCTCAGTTGTGAAGATCTCATACAGCTTCTCACATGAATCACCAAGTGCATTCTCGATATTTCCTCTTTGATAATTTCCAAATGACACAACTGATTCCCAACTTTTCTGTTATTCAAATTGAACCAACACATCTTGGTGTCAACTTGTCTCTTTTTACAGATCAAGTTTCAACCCCCATCGGTGATGCTTTCAACTACACTCAATTATTCGTCTTATACTGATCGGTTTATAGCTATCACCATGGTAACATTTTTGTGATAATACAGACATAACAATCAGAGTTCCTTCGATTTCTTTCCAACATGTAGGACTTCTACATTTCTTTGCGTGCAAAACTTTAAACATGGTCTTCTTTACTTTATCATGATAACTAGTGTTATACGAAATTCCCATCTAATCCATTGATCTTTTCAGTTTATACTTAAATCCAAAATACATTATATTGTCATATATGCTTATATGAAAATAATCAATCCATTCTGATCTTCTATCGGTTGCTGATAAGTTTTACGCGTAGTGCATGTTGATGTCGCATTTCTCTTACATTTCGGTAGATGCATGAAAATACGAACAACAAGTTATTAGAGAAACTCCAGGGATCAATTCAACATATAAGACTACTTATTCAATCATTAAAGTACAATCATGATACACATGATCTACTTTAACTAATGTGTTACTAAGTAATTTCAACATCAATCACAACCTTTTTAAGCTTAAAATAATCAACACAATATACCTTACCATTTCCTTTTTAATACAAGTTGATGCTATTTTGCTTTATGATAACCATTACAAGTTGTTAATAATCCTTCAATTAGTTCCCATTCTTTAACCTATTATACTCAATCTTAATCTTTATTACAACTTCGTTCATAAATTCCCGAATATTTATAGCATCTTTTCCAATTCAAGGCTTCAAAATCCATTTTGGTTATTCATCTAATGCCTATTTATATACTCGAGTGTTCTCATTCACAAACATAATCATACCTATATTAGTAATATCATTCCATAACACTTAAGCTCATGTTATCCTCAAAATCATAAAACTTCGATGAAGTATTACATATAGAACCCTAAAGTACTCTTCTAAAAGGGCCCATTTTCCCACAATTATAACAAACATCGGTTTTCCTTGGCATTTTTCATTCCTATGTCCAGATTGTTTACAATGTCGACATCTTCTACATCTATTACGTTAAATTCACTAAATGCGATCGAAATCAGGTCCAAATTGAAGACCACATCTTCATTTACTAAGATGCTGTTACGATATACGTGATCTACTTTGACTTGAGTGTTGCTAGCAGTTTCATGTCAAATATAACAAATAACTTAAACAGCGTCCTGATAAGTCGTTATGCAAAAACCGTAGACATTAAAGATCTATTGACATCAGAATCAAACATCACTATTGCAAGCAAAGAGTTAACTATAAACTTACCCGTAATCACCTCCGGGTTTTCCCTAGATTCCTCCACGATAATCTGAAATGCACTAGCCTGTCCCCTTTGTGGTTGGTTCCGGCGGTTGACTGAACCACCACTTGATCCTCCAGATGATCGAGTCGAAGATGGAGCAACTGCTGTTGGAGTATTCATTCGACAATTCCTGCTATAGGGCCCCCATACACCACATTTATGGCAGGCATCCGATTTCCGAGGGCATTCATTATGGTAGTGGCCCAATTCTCCACAGCAGAAACATGCACGACCATTAATACACTTACCGAAATGTTCCAAATGGCATCTATTACAGTACTGCGGCTCAGTGTTGATGGAGTACGCACGGGCACGACCAGAGGAACCAAATTGGCGACGGTAAGATTGTTGCGGCGAATACTGCGATGCTCGTGAAGAATCAGCGAAGCCTCCTTCGCGTTGACGTTTCGGTGGTGAAGGTTGAGTTGGGTTAGCTGAAGCAGCAGCAGACCCCATTACATACCCAGACATACTCAGAATTTGTTCCACATTTCTGGCGGCTTCTAGCAAACTAGCAAATGTGGGGTAGCGTACGTTGCTCATCACCCTTCGAATTTCCAAATCAAGACCAACCTCAAATCGGGTCACTTTTATTTCTTCTGTATCGATCTGATGAGGTGCAAATAAACTTAGCCTCGTGAACTCTACCGCATACTGTGATACAGACTTAGTCCCCTGAATCAATGTCATGAACTTGGCCTCAAGTCTTCGGTGTTCATCAGCCGGACAATATTGCTGAGTGAAAACTTCAGTGAACTCAGCCCATGTCATCGCGGAGACATCCTCCAAGGTTAAGGCGTTAACCATGGAATTCCACCACATGACCGCGTCTTTGGTGAACATTGCGGTAGCGAACCGGACCATATCCTTCTCAGTACAATCGCTGATTCGAAATGTCCGTTCTGTGGCTGTTATCCATTCCAAAGCGGCAACAGCATCACCCAGTCCATTGAACTCGACTGCTCCATTTCCTTTAAAGTCCTTGAAACGACAACCCCTGGGCTTATTAGATGACCCAGTGTTGTCATCTTGCTCGTCATTGTTTCCCCCTCTTTCCTTATTCTTTCTCTTGTCTTCTCTCCGCTTAGCTTCGGCCTCATCTCGAGCCCGAAACTCGTCCTGAATCATCTGATTTTGCTCAGCCATCAAGGCTAGCATCATTTCCCTTGTTTCCTCTGGTGTCATTCCTCCTCCAGACATTAATAGAAATATGAAACATATAACTTATTTAGTAACATGTCATTAATTTAAAGACACCACCCAATTGTCCCGTATGATAGTCAATCTCTTATGATTACTAGATCGTAACCTATCTTAGTTCAGATCATCACTTAAACCACTACATATCATAACTTAATGTTTGAGACCAAGACCTCACGGACACTTGAATCTCAAACTACTGCTCTGATACCATAAGCTGTGACACCCTTGCCACATTAACCACCAATTACCATTAAACCCCAGGATTAATCACCAACATACAAATTACATAATGATCTGATAGCTTAAATTACGGTGCGGAAGCAATAAAATACGAAAATAAAATAATACAAGTTCGCCATACACCCTACGGTGCTACATAGGTTCCACGTCTAAGTCTACAATCTCAAAAGTATTACATCATCCCTAAATTTATTACAACAGTAAATCCATAAACCAAATACCAAGTCAAACAGTAGAAATCTTCAAATACTTCAACAAACGTCCTAGCTAGATGGTCCCGCAGCGGATTTCCCTTTTCCTGTAAAAAGTCAACAACTGAGGGGTAAGCGAATTGCTTAGTGAATACCAAATGATTTTTACACATTCTGCAAATCCTTATGATGCACCTAAGGAGTAACCGCGGTAACACATACCGTATACTCCACACGTACCCAAGGTACGCAAACCTGAGCCCGCAGCCCCTTCGAGCTGACACTCGGCATAAAGAAACCAACCATCTGAGGCAGACATAACATCGGGGATGACCTACTGTCTATCCTGACCACAGAGGTGTCAAACTCTTGGTCATATAGCACAGTAACATCAGAGTACAGATGCGACCACGCAGGTCCATCGACAGGATGCACAACAAAACGAAAGGACATGCAACAAGTATGAATGTGCATCAATTTATACGCTAGTTAGTAGAGTGTCAAACGAAAATGAAACAACATGCCTCAGCAGGCAATAGCAAACATAAAGCAGATGCAGACATGTTTAAAATCAAAGGTACTCACAGTGGGTGCGTTATTAATCTTTAAGCAATATTATTTCTCCCTGGAATTTCAACCGGATCCACAAAGTACCCCACTGTGGGTTAAACAACACCACAAGGGACCTGTTACATTTCCATAATAAAATCATATTATACACATGTTCCTCAACAAATGTACATCAAGTTGCACAATTTAAAAGTGTTACAACATTTGGATCCGTCATCCGAAATTCACATTTTAAACCGTTATTCGAGATGTTATTATTCCCAATTAACCCTGCATTATTTGCCTTATTATAATACCAAAATATCCCAAAAGTGTTATTAATTAACCATAAATTCGGGTTCTTTTAAACCCATCCGAATTACCCAAGAAACATAGAGAACTCGCCGAGTAGGACAGGAACTCGCCGAGTTCCTATCCGAATTCCGGACCCTTCACTCAATTTCGGACACATCCGAATTGGGTTGACCCATCCGAATTCGGGTCCATCCGAGTTCGGTTCTTAATTTGATTTCGGTCCAATATAATTTCGGGTCTCATCCGAATTCGGGTCCCAACCGAATCCGGATCCAACACTTATGAATTTTTGAAGATTTATTCAAAATGTTCTTGAGAACTCGCCGAGTTCCTCCTGAACTCGCCGAATTCACATGCAGGTTTTGCCTTCGAAACTTACGGATTTTCACTAATAATTTCCAAATTCAATTTATAGCAACATGCAATCAATCCTAATGTTTTATTAACATTATTGGGGTATTTTTACATCATTTTCCCCACTCGTAACACACTAATTCGTCCAGATTGGACCAAAAATGAACAAAAACCTCAAGAACACCAAAAACTTACAAAAGTTAAGATTTCTAACCTTTTTAGGACAATTTATCCAACGATTCTTGTTTCTGGAGCTTCAGTGATGCTCAATTGATGATTCCCAACTAATATAACAAACATGCAACCACATTTTTCTCAGATTTTAAAATCCGATTTTTATGCATTTTATCCTCAAAATGAAAACCCCAAGTTGATAGATGATATTGTCTCATTTATTCATATAATTATTCAACAATATCATTCTTTTTATGCGTTTAAACTTATAAGGTTTGATGCTAAAAGTTCATTTTCTTGTCATTTTTTTATTTGCAGGTTTAATTGGGTACAATACAAGAAAATAAGATGATTATGTGGGCTTAAAGTGAAAAATATGAGAGCATGCAAGCGGGTCCAAATAAAGTTCAAGATTTAAGCCTCTCCAAGTCCAATACCCGACGGGCCCAAAATCCATAAAATAATTTAGGGTTTTGGAGAGATTTATTGGGATTTTTATTTAAAAAGGGAACCGGGAGAGGAGAAAGGGATACTTTAATTTTCTTTATTTTTTTTTCTTTACTCCTGCTGGGCGGCGCAGAAGAGAAGAAGACTTCAACATTCATATTCTTATTTGTCTCTGGTTGGTGGAGCAAGGAAAAGGAAAACAAAAGCATTCAACCATTTATATTAATTGTTTTTTTTTTCTTTTGCTGATTGGCAGCGTAAAAAAGAGGTGAACATTCTTATAATTTTCCTTTGGTCTATTTTTCTTGGAATTGCTGTGCGCAGAAGAAACTCATGTCCACATATATTAATTGATTTAATTATCTATTTTTGTTTCTTCTTCTTGGTGGATTCTTGAAGCATTGTTGGAAACTCTTTATTTCTTTTCTAAAGAAAATTAATTAATTAATCATGTTTACTTTTATTATTAATTTATTATCGTTAGTTATTAATTTAATTATGGGCTAAGTTTATTGTATTTGTCATTGATGAACGAACCCTAGATTTAGGTTTAGTTTTTATTATTGATTGAGTTTTGTTTATGCCTAGTCGTGAACCTTGAATTATTTATCTTAATAATTATTGAGTAGTTTACTATTACATTGTGTCATGTTCTGAAATTATGACGTGCACGTGTAATTAGTTTTATCTTATCGTTTGCTTGTTCTGAAATTATGACGGTTGCATGCGGTTAGGGTAATCAATTATTCTGAAATTATGATAGTTGAAATTGCTTCTCTAATAACCCAGATAAAAGTTTGAGTTCAATTCACTAATAACGAAAGTTAACGTGTTTTGAATAGATTAGGTTATAATCGGATTAGTAGGGTTGATGGTCTATGTTAGCTCGAAATTTCTTAAAAACTCTATCAATCAATTGCACTTTTAAAAACGAATCAAATCTAGGGGGAGTGATTCAATGATAAATACATTTTAGTTATTTGACTCTATTCTCTTAATTAGTTAATTCATAGTCGTTTTAAATTTTCGTTAGTTACTATTAATTGTCATTTTAATTTAAGTAATTTTTTTTTGCCGTGTCAACGGTATCCAAAAAAAATCTAAAAACAAAACCCTCTTTTACTCGTTTGCATTTTGTCCATTTTATTTTTGCTAGAATAATTTTAGTTGGTATAAATTGCATTTTCCGTTCCCTGTGGAGACGATCCTGGTCTTACCAGCTTATTGTTATACGATCGGGTACACTTGCCCGAGAGTTTATCGGTCGATTTGGTCAGATTAGAGTTTATAAATTTAAGACTGATATTTTCGTATCAAGTTTTTGGCGCCGTTGCCGGGGAACGGTTTCCAATTTTACTACTTAGAATTCTTCTAGCATTTTCTTTTTAATCTTAATTTTATTTTTAAATTTTTTTAGTTTAGTTTTTAGTTTTATTTTACTCATTAAGTTTATTTTATTTTCTTTATAGGTTACTTAGTTTTCTTAGATTTATTTTATTTTATTTAATTAGTTCTATAATTCTACTTTTCCTTAGTTTAGTTAGTGCATGACCCGTAGATCATCGTCTCAACTCTTAGAACCGTTTCAAGAGCCTGAACGAGAATTCCACCGTCGACTTCGTCAACGTCAACCACCAGCAATCACGGAAGATCCTCACTTGGAGTCTGAATCTGAGCAGGAACCAATGGCTAATGAAGATGATACCCCGATGTGGACAGCCCGCGAGAGTGCACCACCAGCTCCACAGTCTGCAATCCGAGTCCCTGTTGTTGCCAATGAAGAAAGATTCGAAATCAAAGGGCAGTTCGTCAGCATGGCTCGGGAATTGAATTTTGATGGGAGGTTAAAGCATGATCCTAACCGACACATTCAGTCATTCCTATCCATCTGTGACTTATTCAGAGCTAATTCCGATGCCGCGAGACTTAGAGTTTTCCCGTTCACCCTTATTGGGGAAGCTCAAGAGTGGTTAGAATCTTTAGAGCCAGACTCTATCACGACCTGGGCAGACATGAACAACTTGTTCATTAACCACTTTTTCCCTCCGGCTAAGGAAGAAAGAATGATAGCTGAAATTTCAAACTTTTCCCAGAAAGTTGGGGAATCTTTTGTTGATTCATGGACACGATTCAAGAAGATGTTACGCGAATGTCCAAATCACAAGCTTAATAAGAGAAAGCAGGTCGAGACTTTCTACAGGGGTATGGATGAAGAGGTTAAAGAGCGAATCGACTCAGCCTGCGGCAGTATCTTTCAATATAAGACTCCGAGGGAAGCCTTTAAGCTTTTAGAAGACATATCTTTAGTTAAGCAGGGATGGAGTGTCGAGAAGAAATCGGGCAGAAAGACGATAGCTGCAATAGAGGATGACGGGGGTAGTGATACTGTAGCATCGCTTGCTAACAGTCAAAAGTCATTGGAGCGTAAAGTTGATAAGCTGATCCAAAGTATTCACGCTATGCAGGTAGGGTGTGAAACTTGTGGAGGATCTCACCTGACGAAAGACTGCGAGGATCGGCCGATGATCCAGACACAGAGCGTTAACTTCATGAACCAGAGGCCGGGAAATAACTACCAGGGGAATAATTCAAATTACCAGGGAAATAACTACCAGGGGAATAATTCAAATTACCAGGGAAACAACCGAGGAAATTTCCAAAGACAGAACCCACCGGGGTTCTATCGCTTTAACCAGGGAAACACCAACCCGAATCCTCAGCCTCCGGTACAGATCACTCAGCCAGCAGCTGGAACAAGCAGCAACATAGAAGATATATTGAAGAGTTTTATGCTGACTGTGCAACAGAATCAAGTGAAGAACGAGCAAGTTCAAAGGAATCAGCAAGCATCGATCCAGAATATTGAGCGCGACTTAGGTAGATTAGCTGAGGTCGTATCAGGACGTCAAAGTGGGTCACTACCAAGCAATACCCAAAAGAACCCCAATGTGAATCAAAATCACAATGAGCATGTTAAGGCGATTACCACTCGCTCAGGTAAGATGGTCGGAGTTATGGATACATCACATTATGACAGCTCTGTTATTGTGCAGGATTGGACTTCAGATGACGAGGATAACACGAAGAGATCAAGCCAAACAGAAACACCTATAGCTGATTCCGTGGAGAAGGAGATGCCACCACCGGTCGCTAAGTCATCAAAGCCAAAGCCAGCGCCTCTGAGGGATTACCAGCCAAAAATCCCTTATCCTAATCGTCTACGGAAAGAGCGCATGAAAGAGCAGTATGGTAAGTTTGTTGACTTATTGAAGCAAATTAGGATTAACGTGCCTCTTGTTGATGTCATTGCAGGTATGCCTAACTATGGGAAGTTTCTGAAGGATCTAGTGTCGAATAGGAAGAAGTTGGAGGACGCGACCACATTGCCACTCGGTGAGCAGTGTTCAGCCATTCTACAGACGAAGGACATGCCTCCTAAGCTTGGAGATCCAGGGAGTTTCATTATCCCTTGCTTTCTTGGTTCTGATACTGTATGTAATGCATTAGCTGATCTAGGTGCTAGCATTAATCTCATGCCACTCACCTTATACTCTAAGCTAGACCTAGGTGAACTTAAGCAGACCAGGATGTGCCTTCAGCTTGCAGACCGTAGCTTTAAATATCCTTTAGGCATAGCGGAAAATGTCCCAGTTAAGGTAGATAGGTTTGTCTTTCCAGCTGACTTTGTCATCCTAGAAATGAAAGAAGATAGCCAGATTCCACTCATTCTAGGACGACCATTCCTCAACACTGCTGACGCCATAGTTCACGTATCTAAGAGACAACTCAATCTAGGTATTGCTGATGACAGAGTCACATTCTCCATCGATAAGGCAATGACACACGCACACACGGCCGATGATTCATGTTTCTCTATTGACGTTATAGACGATTGTCTGGATTCTGAGTTGGATCAGCTTCTGACCTTGATGAGTAATGAGGCATGCACAATTGATCCTGATGTGGTAATGCGAAATCTCGAAGATCTCCTATGTGCAGACGCTGTTGACGCCCAAGAGACCGACGGAGAAGTCGAGCCACTCGCAGTTAACGAGAAGATCCGTATTAAGACATCTCTTGAAGAGCCACCTACTCTTGAGCTTAAACCTCTTCCCGATCATCTTGAGTATGCGTTCTTACAGGGAGAATCTTCTCTCCCTGTCATCATTTCATCTGCTCTCTCCCCTGATGAGAAAGACAGATTGATTCATCTTCTCAAAGCCCATAAGCGGGCAATCGCCTGGAAGACTGCTGACATTCCAGGGATCGTTCCTTCCTACTGCACGCACAAGATTCTCATGGAAGATAACTATAAGTCATGTGTGCAGAGACAGAGGCGGCTGAACCCTAATATGACCGAAGTGGTCAAGAAGGAGGTCATCAAACTCCTCGATGCTGGGATTATATACCCTATTTCTGACAGCCCATGGGTCAGCCCTGTTCAGGTGGTTCCTAAAAAGGGAGGCACCACTGTTGTTCGAAACGAGAAAGACGAACTCGTCCCTACTCGCGTGGTCACTGGATGGAGGGTATGCATAGATTATCGGAAACTTAATGATGCTACCCGAAAGGACCACTTTCCTCTTCCCTTCATTGACCAGATGTTAGAGAGACTAGCAGGGAACGAGTTCTACTGCTTCCTTGATGGTTTCTCTGGCTACTTTCAGATTCCTATCGACCCAAAGGATCAGGAGAAGACCACCTTCACCTGTCCTTTCGGGACTTTTGCTTACAGGCGGATGCCTTTTGGTCTCTGCAACGCTCCTGCCACTTTCCAGCGTTGTATGACAGCCATCTTCCATGACATGATCGAGGATTGCATGGAGGTTTTCATGGACGACTTTTCAGTATTCGGCAATTCCTTCGATTCATGTCTCTTGAACCTTGAGCGTATCCTGACTAGATGCGAGGAGTCTCACCTTGTGTTGAATTGGGAAAAATGCCACTTTATGGTTCGAGAAGGCATAGTTCTCGGCCATAAAATCTCAAGTGTGGGAATGGAGGTCGATAAATCCAAAGTTGACGTAATTTCCAAACTCCCTCCACCCACGAATGTCAAAGAGGTTCGTAGCTTTTTGGGTCATGCCGGGTTCTATAGGCGCTTTATCAAAGATTTTTCAAAGATCGCCCGGCCTCTCACCCAACTTCTCGAGAAAGACGTGCCATTCGTATTCTCATCCGAGTGTATGAAGGCACATGATCTTCTGAAGCATCGTCTGACACATGCGCCAATCATGATACCACCAGATTGGTCCTCGCCATTCGAGCTCATGTGTGATGCTAGCGATTACGCGCTTGGAGCTGTCCTGGGCCAAAGAAAGAATAATCACTTTCAGCCTATCTACTATGCGAGTCGCACTCTGACTGCGGCCCAGGGACATTACACTACCACCGAAAAAGAGCTTCTAGCGGTAGTTTTTGCATTCGATAAGTTTTGTCAGTACTTGGTACTCTCAAAGACCATAGTCTACACTGACCATTCTGCCCTTAAATATCTGTATGCCAAGCAAGATGCAAAGCCGAGACTAATTCGTTGGATTCTACTCTTACAGGAATTCGACATTGAGATCCGGGACAAAAAGGGGGCAGAAAACCTAGCTGCTGATCATCTTTCTCGACTCGAGAACCCAAATCTCGAGGAGCTTAATGAGTCCACCATCAAAGACACATTCCCTGATGAATTCTTACAGATGATCGAGTCCCGTGAGGACGATGACCCTTGGTTTGCTAGCATAGCAAACTACCTTGCAGCAGGTATCATAGAAAAAGGGTTGACATACCAGCAGAAGCGAAAGCTTTTGAGTGATTCTAAGTTCTATCATTGGTATCCACCCTATCTCTTCCGTTTAGGTGCCGACTATGTTATGCGCCGTTGCGTGTCTGGTACTGATGCCAGACAAATTTTGAATGAATGTCACCAAGGACCAACCGGAGGACACTTTGGGCCAAACTACACTGCGAAAAAGGTCTTAGACTGTGGTTTCTATTGGCCCACTCTCTTCAAAGATGCTCATTCCATGGTTAAGACCTGTGATGCTTGTCAGCGTGCAGGAAATATCTCAAAAAGGGATGAGATGCCCCAACAAGGAATTCAAATTTGCGAGATCTTTGATGTATGGGGCATCGACTTCATGGGTCCTTTCCCGACATCCCGTAACAACAAATACATACTCGTGGCTGTAGATTATCTTTCGAAATGGGCTGAGGCAAAAGCCCTCCCAACCAATGATGCCCGAGTAGTTGTGAATTTCCTTAAAAGCCTATTCTCTCGATTCGGTTGTCCTAAGGCGCTGATTAGTGATCGCGGATCACATTTCTGTAATAAGCAGTTGGAGAAAGTCCTGAAACGCTATGGAGTGAATCACAGATTCTCGACGCCATATCACCCGCAAACGAGTGGACAAGTCGAGAACACGAATAGAGGACTTAAACGTATTCTCGAGCGCACTATTGGCTACAACCCCAAATTGTGGTCCGACAAGCTTGAAGATGCGTTGTGGGCATTCCGTACTGCCTACAAAACTCCTACCGGCACGACACCGTTTCGAATGGTTTATGGCAAAGCATGTCATCTCCCTCTTGAAATCGAGCACAAGGCATTCTGGGCCTTGAAAAATGCAAATCTCGATTATCATGAGGCA
The DNA here is from genome assembly GCA_020465985.1 of Centrapalus pauciflorus. Taxonomy (NCBI): domain Eukaryota; kingdom Viridiplantae; phylum Streptophyta; class Magnoliopsida; order Asterales; family Asteraceae; genus Centrapalus; species Centrapalus pauciflorus. Next base: position 364,386 of record JAANYP010000849.1, on the reverse strand, counting down.
GGAAAACACCGGTTTCTCCAATTGAACGAGTTAGACGAGTTGAGGCTCCAAGCCTATGATAACTCGCGATTATATAAGGAGAGATCGAAGGTGATACATGATAGTCGTCTGAAGACTGTCAAGGAGTTCAGACCAGGGGACAAAGTTCTATTATTCAAATCCCGTCTGAAACTCACTCCAGGTAAGCTGAAATCGCGCTGGACTGGTCCTTATACAGTCATTAAAGCTTCCCACTCTGGTTTCGTTGATCTCCAGTCTGACAGTTGCTCTTTTCGCGTTAACGGTCATCGTTTGAAGTTATACAATGAGGCAGAAGGACCCGAACAAGAGGAGGTCATGGACACCTTCCCCAAATAAGTAGTTTTAGGGGCGAGTCGAGCTCAAGACTCGAAAATAAACAAGGCGCTCTCGGGAGGCAACCCGAATTTCTGTTTCTTTAAGTTTTATTTTAGTTATTTTTGTCTTGCATTATCTTATTTTTATTTTATTCGTGTGTTTAGTCTAATTTGTGTTGCTTCTCTTTTTACAGGTTTTATGTTTTTCTTTGTCATGTGTGTTTTCTCAGTTATCGATGCCTGCTGCGGTGATTTGACGTCTACCGCCAATGTCTCACGTTATTGCTGCTAACCCCAAGGGAGTATTGTTCCTTTACTCTCCCTATTCTTTCCATATATCTGTGCTTTATCTGTAATTGCATTGGGGACAATGCAAAATTTCAAGTGTGGGAAGGGGGTTAAATACTTTAACCATTGTTTGTCCTGTTAGTATATCATCTCTATGCACTTAAATTTCTTTTATGTTAGCAAGTTCATACACTTCATTCGCATAGTGATGGTTAAGTAAGTGAGAGTGTGTCTGTGAAAAGCGCTTGTCTTTAACATCATCGGTTAGCTTAGCTTTCATGTTGCAGTGTTTGTGGCTTTTTGCTGGTTTTTAACTATTTTCTTGATCACTATGAGCTCTAATTGCCTGGAAATTGCAAAAAGTCTTGCATGTTATGTTAACCCCTGGGATTATTGTCAGCGAGTCGGTATCCTGAGATACCATCTTAAATTACAAACAGCTGCATTCTGACAAAAGAGGTTGAGATTGATTTCAAAAAAAAAAAAAAAAAAAGAAAGAAAAGTGATTAAGTAACTAAAAGTGGCCTTTGGTTCTCGAACGAGTAGACTTCGAGGGGTGTTCTACACCTGATCACCTAAAACCATCTGGTTTGGGATCGGTCAAGTAGAAAGTTCGTTACATGGGATCCATCGAAAGTCATAGGTTTCTTGAATCCACAAAAAAAAAAAAATAAAAAAAGAGAGAAATCATCAATAAGCCTTGAGTCAGAAAAGTTTGAAGGGAAAAGTTTAATAAACATGCAAGGATGAGTGATTTGTAGGTCAGTTGAGTTTAGTCAAGTGATTTTGAATTCTGTTGGAGTCAGTGAAAAGTTAGAGCGGATTAATACACAAACATGTGCATAAATCTAAGTTATCTTATGTTTGTTGAAGTTGAGTTATTTTTTGCAGGCATCCCTTTTAACTGTTTGAGCTTCGTATGCGTCTGAGTTGTGTATGCTTGTTTAATTTGTTTCTTTTGAGATGATTTGCTTGGGGACAAGCAAAGTTTAAGTGTGGGAAGTTTTGATATTGTCTCATTTATTCATATAATTATTCAACAATATCATTCTTTTTATGCGTTTAAACTTATAAGGTTTGATGCTAAAAGTTCATTTTCTTGTCATTTTTTTTATTTGCAGGTTTAATTGGGTACAATACAAGAAAATAAGATGATTATGTGGGCTTAAAGTGAAAAATATGAGAGCATGCAAGCGGGTCCAAATAAAGTTCAAGATTTAAGCCTCTCCAAGTCCAATACCCGACGGGCCCAAAATCCATAAAATAATTTAGGGTTTTGGAGAGATTTATTGGGATTTTTATTTAAAAAGGGAACCGGGAGAGGAGAAAGGGATACTTTAATTTTCTTTATTTTTTTTTCTTTACTCCTGCTGGGCGGCGCAGAAGAGAAGAAGACTTCAACATTCATATTCTTATTTGTCTCTGGTTGGTGGAGCAAGGAAAAGGAAAACAAAAGCATTCAACCATTTATATTAATTGTTTTTTTTTTCTTTTGCTGATTGGCAGCGTAAAAAAGAGGTGAACATTCTTATAATTTTCCTTTGGTCTATTTTTCTTGGAATTGCTGTGCGCAGAAGAAACTCATGTCCACATATATTAATTGATTTAATTATCTATTTTTGTTTCTTCTTCTTGGTGGATTCTTGAAGCATTGTTGGAAACTCTTTATTTCTTTTCTAAAGAAAATTAATTAATTAATCATGTTTACTTTTATTATTAATTTATTATCGTTAGTTATTAATTTAATTATGGGCTAAGTTTATTGTATTTGTCATTGATGAACGAACCCTAGATTTAGGTTTAGTTTTTATTATTGATTGAGTTTTGTTTATGCCTAGTCGTGAACCTTGAATTATTTATCTTAATAATTATTGAGTAGTTTACTATTACATTGTGTCATGTTCTGAAATTATGACGTGCACGTGTAATTAGTTTTATCTTATCGTTTGCTTGTTCTGAAATTATGACGGTTGCATGCGGTTAGGGTAATCAATTATTCTGAAATTATGATAGTTGAAATTGCTTCTCTAATAACCCAGATAAAAGTTTGAGTTCAATTCACTAATAACGAAAGTTAACGTGTTTTGAATAGATTAGGTTATAATCGGATTAGTAGGGTTGATGGTCTATGTTAGCTCGAAATTTCTTAAAAACTCTATCAATCAATTGCACTTTTAAAAACGAATCAAATCTAGGGGATTTGATTCAATGATAAATACATTTTAGTTATTTGACTCTATTCTCTTAATTAGTTAATTCATAGTCGTTTTAAATTTTCGTTAGTTACTATTAATTGTCATTTTAATTTAAGTAATTTTTTTTTTGCCGTGTCAACGGTATCCAAAAAAAATCTAAAAACAAAACCCCCTTTTACTCGTTTGCATTTTGTCCATTTTATTTTTGCTAGAATAATTTTAGTTGGTATAAATTGCATTTTCCGTTCCCTGTGGAGACGATCCTGGTCTTACCAGCTTATTGCTATACGATCGGGTACACTTGCCCGAGAGTTTATCGGTCGATTTGTTCAGATTAGAGTTTATAAATTTAAGACTGATATTTTCGTATCAATAGATCATATTCTTACCTTAATTCTACTTATTCTTGATTATATGAAGCTTTAATCCACGAATTTAGCTCCACAATTTCGATCCAGCAGAGAGATTCTAGAGAGAGATGGAGAGTTCTTGAGTTTGGAATGGTGAAATGAAACCATTTGAAAGAAATGAGTCTTTTATTTTCACACTTTCGGGTTTTGGCACAATTAGCCCCTCAACTTATCTTATCCCACTAAATACTGATTTTACCTTAGTTTTATCATCACTAACAATTATAAATCATAATACTCCATAATAATAATTCGAAACTCTCAAATTTCTTAATTTCTTAAAATAGCAACCAATTTTTTTTAAATATCCGGATACATAATTATCTTTCGTAATCCAACTTAATACAAAATTTCACTTAATTATCCAATTACAATAAATTAAATCCGAGGATGTTACAACATTTCTGTGGACTTCTTCATAAGCAAATAACATATCTCTATACATTTCTTCACAATCACTTACTTTTTTTCCTTTTCTTTTTGAATACGAAACTTCTGGTCAGGTGTCCTTTATCTAAATCAACCTTCACAAAATGGTTGTTAAACACCAATGCGATTGTGATTGATTGATTTAGTTCAGGATGCATTGGTTTTGATCTCACTGGAAAATAAGTCAAGCAACGATCCTTTGTTAAATAATAAAATATGCAGTTGTACTTATTCAATTTCTAGAGACCGGTGTGAGACATCCACATCCAATGGCTAGCTGGAGCAAAGCTTGAACCGAAGAAATTTAAAGAGTCTTCCAAACGTTTGTAGTCACAACCATAAATGCTTATATATTCTTTTTTATTGTCATACAACTCCTGTAATAGTTCATGACGAATTGTAGGCCATTCATTTTGATGTCGACCCATAGCAACAGCTAATGATCGAAATCCACAGTTTACATCTCCACTGACGTCTTCTATGTCAATGACGTATGATTGAAAAAATGATTGAAATTTCTCGTAACAATGGATGTTATAGCATATAGGTACTTATATAAAACTAAAGATAGTCATTTGTCTCGTCATTCACCAAATCAATAGAATAAATAATAATAAATATTTAACAGTGTACCTGGATTGTGGGATGCTGATAATAATATTCATTTTGTTTTGGAGGATCAGTATAAATAAATCCATACGGCATTGAAGTTCCCAATTCCTAACATTTATCATGTAAAATCATCTCAATCCAATGTCTAAAAGATTCTAAAAATATTAAATGGTACCTCCAGTGTTTGATCCTGAGAAGGAGGTTCTTCAATCAGGTCTATCTCAAACGGTGGTTCCTTATTTAGATCTACCACATATGAGATATGTCGTGTTGGCTCCACATTCAGATCTGACAAATTCGATGTGTTTGCACAACTATGTCTGTGAGAAACATGATTTGGCATGTTAGTACGCTTAATCTTTGGACGCCCACGGGTACTCTTCTTCACTGAAGGTTCACCAATCAACATTTTTGATGGATCCAGTATCCCCTTTAGTTTCCTTAGAAGACTAAATTTTCCATGATCATGTTGATTGTTATATTTTACTTTGAACCTTTGAATCTCGTGATCACAACTGAGGTCACCATATTCCACAAATATAGCAGGCGTTAAATCAAGTTTCTTCCAAAAAGCATCAATAGATTCTAGTGGAACAGGTAAACCTATAATTAAATGAGACAAAATATCATTCATTTAAAATAAAAATTGTACATATATCAATTTTACTTTTGTGGATTAAATTAGACATATTTGTACTGATATACGTCACTAGTTCATGAGCACAAGGTTATCCAAATGTTGTCCGTAGTTGGCAACCGCAATTATCCTTAGTTAGCGCTAGTCCCTTTGAACGATGAAGCTCTCTTGAATTTTTTCCATACCATCAAATGAAACAACCCCTTGTAGCTGTTGAAGTAGCGGTATGTTAACCTTTGACTTGCGGATGATTTCGCATCTTTGAAGACTTTCTTTAATAGCAGACTCTTGTGATATTATAATTTTTTCAATAACAAGTATGAACTTGTCCAAATCAGATCTCCCCGACTCTAGATATTTTTTTAGTTTGCCGTGCTGACTTTCAACTCTATTTCTTGTTGAATTTCCAAATGTGGTATATCTATCGGTCCACATAGACATGAATCTTTCAGCAAACTTTTCTAGCCAAACACTTTGAAGATAACCAAAAACATCTAAAACATAAAAAAAGATGAAAGTCAAACACATCATATTATTTGTTAGCATAATTTTCAATGTTATGAAGAAACCTGGATGCTTGGACAATATTTTTCTGTAGATCTGCATAATTTTGCATGTATGCAGTGTGTGTTGGAGACCGAACTAGATCTGTCCATTTTTCATGGAAGCAACCCCAAGTCTTCTGTGAACTAATACGCGGCCGACAATGCTTTGTTACATCATTGAATATATGCCATCTACAAAGTAAGTGATTACTTTGTGGAAAAACTTCTTCACATGCATTCATTAACGCCAGATCTCTATCGGTAACGATCACACGCGGGCAAATCGATTCATTAATTGTCAATCTAAGACATTTCAGTGCCCACGTATGACTGACTGTCCTTTCATTATGCATGAAAACAAAGGCTATACAAAAATGACTTGTTTGATTGTGTGACACCAACTATCTCCAGAAAGGGCAAATTATACTTATTCGTTTTATATGTAGCATCTATCAACACCACATATGGAAATGCTTGCCACATCATCAAGGACGTCGGATGAATGAAAAAAAAATCTTCTAACTGACCCGAAGTATCGTTCAAGCGATAATCAAAATCATACCGTTTTGTTTGTAAGATATGCATAAGATTCTGGATTGGGGTTCTAACTTCTCGGTTAGACATCCATAACCGATGACGTGCATTGTGTATAGTTTTCAGTGAGGACACGTTATTTGGATTTTATTCCTTTATCATGGAAAAAATCTCACGTGGTTTCACATCCATACTTGTTAGTTGTTGCACCATACGAGATTCATCAGGGTTTAATCGCATTGCATGAGAATGACCCTCTAAATATTCCGATGGTTTATGATTGTGCTCATTACAAACAACCCTTAATCTCCAAACATCTTGTAGCTTTACATACTTTCCTTTCAATTCAAACGGGCAATTAATTTTTTTTGTTTCTGCATAACTATTTCTTGGTACTCCCCCACGATCACAACCAAGTACGACTGAAGAGGTGTATCCTGGAGGTCTTGCCCTTGACCTTTTAGTAACAATAACAAAAACTTGTGATCGTGCTATATTTTCTACCCATGCCATCAATTCTTCACGAGTTTTAAAAACCATAAGGATAAAAAAAATGCATATAAAAAAAGATAAAATGATCAATTAAATAAATAATAGTAATAAGATGAGATATATACTTGCTCTGTATAAAAATTTGAATTACTGTCCATCTTAATTCCTTACACGTTTGGATGAAAAAAAGGGTATAATTAGTAGAAATAATAATAAATGATTTTAAAAATGTGTAATCTGTAGAAATACAATTTGTTATTATTTATAATATGTATAAACGTTAATAAATAATTAATTCTACCTACTATTTAACATTATCTAATAAATGATGTTTATATCATTATATAAAGGGCTAATCACCAAAAATTGTAACAACTTTATACTTTTTTTTATCAATAATAGTAATATGTTTTAAAAGTTATCAATAATAACAACAACTTTTCTTTTTGTGATCAATAATAACAATTGTTGACCTGATGACCTGTTTACCAGGTCACCATTGCTATAATTGATAATAATAAAAAGTTGTTGCTATTATTGATAACTTTAAAAAAATATTTTGTTTTTTATTTTAATTATGTATTGTTATTTTGTTTGGTGAACAACCCACACATTATTCATTTATATAAAGATTGATTTATATAAGTTTTAGTTGTATTGAGTCGAACTTTTTCAAGACTTTTTTGACGATTATTATCTTATAACTTCGTAATCTACGTTTCTGAGATCTTTTATTCTCGTAGTTGAATCATCAAACTCAATATTTTATCTGCAGCCTGTCGTCTCTATTTCATCTTACCAACTTCAACAGCTAAAAAAATTAAGTAACTAACACAAATCATACATATGAGAATTACATAGTTGATTACGATGATGATGTTATATATTGTAACATAAAAAAAATCATATTAATAATTTTAATAAGTAAACTTATTTGATCAATTACTTATTTAATTACTATAATTATTAATATGATTTTTTATGTTACAACTCGTTCATTGACCCATGGATTAAATGTGTTATATAATAAATAAAAAATTAGTTTTAAATATTGGGGTTAATATTGAAAAAATCTCATCAACTTTTTTCATTTTCACGATTAAGTCCTAAACTTTTTTTCTTATTGTTTAAATATCTAAACTATATTTGTCTTATTCAAAAGTGTATATTTGACTTGTTTCACCGGGTACCAAACAAGTAATCTTAATTTTTCACTTGATTAATGTTGCAAAAAGCCCATCATCTTTCCATATTTTAGTGATTAAGTCCCTAATTTTTTTTATTTAATCAATTTTATTTTACCGGCTATCTCGTATCCTACTTTTGAATAATACAAACATAGTTTAGGAACTTAAATAATTGTAAAAAAATTTTAGGGACTTAATTGAGAAATAAAGTAAAGATAATTATTAAAATTATATCTTATTGAAATTATATAAACTGTAAAATTATATTTGTTGTATTTTGATTATCAAAAATAATTATTTAAGATAAGACAATATTTAGAATGTGTAATAATATTTAAAATTAAATATTGTTTTAAATCAATATTAGAATATATTAAAAGGTATCATATTATTTTTTTGTCATCTTTTCATATTTAGATGTATTTTAATGTTTAGTAATAAATAGTCTAAAATCATGTTGTAATACATTAGATGACTTTTTTCTCAGTATTTAATTGACAATGAGCGACATTTTAAAGTGATTACGTAATATAACATAAATTAATGTTGATGTAAATTTTTAATAACGTAAATAGATTCTAAATTTTAGAAACATTTAATATATGATTGAAATATGTAACATTTGCTCTAAGTTTTAATAAATGACTGTGAATTCTACTTATCAATCAACAATTAATAAATACAATAAAGATTCAGATCAAGAACAACTAACCGAATGATTGTATTAAGAAGAAACGATTACAGATTGGAAATGTTGAAGAATGGTTACTGTTGACCTAGATTCCCTTCCACAAATTCCGTGCAATATGATTTACAATGTCAGATCTATATTCTATTACAAAGTCAACAACCTATTTATATTATTTACAACTTTGCACAAATTACATATTAAACCCTAGACTTTGTTTTTCATCAACAAAACAATATTCCAACAATCTCCCCCTTTGATGAAATAAGCAAAGTCTTTATCTTGTAAGCCCCAATTTCATTTCAAAATTTCTCACACTCTTTCTGTTTGCGAGCCTCCACTTTATCTTTAATATGACTTCAACTATGAGCTTCTTATCATTATCACTGAGGGCTCCTCTTTTCGTTTTTCTTTTCTGATCAGCAGCCAACTTTCCTTTAAGCCCACTCATAACCTTCTGGAGAGTTACATCACAAAACTTGTTCAATTCAATGGTCCTTATAGTTCTCAGCTTTCGATTTTTATCTTTGTACATCACAACTGGACGCTTGACCATAATAACTTGAAACTCTTTCAGCTCCCCAGCAAACTTGATTTCCCTATTTGGCGGAGTCACATTTATTTTCCGCATGCCCCTTTCAACACCAATTTGGAGATCTTGGATAGACATAAGAACGAACTTTATATGCATGAAGTGAAACAAAGTCTTCAAAGCAAATCTGCAATGCTCATTTCTTTTGTTTCTACATAATTCATCAAACAGATCTTCAATATCCACCAAGTTCATCCAAAACATATCATCTTCAGTAAAAGTGTATGTATTCCCATCTGATCTTGTAACAGTGAATGTAGGATAAAAGATCTTAACGAATCTATCCTTTTCAATCTTTATTAGATCAACAATCGGAAACTCACTTCTAACTTTTTTAGCACTTTGAGCTTTGTTTTGAAAAGAACTTGCATAATTCACCAGATTTGGTCTTTCGGCTCCAACACTCTAAGCAACTTCAGAAATGTACAAGGTTCTTGCTTTTTACAGAAAATCTTTTTCTCAAGATGGTCTTCAAGATACGGCAGTTTATTTATTTTTCTAATGTACTTAGCCAATTTCTTAGATGTAAGCTCCAGACCCTTCTTCTTTTTCTTTCTAACTTCTTCTTCATTCAGAAGGCACAACATATCATCAATTTCTTTCTGAACTAATCTTTGAACTTCAAACCTCAATTAATGTTGCTTCTGAGTCTCATCAGCTAACACATACTCATCAAAAAATCTTTCCATAACCTCAAATTCATTCACCTCTTTCACAACCGGAGGAACGAAACTTTCAACTGGAAATGGCTCTAGCTCTTCTTCTTTTACTTGTACCGTAACCTCAGACTTTTCAACCGTTGGTATAGGTATATCATCTTTTAGAATTTCTTGAACCAGCACTTCTTCCTCTTCTATTCTATCAGCTCTTACAACAACATCTGTCAGCTCTATAACATCATCATCTTCAGATTCTTCTATCTCTACAACCTTTTCATCAATATCCTCAATTATTGATGCTTTCTCTTGTTCATCATCATCAGACTCTTCATATTCATCAAAATTGTATAACTCTGACTGTATGTTCAATGGAACGGGAACATCTTCATAAAGAATCACTTCTTGTCCTTCTTGAACATCAGTAGGTTCTTTTGAACTTCCTGCTTCTCCTTTCTCTTGAACTTCTGGCTCTTTTTCTGGATAGGTGATCATTAGAAGACCTGGTGTCGGCTCATCAAGCTTCCTCCTCTTCTCCCCCTCATGAGGAGCATCATCGCAGTCATCGTCATGCTCATCATGTTTTCTTTTGGGCGCAGAAGCTTTAGCCTTGCATGTTTGTTCAACTGCCGCCACATGTTCTGATAAATTGCCCAAGGCTGTGATCACCGTACTCTCTAACCCGATCATCCTCTTTCTCATCCCATCAAACTGCTCAAACACTAAGTCTCTTAGCTCTTCGATAGCTTGATTTGGATCTGATTGCTTCACTGACTCCTCTGATACAAATTTTCCTTTTAAAAATTTATGAATGTTCGTCATTTGAGCCATAACTTCTGATAGTTGAGCAGAAACATGATTGTTCACACCAGCAACAACAACATTTAATGCTTGACTTAGAGTGGATTCAGTGACAAATGGGGAAAGAGTAACTACTGGGTCACTAAGACTTCCAGTTGACACAACAGTGGAACTTGTAAAAAGCACCTCTGTGTGGCCAGTACCCAGAGTTGGCATAGTCGTGGCTCTGACTGGACTTCCAACCTCTTCAAGTAACGGAGCAACGAATGCTTCCGTGACTTAGGTTGTTCCGGCAGTGACATTGAGTTCAACTGCACTTACTTCAACGAATGAAGCAGACGCAAGTGTCCTAGTGTGTATCGGTTCTAGACTCTGGGATAGAAACGAAGTCGTACACTCGGGCAGATGTGTACTAATTTCAATATCCATCAAATCCAAAGGATTATCGGATAGCATATGAGCTTCATCCCGGTGTTCATATGAAACAGTCTCCTGTTGAGAGGAGACTGAGTGGATGGAGGGGTGTGCAATCGTCAGTGGGATACTGACTTCTTCAATTCTAACTCCCGATTGGGAGCTAACAGCAAATGTGGCTATGTCCCGGCTTTCTGGGCTTTGGCCATCCCTCACACTCTGCTGAGCTATATTAACAATATCCATTAAAACAGCTCCTCTCTCATCATGATCTGGTCCTCCTTCATCATCATCATCATCCTCACCTTCCGCTGCTCCCTCATTAATATTCGATAAGGTACGTTCTGAATCAGAACTACTCACATCTCCCTCACCACCCCTTACTTCACCCGTTTCTCCCTCAGACACTTGAAGGCTTCCCTAAACTTCAGCCCCTTGCTGAAGTTCCTATTGTCCTACAACTCCTTGGTTTAGAGAACCTGGTTCTTGGGTCTCTATGGGAGCGTGATCTATTCTATACAACCACACATTCTCACTCTTCTGATCTGCGTACTTTAACAAAGCTTCCGGTATAGGCATGATGTTGGCATTCAGAGAATCAGGTACTTCATGTAAGCTCATCATTACATAAGCAGGGCATCTTTGAGAGTTGGATCTTTTCGGTATATTTTCATTTGCCCTAAGAATGCCTCTGATTAATATTTGAATGAAGCGTTGCAAAGGAACATATTTCCTTGCCCGATTTGTTGTCTTAGCCAACACAATTTCCTTGAGATCCTCTCATATACACTGTGCATAATCATAATGTTTGTTGAATGCTATGCCGTGAAAGATCCGGAGACAGTGAATACTGCATCTGTCTATGCCAGTATGTTTAGACGTCATGCATCGATTGATGATTCCAAAACAAAGTGTACCATTCACCATTTAGTATGTTACGGTGGAATTTTGAACTTTTGGGTAGAGACTTTGAATATCCCAAACAAATTAGGTCATGGACCAACTCCTCGTCGGATACAAAATCCTTAAAGTCAGCTAACTCTGGAAAGTTGACGGTATCATTTCTACGGGCTAGAAATAGATTGTGTCTGAGTCTGGCAAGAGGGATCTTGGTATTAAATTGATCGATGGTAACCTTGAAGTGATGGTTACCATCTGCAGGAACAAATTTAACAGTGTGCCAGAATTGTTGAAGATATACTTGAGGAATGGAAGGTTTGTATTGGAGAAGGTATCCCAAAGGATGGTCTTTGAGAATATCAACAATGATTAGGTGGCTTACTTTGATAACTTTGGTATCCAGGCGGTGGTTATTAACTTTGAATGGCAGACAATATTTAGGCTTGACCAACTGATTGACAGGTATAAGGGTAGATGATGAAGGTCTGGTAACAGATGCGGAACGAACGGGTTTGGATACAAGAGTGTGGTTAGATGAAGAATGGGAGTCAGAAGAGTTTGAATGTTGGGATTGACCTTGAGAAGCCATTTGTAACCTGTATAAAATAATAAACATGTTAGATTTAGCAGATAAATAAATGAGATCCTGCAAAATAGAAAAATAGAACATTTTACCAGAAATTATAAAAATATGTGTTTTTCTGTTTAAAGCACGGGATTCCAAACAATAATATGAAAATATTATTGACAGGATTCCAAAGTCAATCTTTCAGAGACCAATGTTAGAAAATCACAGAATTAAACAATTTCTTGAAAAAATGTAACATTTTTCTTGAAAATGAAAACTCCCAAAAATGTAGAAAATTTTTTTTCCAACAAAAATTGATTATAAATCTCGAATGATACATAAGACTCCTCGAATGAGTCTATGTACAACTCGAATGATGTGAAATGCTTCTCGAATGAGTCTATGTACAAACTCGAATGACTTGGAATGAATCTCGAATGAGTCTAAGAACAAACTTGAATGACTTGGAATGAATCTCGAATGATTCTCAACACAACTAGAATGAATATAAAAATTTCTCGATTGAAAAACTTATCGAGAATGAGTTTGAAAATTTTCCAAGTCCTTGAGTCAAATCAACTCGAACATCAAAGAATGGTTCTCGAACTAAGAATAAATCCAACTCGGATGTTATATGTCTCAGCTCGAAAGAAATATTAAATCTAAGGACAGGACTCAGTTCAACTCGAATATATCATGAAAGAACTTAGACTATCAAGAGTCCAACTCGATTACAATACTTGGCCAACTCGATTAACTCTTGATGATTCTCGAATGACTTAGTAAGCAACTCGAATAAAACATCATATTTCTTGGGTAACATATTATTCAACTCGAATAAAACTGACTGAATACTCGGTTATAGTGTTATTTAAGAAATTGTTCTTGAAAATATGTTAAAGTCCCTACACTCAGATTTTCAACATTTTGATTCCAGGAACTATACTACTGATTAAAAAGTTGTCCCCCACTCGAAAATGGATTTCAGACAAGTTTTGTTTACTGAACTTTGTTCAGAAACAACAACATATTTGTGAAAAATCCAATTTCAGGAACTCAAGAACTCGAAAAAATATGAACATAAAATTCAATTATCTGTTAGTGTAGATGAAATTGAACTTTGAAATTGAAGATTCAAGTTCATATTGATAAACTGTAACCATCCACACTATTAATTTGTAAGATAAACAACCAAAATTCAAACATTCATGAACACCGCTTGGTGTTCATACGCACACACAAATATATGGAAAAAAATTTAAAAAACTAAAATAGCATGTCTAATACTGAAATAAAAGGCATAAAACAGAAATAACACTCACTATTTAGTCGCTGAATCTGTTGAAAAATTCGAAATCTGGTTAGTTATGGAAGTTTCTTTGTGAGGAAGAAAGGTTTGTAAAAGAGATGGTGAATAGTAGCTGGAACCGAAAAAATGAAATTGAATTTTGAAATTCAACTTTATAGTTGAAAATTTTAAATATTCAAACAAAAACACCCGACCCACATTTTTCAGTTCATTTCAAGCCCATTTCTCATAAACCCTTATTTTCCTTCCAAAAATATAAAACTAAAAAATAAAACAAAACAAAACAAAATTAATAGAAAAAAAAATTTGATAACACTAAGAAAAATTAAACTACACTTAAAAATAAGACCAAAAACAAAAAATTTTAACTAAAACTAAAAAATGAAGATTAAAAATCACAAAAAAAAAAATTATCTAAAACATAAAATGCTCCCCCTTGATGTTCGGAATTCAGCTCCCCCTCAGATGTATACAATATTTTGCATGTCAGCTCGCCCTACAAAATATCAGATAAAACTTATCAGATTTTCTCAAGAACAGATAAAATCCTATTTCTGCTCCCCCTGCACATGAAAATCCAGATCTGTTAAATTCTGAAAAGTTTGAACTTTTAAAATTCATGAATTTAACATCAAATAAAAATGTAAATTTAAAATTATAATTTGTAAATACTGAATATTTTTTAAATCTAATGATTCAACATACCCAACTTGTATACCAAAAAGTTAAACGTTTTTTCATCTAATGCTTTGGTAAACAAGTCAGCTAGTTGATATTCATTAGGAACAAAATATAATTCTATATTACCATTTTCAACATGATCCTTAATAAAGTGATACCGGGTGTCAATGTGTTTTGTTTTTGAGTGTTGCACTGGATTAGATGCTATAGCAATTACGCTATGAGAATCGCAATATATCGGAATCTTCTGTGATGTAAGCCCGTAGTCTCGCAGTTGGCTCTTCATCCACAACACCTGAGAACAGCATGATGATACGGAAACATATTCTGCTTCAGCTGTAGATTATGAAACACAGTGTTGTTTCTTGGATGACCAGCAGACGGGTTTGTCACCTAAGAATTAAACTGCACCTAATGTATTTTTCTGTCCATCTTATCACCTGCGTGATCAGCATCAGAAAAAGCAGTTAAATTGAATGACCCAATTATTCCTCGATAATGAGTTACATCTAAAGATTTCCCTGAAATGTCCTCATCGAGTTTGGATTTTGAACCCGGAGCCATGGGAGTTTTCATAGGTGTACTGTTGACCATGTTAAATTTCTTTAACATGTCTTGAATATATTTGGACTGATTGATAAAAATACCATCAGTCAATTGTTTAACTTGTAAACCTAAGAAAAAATTTATTTCTCCCATCATGCTCATTTCAAATTTCTGGGACATTAAGAAAGTGGATTTCTTGCAAAATTCAAGATTTGTAGACCTAAATGTTATATCATCTACATATATTTGAATTACTATAATATCTGGGCCCTGACATTTTATAAACAGGGTAGTATCCACTGCACCTTTGTTAAATCCACATTTCAACAAGTATGTTGAAAGTGCATCATACCAAGCACGCGGTGCTTGTTTAAGGCCATACAACGATTTATCTAAAATATATACATGATCAGGCTTCGAAGGATCAGTAAACCCTTCGGGCTGATATGTATATACTTCATCAGTTAATTCCCCATTTAAAAACACAGTTTTGACATCCATTTGGTAAACTGTGAAGTTTTTATGAGCAGCAAATGCTAGAAACATCCTAATTGCTTCTATTCGTGCAACAGGAGCAAACGTCTCATCATAATCGATCCCTTCTTGTTGACTGTATCCTTTGGCAACGAGTCGTGATTTGTTACGAATGATGACACCATGTTCATCCTTCTTATTCTTGAAAATCCTCTTCGTGCCAATGATTGATTTATCCTTGGGTCGCTCTACCAGTCTCCAGACCTTCAACCTTTCGAACTGATTCAGTTCTTCTTGCATTGCGACAATCCAATCAGTATCTAGAAGAGCTTCTTTCACATTCTTTGGCTCAATTTTGCTGAGAAAGTTGGAAAATAAGCACTCGTTTATTGTTGCTCTTCTGGTTTGGACTGATGCAGAACGATCACCAATGATATTTTCTGTTGGGTGAATTCTAGTCCACTTGAAAGTATGTGGATACGGTTGAATGTGGTCTTGATTGGGATTTAAGTCTAAATAGAGAAGTCGGGAGTTAAGGGGGTTTCAAACGATTCTGGAGGTTGAATAAGTTGTACACTTTCAGTAGGCAAATACACATCTGTTGTCAAAGCTTCTCTAGTTTCTTCTGAAATTTGTTGATGAGAATGATCCGAGACTACGACGGGATTTTCAGTAATCCTCTCTAGCACCAAATTTAAAACATTAGTTTTGGGCTTTTCAAAGAAGTCTTCATAGAAATTCTCAAACAGTTTATTTAAATCTGAATTATCTGCACTCTGTTCAGTTGACTCCATAGAAGTCAGCTTGTTATATTTGGGTCCTGAACTTGTATGTTCAGAAGCCATTACCACGCCTTCATCAAATTTTACATTCACGCTTTCATTGACTGCCTTGGCCCGCTTGTTGTAGACCCGGAAAGCTACCGACTTCTTCGAATACCCAATGAAGATACCTTCATCAGCTTTTTGATTAAATTTTCCCAAGTTGTCTTTGTCATTTAATATGAAGCACCTGCATCCAAACACATGGAAAAATTTAACATTAGGTATCTGTTTGTTTATTAGTTCATACGGAGTCTTTCCGAATCGTTTATTGATAATTGATCGATTCTGCGTGAAACAAGCTGTTGCAACAGCTTCCGCCCATAAGAATAATGGAAGATTGGAATGTGCCAGCATCGTTCTTGCAGATTCCACTAGTGTCCGATTTCTTCGTTCAACGACACCATTCTGTTGTGGAGTACGAGCGGCTAAAACTTGATGTGTTATTCCCACAGAATTCAGAAATGATTCGAGAGATTTGTTCTTGAATTCTGTGTTGTTATCTGATCTGATGGTCTGAACTGAAAGCTGCAACTTTACTTGAATTCTTCGGATGAAGTCTATAATGATTTCGGTAGCATTAGATTTGGACCGCAGGAAGAAAACCCATGTGTATCTGGAGTAGTCGTCGACTATTACCAATACATATCTTTTCTTGTTTATACTTTGTACTCTCATTGGTCCACACAGATCCATATGTAGCAATTCCAGTGCTCTCGTTGAAGAGTGTTCTGTTTTGGACTTGTGTGAAGCTCTAGTCATCTTTCCTTTTTCACAAGCGGCGCACAACTGCTCCTTTTGAAATTTGAGAGTTGGTAGCCCTTTAACTAACCCACCTTTTGCTAGGTTGGTTAATTCGTTAAAATTCAGATGTGAAAGACGATGATGCCATATCCAAGCTGTTTTAGATGTTGCTTTTGACATTAAGCAGACATCCTTTTTCAGATTGATTGAGGCTAGGTCAATTGAGTACAAGTTGGTTTTCCGGTTCCCTGCAAGGATTTCTTTTCCTTCTCCAGATCTTATGCTGCACCGATTAGCTTTGAAGTTGACCTCTAATCCTTTATCGCAGAGCTGTCCAATGCTGAACAAGTTGTGACCAAGACCGTCAACGTAGAAGACTTTCTGAATAGTAATCTTATCGTACGCAAGACTCCCATAACCTTTGATCGGACATAATTGATCGTTCCCGAATCTGACCGTCCCACAGAACTTTTTCTACAAAGTTAGTGAGTGTTTCTCTCTGTCCGGTCATGTGCTTTGAGCATCCGGAGTTAAGGTACCATACATGATTTACCTATAAGACGAAATAAAACATGAGGTACCCACTTATAGTTGGGTACTTTTGATTTTGGTAAATCATGCAGTTGAGTATTGTTTTTCTCATCAGATATGTCTTTTATTTTAGGTACCCACTTCTAACAGTTCTTTTTGGTATCCACTTTTGTACAATTCGCGACAGAACTGTTTTTGAAAGATGGTGTTGTGGAACCTTTTTCTGTTCGAAAGATGGGTCATGTTTCTTTGGTTTCCATACAGGCTTATCAGATTTTACAAGCAGTGATTTAAACGAAACAGAATTCAAAGCAATTAAATCAGTTCGAGAGAATTTAATACAAGATTTATCAGTAAATTCATTATTACAGACAGATTTTTCAAATTGTCTATTTCTATCTGTAACAACATTTTCCTTCACTCTCCACTCTTGTTATATATTCTTGTTTTTCTTTTCTCTCTGCTTCTTTCGCCATACTTGCTTCCGAGAACCGTTCACAATATAATCTGACATAGAAGAAACACGAGAATTAGTGATTTTAGAAAGTTGTTTCTTCTGTAAAGGTTTCTTACCTTTTGAATTTTGGACTTTGAGTGCAATAGAGACCTTTGTGGAAGATGATTCACCTTTTTCATATTTAGGAGTCTTAAAAGTAACTTTTGTTTTCTCCTTCTTTTGTTGTAAACTTGGTGAATTTTCAGATGATTTCTTTGAATCCGTAGATATTCTTTGTAGAATTTTAACAGGTTCTTTAAGATCATCAGATTGTTTGTTGTGTAAAGGTTTTACAAACTCATCTATTTTAACAAACATATCTTCTAATGAGTTAAAATCAGAGTTCATATACAGATCAAATTTCGTTTCAGAGTTGATGAATCAAGTGAAATTGAAGATAATGGATCTAATAATGTTTTGTTCTCAGGCTGTTTTTGTAACTTTTGTTCCAGAATTTTAAGTTCAGCCTTAAGAGTTTGATTTTCTGTCTCAAAATTTTTGATTTTCAATTCGAGATCAGAGTTTATCTTTTCAAGAATTGAAAATGGTAAATATAACTTTTGAGATTGAGTAGTAGATTCAGATAAATCCTTTTCAGAATATGTCTGAATATACTCCTCTTTAATGCCAATATTATTATTTGATTCATTTATTCTGTTATAATCAACAGAATTTTGCATTTTATCAGATTGTAGTCTTTTTGATTCTTCACTGGATTCTAGCTCATTTGATGCTTTCATAAAAGTCATTTTTAATCCTAGATTCATATATCTGATATCATATAAAGTTGGTGAATAATAGCCTTTGTCAGATATTTAGGATTATCCCAACCAATACCATACTTAGAATTGTAAAATTCGGTATTCTTTGGTTGATTTAAATAGATAGTTCGATCTATTTGACCTCTTTTAATAAACTAATCTTCCAGTGTCTTTATTTTTTCATAAAGTTTTGTTCTTTCTTCAGAAATGGCATGATATTTTACAGAAAAATTTGAAGCCACTAATTCTGCCGAATTCAGTTTTTCTTGTAAGTCAGATATATTGTTATTTAGTTCATGGATTTTGCTTTGAAGTTCATTTGTTTTGTCTTGCAAATCTGAAACTGCTCGTAATGCTAATGCTTTATCCTTGGAAAAGTCCAATACTAATGCATGTTCATTATGTAGCTTGTTTTCCAAGGAATGAGCATGTTTCTTTTCAGCCTTTAATGATTTCTCAAATTTCTTTAGCATGAAGGCCATTTGTGTTAATTTTTCTTCAAGCAAACAGGAATCATCATTATCAGATTCAGAGTTAGAATTTACCTCCGGTGTTTCTGAACAATCTGATTTCTCTGATTCTGATTCATCAGTTTCTTTGTCTTTGCTGCATCCAACCTTTCCTGTTGCCATCATAGCGAATTCTTCAGTCACTTCCTCATCAGACTCTTCCTTGTCCTCATTTTCTTCATCTGTTAACCCAACCCATACCTCATCTTCTGCTATCATTGCTGACTCACTCAGTTCTGATTCATTGAAGACTTCTGATTTCAAGCAGATATGAGCATCCTCATCCAATATGTCTTCATCTTCTGACAGTTGTAGCCAATGATCATCCTCAGCCATAAGAGCTTTGCCAGCTTCCTTTTCTTTGGCTAGAAGTGCCTTCCTAGTATAGTAATCAGAGTTTTTGACTACTGGCATTCTGCACTCTCGAGCAAAGTGTCCTGGCTTGCAACAATTGTAACATTTTTGCTCTGTTTCTTTCTTGGCTGATTTATCGGATTTCTCATATTTTTCAGCTTTCCTTCCACTGCTTTCACCAGACTTTTCGTACTTCTCTTTCTTTTCAAACTTCCTTGAGCCAGTCATGTATCTCATTTTGTTGTTGGTTGGCTTTTGATAGAACTTCTTCTGAAATGCCTTAGTTAGTAAGGCCATCTGCTTTTTCATCTCTTCTATCTCTAAATCTGCGGATGAATATGATGAATCTGATTCAGAAGAGCTACTGCTTATGACTGCCTGTTTTTCCTTCTTCAGCTTATACTTTTATTTCTTTTCAGCCAATAAAGCTAAAGGGTCAATGGTCTCTTTCTCGGCTTTCTTTTTACCAGACATTTTCCTTAAAACAACCTCTTGATAGTTGTTAAGGTTCGAAAAGATCATGTGGAAATCCGTCTCTTCAATGTCTTTCATCTGTTGGATGATCATCGCCTACTTTTCCCATTCTGGGTTAAGTACGTTTAGAAACTTGACGTTTATGTCTAGATTGGACTTGGTAACCCCGTTTCTTTTCATCTCACTCACTAGACTGACAAACAGTTTCGAAACAATCGATTTCGTAAGTCTCTGATACCAATTGTGAATCCTACTTGTCAATCAACAATTAATCAATACAATAAAGATTCAGATCAAGAACAACTAACCGAATGATTGTA
The DNA here is from genome assembly GCA_020465985.1 of Centrapalus pauciflorus. NCBI lineage: Eukaryota > Viridiplantae > Streptophyta > Magnoliopsida > Asterales > Asteraceae > Centrapalus > Centrapalus pauciflorus. Next base: position 344,083 of record JAANYP010000849.1, on the reverse strand, counting down.
TTAAGAAGAAACGACTACAGATTGGAAATGTTGAAGAACGGTTACTGTTGACCTAGATTCCCTTCCACAAATTTCGTGCAATATGATTTACAATGTCAGATCTATATTCTATTACAAAGTCAACAACCTATTTATATTATTTACAACTTTGCACAAATTACATATTAAACCCTAGACTTTGTTTTTCATCAACAAAACAATATTCCAACAATGACTTATAATGTAAAGTTCTAAAAATGATAATATACTTTGATATTTAAATACATTTCATAAAATAACTGAAAATATTTTTAAAATTATAAATATTTTGTATATAACAAAAACATTTTTAAAAAAAAATTAAAAGTGCTATATCGTATTTATATAATTGTTGAATATAAAACCATGTTTGAAATATTAACTATTTAATAAATAATAGAGAAAACAATAAATAGTGTATGTGTTTTTAAATATGAAAACAAAATTTTTAGTTAGTTATAATATTTGAATATTGGAAAGTGTAAAATAAAATTTGAAGATAATAATTTTTTTTATGATAACTCAAAATATAATGTGTGTGTTTTCTAACTAATATTATAAAATACTTTAAAAGAAAACATTTGAGGTAAAATTAAAAGTTAAATAAAAAGTTTTTAAAGTCATTTAAGTAGGTTGACTTATATGAATAGGGTTAAATTAGGTAGTAGATAATTAGGTTGTTGAAAGTGGTAATATGAATTCGAAACGACAAGTTGCGGATAAAACATTTGAGTTTATTCAATTACGAGAATAACGATCTCGGATATGTAGATTACGAAGTTACGAGATCAACTAATCGTCCAAAAAGTCTCAAAACAGTTCAACTCAATACAAATAAAACTTATATAAATAAATATTTATATAAATGAATAATGTGTGGGTTGTTCACCAAACAAAATAACAAAACATAAAATTCAAATAAAAAAACAAAACATTCTTTTAAAAATTTAATCAAAATAGCAATAATTTTTCATTATTATCAACTATAACAGTGGTGACCTGGTAAACAGGTCATCATGGCAATAATTGCTATTATTGATAACAAAAAGAAAAGTTGTTGCTATTATTGATGACTTTTAAAACATGTTACTATTATCGATAAAAATGTATAAAGTTATTGCTATTTTTAGTGATTAGCCCTTATATAAATTATAAGATGAACCTTCATATATATAAAAAAAAATTAGAATAAATTTACCATGTCTTTTTGAATAAATTATATTTTTATTTTAATGTAATTTAGAAATATTTTTTATAATGTTAAAAAAATAGCTATTGTTCATATTATATATATTTAAAAAGATATATACATAATACTTTGGACAAATAACTATATTCTTTATTTTTTTATAATAATTAATGTTGGTATATATATTAATTCAAAACGTTATAACATTAGTTAATATATTATTTTTCTTAAAATATATAATTAAATTATAATTCTAGGATTTAAAAATATATATAAAATAAAAATAAAAATATAACATTATGAATCTGAATTTCAAATTAAAAGGGGCTTTTGGGTTGCCAACCAGCCGTTGCCAACTAATAAATTGATTAGGGTTTTGGGTTGCCAACACTCCCTCTCTCTCTTCAGATCCGGCCACCACCCCTCGTCGGCGCCAACGCCGGCACCACGTCTCTCTCTCTCTCTGTCACAGCCACCGCTAACGCCACCGCCGCTCTCTCTCTCTCTCTCTCTCTCTCTCTCTCTCTCTCTCTCTCTCGCTCTCTGTCACAGCCACCGCCACTCTCTCTCCTCTCTGTCACAGCCACCGCCACCGCCGCTCTCTCTCTCTCGCTCTCTGTTACAGCCACCACCTCTCTCTCTCTCTCTCTCTGTGACATTCTCGAGGTGGAGACCACGCCACCGCTACCGCCTCATCGACCGACGGCGCTTCATATTTCTTGGTAAGTCTAAAAACCAAATAACTTTCTTTCATCTGTATTACCCCGTTTCCTTGGAAGAGTCTGTTAGATCCCACATTTCTTCCTTCAAACCTAACAAAAAAACCGATCTTTTTTCTCTTCCTCTCTCTCTAGGCCGGTATGAATCTGAGATATGAATAGTAATAAAAATGGGATTGTTTTGTTTTTTATTCGTCTTCTTTTTCTGAGTAAGTTAAAAAAAAAAAGAAGCAAGAACAAGAAACCTAGCTAGATCTTGTGTGTGTAAAATAGTAAATCTCTTGTCAAAGCCGAAAATTCATCTCTTTCTTAATATATACTTACATACATGTAAAATCTCACTTTTTGGGAGGGGGATTTATATATACCAAACAAAGTTTGAATTTAAATAAAAAAACATCGTATTTGATTTCAATAAAGTGGTGTTTGATTTTGTTACCTCCAATTTACTGTTAGGTCGTCGCCGGAAGTTCAGTCGGAGTCGCTGGAAGTTCAGTCGGAGAGTGGCTGAAGTTTATTAAAAATTTACTGTAAAAATTCTCAATTAGAGATATTTGACTGTTGTTTAGTTAACGAAATTATAATTTATGGGTTGTAATAATTTCTGATATTTTACTGTTGTTTAGTTAATAAAATTATAATTTATGGGTTGTAATAATTTCTTATGGGGACTATTGTTGTAATGTATTCCCACTAGCAATCAGCACATAAATGATTCTTTATCACTCACAAGAAGAATGTCAACTCAATAATTGTGTAATGATGAAAGAACAATAAGAATGCTGAGAGAATAAAAGCAAATGGCGGCTGCAATATTATCCTTTGTTTCAACCGTGTTTTACAAATGAAACCCTAGGAGCCTATTTCTAGGCTCCATTAATTAACTATGGAGCATTGTCAACTTTGGCCCCTAGACTTTTACAATGAAATAAATTACAAGGAAATAAAATACAAGGAAACTACTAAGTAAATAATTATTACAAAACAACTCCCTGTGATCGAAATAAAATGTCTAACAATCTCCCCCTTTTCGATCATTTAGGAGGTCCTGGAACTCTGGCATGGTCTGTTGATTCTCGGAGTCCAAGGATGACGTCGAAGCGTCTGGTCACTTGTCTCGTATGAAGCCGTTCGTTCAGGAGGTCAATGCCGCTGAGGGTATCCTGTATCTCATTTGGTGAGCATCTTTGCTCAGGATCTGGTTGAGCATCAAAATCTTGTACTTTCTGTGTCAGAGCAGCTCGAACCAATCGGAGTGTACCATCGGAGTAACAAGGAAGATCCTCAAAGCGCATGAACCTTTTGTAGCCCTTGTGATTGACAAAAATGACACCCGGGCCTCCTCTGAAAATAACTCTGTAGGCCGGATGGTGGGCTAGAAGGAAGCTATCATGTTCTGGTGCTCGTAGGCCCACTTTAACCAACGCGCTCTCGATCGCCATCTGGAAGTCTCTTAGGCACATAATGATCGAGCGACGGTTCATGCTTCGTACTAGGGCACCTACAGCAGTCATGTGGGTCATACATTTCCTGATGCGATTTTTCAGGCAGTTGTGCAAAAACTCAACGTCGTTGGCCATTATGAAGTCTAGGTCATTCTCAAAGATGTCATCAGCCGTGCCATCTTCTCTTTCTACTTGAAAGGAAGGATAGTAGACTTTGGCTCTTTTGCACATTCTTATGGTTCGAAGTTTCTTTATCTTCGATTTCGAGACTTTTGACCTTCTTTCTAGAAGCATCAGTTGATAGTATTCGGCCTGTTCAGCTTTGGTAACATTTGTAAGTTCCATAAGTAGGCGTCTGCTGAATCTTCCAGGCTTCTTTCAATACCATTTTGAATCTTTCTTCTAGGTACGGGTTCTGAAACTGCTCCGGGGGAAACTTCTGCAAGAATTCTTTAAGGCCCTGAACGGGGGGTTCTTCGATTTCATCCTTTTTGGCTTCAAGAAGCTTTATGATTCTCCCCCTCCGTTCTTGTCGAATTTTATCCTTTTCTTCTTGAGGCAGTTTTTGAACGTCACCTTTTGAATACTGACCGACCCAGAAAATGTCATCTTTTCTAAAAATACCAGGGACTTCTGGAGTTTCATCGAAGCAATCGACCCTTTTGGTTTGGGAAGGACCTGGATGTTCGGTTTGTTGGACTGGAGGAGGGCTTGGGACTATGTGGGATTCTTTGAGTGACTAGGGAGCTTGAATAGATGATAGGATTTCTTCTTGAGGGGCTGGTGGTGGTGAGTTCAGGAAGTCAAAGGAAGAGGATGAAGATTTTTTCGTTGGAGATTCTTGTTCAGGCTTAGGAATTAGTAAGGGTTCGTTGTCGTCAATATCAGAATCTGAATCAGATACCAAAATGATTTCAACTTTCTCATGAGCTTCCTCGAATTCTACCATAGCTGTCATCGGATCCAGTGGAGCTAGACCCTCGACCATGGGCTCGTCTTCTATTAATAAGTATTCCTGAGCCTCCTGCCACTGTTCCACTGACCCCTAAAACTCTGTCCCTTCAGAGGGCTCTGCTCCCCCTATTAACAACATGGGTTCCTCATGCTGAACTTTCTGCCTTTTCTCCCCCTCATGACGATCAGGGTCATCCCGATCGTCATGCTTTCTTTTTGGGGCCTCTGCTTGAGGGCGGCACTGGAGTTTGATTACTGCCAACTCAAGGCGATCCATTCTCGAATTAATCTGTTCCTGGACTTGCAGAATTAGGCGTGTAAGTGCATCAATCTTGTCTGAGAGCTCTGAGATCTGATTTTGAACTGAATGGGAACCTGGTGGGGGGCCAGCTTCGGAAGCGACACCCTTACCCTTTATTAGTGAAAGGAGGGCGGTGTGACGTTCCTCGGCAGCTTCCCTTTGGGCGTCCAGGTCAGCCCGGGTAATCACGCCGGCAGCACGTAGAGCTGCCGTTAACATCTCCAAATTGATTGGGAGATGGCCGGAAGTGGATGGCGTTGATTGAGCCACTCCCGGTCTTCCTTCCGTCATTTCTGGCTCCTGTATAGGACGCTCAGATCCGGAAGTTTGAGGAGCTGCCACGGAGGCAGCTCTTGGGGATGCCACGGAGGCATCGTGCGGTGTTTGTATATTGGGGGATGGAATCGTGAAAGAAGGAAGTTTGGTCACATGGGGAGGAGTGTGACCTCTTTCCACACCGCCACTCTCCGAATGAGAGGGCGATGGAGTATGTGCTATGACCCCGTGGAATGAAGTGGTTTCCCTTTGAGGGGAAACCAAGTGGGTGGTGGTGGTGATTTCGACCGTTGGACTGACGGTCTTATGGTGGGGAGTCCGGCTAATTGGGCTTAGTTCACCCTCAGATGGAATACTTATCGCTCGTACGACAGAGACGGTTCTTTCTGAATCCGCCGTCTCTGCCGCCTCACCACCTGCTCCCCCGTTCACCAACACATGCTCCCTCTCACCTATACCCAGAGATTGTTGAACTTCCACCTGAGCACGCTCATCCTCACTCATGCTCGCCTCACCTTCGGATTGGTTAGTCTCAGACGGTTCTGACTGAGACTCATCCGGATAACACTCTAGAATATATGCCCGAACCCGTTCCAACCCCCTTGACCTCATTAACAGAGATAGAGGAATTTTCATTATCGACACTGTGGGGGCCCCCTTTGGCAGTGTTAGCTTTTGAATTGCCACTGTGGGGTATACGTCTGCCTCAGGACGTTCATGGATATCGTGATCATGGTCCATGGCATACTGGATGATTAGCTGCAGAAATCGTTGTAGAGGTATGTATTCTCTGCCTTTCTTGGTTCCCATCTCCACGTGGACTCGTTTTAGTTCCTCGAAGAGGAAAGCAGCATAATCCACATGTCGGTCAGAGGCAAAGCCTGTGAACATGGCTAGTACCTGAGCCGACGCAGAGTCGTGGCCGGAATGCTTCGCGGTGAAGCATTTGTTGAGTACATCAAAGAGGATCCGCCAGTGAGATTGAAGATTTTTGGTGCGGAAATCTGAGGGTTTGGAAAGAGGGCCATCATAACCCAGTGTTTGGATTTCAGCTAGGGTTTGGGTGATGGATGGGTTGGGGTCAAAATGTTCGCGTGTTGGAAGGTAGAATTCGGCGGGTAGGTGAAGGATATGGCGTATGGCGGATATGGTAAGTTTGACTGGAACGCAGTCGATGGTAGATGTAAAGTGAGGTTCGGGGTCAGAAAAGTATTGCAACCTGTTCTAGAATTGTTGAAGGTAAATCTGGGGAACAACAATTGCGGTAGATAAGGCGTAATATATGGGGTGGCGAGTAAGGATGTCAAATGCAAGGGTTTGGGGTTCTTTGGTTAGGATGGAAACGTCGAGCTGCCAGTTGTGTGGAATAAACTCGACAAACTCGGCGTTGGGGAGGATGGATTGTTCTGGGAGTTGGGCGTTATTATTTGGGATGGGGGGATGGGGTATGGTAAGAATGACTGCTGGATCCATCAGCCTGCAAGGTGCATCAGAGTTAGAATAAGAAGACTTTAACTAATAAGGCATTGATGTGAAGTCTAGATTAGTGTGAAATAGAAACTGCCTGATCTATTTAGCATCGGTTCTTTATTAGTAGAATAAAATTATACTAATAAAGTCCAAAGTCAATCGTTAAGAGACCGATGTTAGACCAGACTTTTTCACTCAAACACTAGTCCTAACTCTAATCAATGGTGCACCGTGAGGAAAATATTTTTGTATTTTTGAATTTATAAGAAAAAAAATGCAACAATGGAAAAATTTGAAAAATTGCTAAGTGTTGGATTTCGGATGGTCCGAATTCGGATGAACAGTGTCACCGAATTCGGATCAGGCCGAAATCTGGATGATGCATGAATGGTATGTGTGGTGTTCGAATTCGGATGAGGTGACACAAGTGGCCGAATTCGGATGGGGGTCCGAAATGGATGTAAATGGCAATGTGTATGTGAGGTGGTCCGAATTCGGATGGTGCAAGAGCATGGTCCGAATTCGGATGTGGTGCGGATGGAAATGTTATGTATGCAGGAATGACAAGGAACCAAACTCGGATGAGAACCGAATTCGGATTCAACCCGAGTTCGAATGCACAGTGATGATGCAATGAGACTTAAGTTAATTTTCAAAATTCCTAGATGGACCGAATTCGGATCATTGTAGACCGAATTCGGATCAACAGTGACCGAATTCGGATCTACAGTGACCGAATTCGGATTTCGGATGGATTAAAAATTGAAAAATTTAAAGTAAGTGGGACGTCCGAATTCGGGTGATGGTCCGAACTCGGACATCCGAAATGCATGTATGCAGTTAATGTGTTCATGCAAAATAAACGTGAACAGTTAAAAGTGAACCAAAATGCGTGAAATTACAGATCCTAGTCTAAAAATGCATAAGGAATATTTTATATAATTACAACTACGTAAAAAGAACACATTAAAGTACTTAAAATTAGCAAAAACCGAGAAGAAAAAATGAGGAAAAAATGAGAATCAAACACATAAAATAGGATGTTATAAACTAAAATAAAGTTAAAAAGAGGTTACCTGATGATGCCGAAGGTGAAAAACGTAAGAAAATCGAAGAAAAATGAAGGTCCAAAAGCTTGAGTGAGTGAAAATGGTGGCCGGCGGTGTGCTCTTCCACGAGAGGAGGGAGAGTGAAGAAGATGAAGAAGCTTAAAAAGGAAGTAAAGTGGTTTGACCTGTTGACCGACCCTATTTATATCACATGGGTCGGGTCTGGGTCATATGATCCGCTCCCAAATGAAACAAATGGGCCGCTGGTTTTATTCACTTAACACACACACTCACAAAATAAATTTTGGGCTTGTTTAAAAAAATGAACAAAAACAAGATTCTTAAAAAATTTTGGCCCAAGTTTATTAAATCTTTTTGAATATTTTCTTTGAATCAAATAAACAAACAAAGATAACAAAAATATTTTTGGTATTTTTCTTTTAAAATTTAAGTTAAGATAAAAATAAACCAAAATAAAATAAGATAAAATAAAATAAAATATTTTTGGCTTTTTGATAAATTTGAACAATTAAAATCTTTTTGGGATTTTCCGATGTATTAAATGAAACTTAAATTTAAATTAAAGTATAACAACCTAAAATTTAAAATTTAACTACAAGAAATTAAAAAGAAACAAAGACTTATAAAACTTAAAATCTTAACTATACTCCCCCTCAAATGAATACCAGTTCCTTTCCTTTTTGTTTTTCTGATTAAGCTCGTGACCCTTTTCAGCATTTAAGATACAGACAAACCTGGATAATGTTTGCGTCCCACTCCGTGATGAACAATTCACATAGCAATTTGTCAGGATCATTAATTATTAAAAATGTACACAGATAATGAAATATTGAGTTTCAATTTTGTGACACAGTCCTTAAATTTAAATAACATATATTTTCTAAAATATAGGAATTTCAAACATGATAGATTGAAACAAAATTATTTAAGACAATATCTTATATTTAATTGGAAGGTGGATTCAACATGCCGATATGGGATACTAAAAACTGAAAACGAGGTTCGTCTAAAGTTTTAGTAAATATATCCGCAAGTTGATATTCCGTGCCAACAAAATACAACTCAATGGTTCCCTTTTCTACGTGATCTTTAATAAAACGATACCTGATATCTATGTGTTTTGTTCGAGAGTGCTGCACGGGATTGCAAGAGATGGCAATTGCACTTCGAGAATCACAGTAAATTGGGATATTGGTGAGTGAGAATCCATAATCGCGTAATTGTGTTCTCATCCACAGCACTTGAGAGCAACAGTTTGCAGCTGCTACATACTCAGCCTCAGCTGTAGATGTGGAAACACAATTCTGCTTTTTGAAAGACCAACTCACCGGTATATCTCCTAAAAACTGTATTCCTCCCGATGTGCTTTTTTTGTCAACTCTACAACCTGCAAAATCAGCATCTGAAAAAGCGGTAAGATCGAAATCGGTTCCCTTTGGATACCATAGACCAAGTTCGGGTGTACCCTTAATATAACGAAAAATGCGTTTTACCGCAGTTAGGTGTGATTCTTTTGGGTCGGCCTGAAATCTAGCACAAATACATGTTGAAAACATTATATCCGGCCTACTGGCAGTCAAGTATAGTAAGGATCCTATCATCCCTCTGTAAGTCGTATTATCAACACTTTTCCTAGAAGGATCGGTGTCTAACTTACAGTTGGAGGCCATGGGAGTTGCGATACTCGTGCAAGAGTCTAACTTATACTTCTTGAGAATGTCAAGAGTATATTTCGACAGGTTCACAAAAATCCCATCCTCAAGTTGTTTGACTTGTAATCCGAGGAAAAAGTTCATTTCCCTCATCATACTCATCTCGAACCTGGACTCCATTAGGGCTGAAAAATCCTTACAAAATATACTGTCAGTAGATCCAAATATAATGTCGTCGACATATATTTGTACTAGCATTATATAAGGTTCTTCCCTTTTTGTGAACAGAGTTGTGTCCACCACACCTTTATAGAAACCGGCAGAAATAAGGAAATTAGAAAGACTATCATACCATGCTCGAGGTGCTTGTTTTAAACCATAGAGGGCTTTATCCAGCACATAAACATGGTCATGTTTATGTGCGTCAACAAAGCCTTATGGTTGTTCAACATACACCTCCTCGTTAAGTTCACCGTTTAGAAAGGCAGTCTTGACGTCCATTTGGTACACTTTGAAATCTTGTGTGCCGCGTACGCCAAGAAGATTCTGATTGCTTCGATCCGTGCAACTGGAGCGAAGGTCTCGTCATAATCTATCCCTTCTTGTTGTCGGTAGCCTTTGGCAACAAGTCTTGCTTTATTCCTTATCACAATGCCGTTCTCATCTCGTTTGTTCTTAAAGATCCACTTTGTTCCGATCACTGTACGGTCTTTTGGTTTGGGAACTAACCGCCATACTCTTAGCTGTTCAAACTGGTTGAGTTCCTCTTGCATTGCAACTATCCATTCTGGATCTGTTAGGGCTTCATCCACACGAGCGGGCTCTATCATACTAAGGAATGATGCGAAGAGGCATTCATTAGCAGATGCCCTACGAGTTTGGACTCCTGTTGAAACATCACCAATGATTTGATTTGTTGGGTGACTTCGGGTCCATTTAATCTCGTGTGGAAGGGGTGCTCGGGATGGAACCTCTGTGGTTAATGTGGGGATGGATGAAGATTCATGGTCAATGGTTTCGAATGATGGTACCACTGGTTCCAGTTCGATTCCCGAGTGTTCAGGTTAAGGAAGAATTGTTGCTATTATATGTGAGGGTATTATAAGAGTAGATTCAACTGCGGATGTGTTGGTGGATGATGTAGATGCATGAGGGTATGTTGATGAAGATGGAGCGGAGAAACTTTGTGGCGCAGTTGAACCGGAAGGATTACCTACATTATTGACAACGTTAGACACACTAGCGTTAGGACCGAAAAATTCAACATAAAAAGGATCAAACAAATTAACCAAATCAGAAGAAGAAAAAAAATGGGGTTATTAGAAGAGTCTCCAGGCATTTGAGTAATGCGAGGTCCTGATTGATCAACTTCGGGAGCCAGTTCAGCCAACTCATCAAATGTGACATGCACACTTTCATTGACTGTTCTGGTTCGGGTATTGAATGCGCGATACGCCTTCGAGTTGGATGAGTATCCAATGAAGATCGCTTCATCTGCCTTTTCATTAAACTTCCCGAGGTTGTCTTTGTCGTTCAGCACATAGCACCTGCAACCAAATACACGTAAGTACTTGATAAATGGTACTTTATTTAAAAAGAGTTGGTAAGGAGATTTGTTAAAGCGCTTATGGATAATGGAGCGATTTTGTGTATAGCATGCTGTTGATACGACTTCGGCCCACAAGAACGGAGGTAGCTTCGAGTATGTGAGCATTGTACGAGCGGCTTCCACAAGCGTACGGTTACGCCTTTCCACGACCCTATTTTGTTGAGATGTTCGAGCAGCAGAGTATTGATGCTGAATACCTTTGGATCGAAGGAAGCCCTCAACTACCGAGTTCTTGAACTCCGTGCCGTTATCTGATCTGATTGATTGCATTGACAGCTGCTGTTGGGTCTCGACACTCTTTATAAAATCTATGATTTCTGGAGCTGTCTCGTCCTTGGAACGCAAGAACCTGACCCATGTATATCATGAATAGTCGTCAACGATAACCAACACATATCGTTTCCCGTTTATGCTTTGAGTCCTCATCGGTCCGCATAAATCCATGTGAAGTAACTCCAATACTCTTTTAGTTGATGGTTCGGGCTTTGGTTTGTGAGATGATCGTTTCATTTTTCCTTTCTCACAAGCTCCACACAGATGGTCCTTTTCATAGCGCAATTCAGGAAGACCTTTAACCAATTGTTTCGCAGCCAGCTTGTTGATATTATCAAAGTTCAAATGGGATAATCTTCGATGCCACAACCAAGAGTCTTTTGAAGAGGCTTTTGATAGTAGGCAAATGTTATCCTTCACTATTAGCTTAGCTACGTCAATGGTGTAGAGGTTAGAGTTTCAGGAACCTGTTAGGATTTCTTTTCCATCCATACTCTTAACACTGCAGTTCTTAGCTCTAAAAGTTACCTCTAGTCCTTTGTCGCAGAGCTGTCCTATGCTAAAAAGATTATGTGATAACCCCTCAACATAGTCAACGTCCTTGATGACCAGATTATTTAGAAATAAGTCCCCGTATCCTTTGATGTGAGCCTGATGGTTGTTCCCGAATTTTACAGTTCCGCAATACTGTTCAACAACGTTGGATAGCAATTCTCTTCTTCCCTTCATATGCTTGGAGCAACCCGAATCCATATACCAAATGGACTTCGCCTGAAAAACAAATAAATTTATACAATGAAAATCTATATGCATTCAAACACATCCATTTTTTAATTCACAATCAAACCGTTTTTCTAAACCGAGATGTTCAGAAAACATGATGAGTTTAGACCGGGTCCTGGGCTGTGTGCACATAAGCCATACGTGTCGGTTTAAGCACAACCGACAAGCAAAAGAACGGGTCCTAGTCTATGGTAACTAGAAGCCATTTCATTGAAGAACGGGTCTTGATCAGAAGTAACCAAGAACCATCTGCATAAAGATCACACAACCTTGGGTACCCACCTCAATATGGGTCCCTTTTTGTTAGGATTTCCAGATTTATATGGCACGTGTACAGTTTTAGGAACCCATTTAGCATTTGTGTGTGGTCCGGATGCATAACCCTTTGGAATCCATTGAAGATTGGATTTATTGGGCTTTGGAACCTTAGGCGCTGAAATTGCCTTTGGTTTTTGTCTTTTTGAGACCTTTTTGACCGTTTCTTTGGTTTTGGGCCTTGGCAACGGACAAATCTCAATTTTATTTGAGGCCGATGATGCAACATTTCTTGTTTTCTTTTTCCGAATTCGTTTAACAAGATATGGCACGAAAGCATTCATTTCAGGAACCTGTCGTCTATAGCGAGTTGGAGATAGATTGAATAAATCACTAAAAGAGTACTTTAACGGAACAACAGAATTCGGTACATCATTACAAGCATTGTCAAACACATTGTTACACAAATTGTCTTTAGAGATTACAGACATCCTATCTCTAGTAACAAATTCATTTGGCATTAAAGCCTTCTTCACAAAAAAACTCGTAAAATCCAGCATGGTGGTTTTTGGAACTCTTCTTATATGATCTGTTGGAACAAAACGATTAGAGTCAGTAAGCATGGAAGATTTAGACTTGACAGAATTTTCTTTTTGTTGGTGAGTGGGTTTCTTAAAAGACTTGGATTTGATCTGAGTCTTTTTAGAAACCTCATTTTTGAAAGGTTTTGAACACTCACCTTTATGAATGACAGAAGAAGTTTCAGCTTTGGTCTTACCTTTATTTGATGACACATATGGAATTTTTGTGGAATGAGAAACTGTTTGTTCTTTTGAAAAATCTTTCAATTTTTGTGAAACCATTTCAAAATTTTCTCTGTAGACAGTTACTTCCACAGATTGTTGAAAAAATTGATTTACCAATTCTTTTTCGCTCTTAAGAAGAGCATCTTGAAGATCAAGTGCTTTTTTTTGAGACGACTTCAATTCCTTTTCTAAAACAGTGATTTGTTGTTGAAGAACTTTTGCAGGAATATAAAGTTGAGGAGTTGATTTAACGGTTTCTGTTTTCAATTCAGCTTCTGAATAAGTTGACAAGAAGTCTTCCTCTAAAGTGGGTACTCTAGAAGAATAACTCTCGTTAAGTTCTTCATATTGAAAAGAAATTTCTTTTTCTTTATGAGCAACACGTTTCTCATTTTCTTGGTTTAAAACTTCTTTTGATGACTCAAAAAAGAAAGATTTAAGACCGGCTCCCATATAATTCATGTCTTAAAATAAAGGTAAAACATTTTGTGCTTTTTCCAAATATTTAGGATTTTTAAAACCGATTCCTTGTTTAGAATGGTAAAACCTAGTTTCTTTGGGCTGATTTAAGTGTATAGTTTGTTCTGTTTGACCCCTTTTTAAAAATGCATCGTCAAGGGTCTTTATTCTTGAGTACAAACTTATCCTTTCTTCTTCAATCATTTTGTATTTTTCTAAACTGTCTATATTTTCCATTTTTACTGCATCTAATTGTTTTGTAAGTACATAAATTCTTCTTTTAAAGAGAGTACCTCCGGTAATCATCTCTTCGGTAATCCTTTCTTCTTCTAAACTGTCTATATTTGCCATATTTTCCATATTTTTCTAAACTTATCCTTTCTTCTTCTATCATCCCTTCGGTAATCCTCTCTGCGATAATCATCGCGTCGTTCATCCCTTCGGTCATCTGAGTACCTCCGTGGACCGGTGTCATAACGGAGTTGATTGTTAGTCTTGTTAGAGAACCGTCGTTGTTGGAGACGATTGGTCCACAAGGCTATTTGTTCCTGTATAGAAGCTTCTTCCTCATCAAATACCTCACGCGGAGGAGAAGCATACCTGTACTGCGACGACGAAGAACCTGGAGCAAAGGATGGTGTCGGAATCTGCGTGTTGGTGATCAAGGCGAGTGAATCATTGGGTTTCAATCTGGTGTTGGCTGATAGCAGTAGAGAGGCCAATTGATTCGCCATCAGCTTTTGTTGATCTACATCCCCTTGATACTTCTTTAGCTCCTTAAAAACGACATTGATGGATACCTCAGGAATGTTCAGGACTCGTTTCGTGGCCCGACAAGCAAGCTGCCACTCGGGGGCTAAGGCGGCAAAGAACTGGATGTTGATGTCATCCCTGTCCTTCTTTATGTGCAGTTTGTTCAGCTCATTCAGGACCGCACAGAACCTTGTAAACGTGGCTTGCAGAGATTCCCCGTCTTTTGCGCGGAATTCTGTAAACTTCGCCTTGGCCTCCTCAATCTTGGCACGATCATCCAGATCTGCCCCTAGCATCTGGACATCCAATTCGTCCCACATTTTCTTGGCAGACATTTTGCTGTCTACGCCAACCAGAATATCATTGGGGAGTGCCTAATAGATCAGATATTCTGCCCTCTTGTCGGCATGCTGTCTGTCTCTCTCGGCGTCATTGGCCGGTTCGCGTTCAACTTTTGAGGCTAAGACAGGGGTGTCAGCCTCAGGTCGGGCTGCTATCTCCCGATAGTAGATGACGGGACCTTCGGAGATGGACTGAAGCATTAAATTCCCAAGCGGTTGCATTCCAACGAATTTAAGGAACCGGGATTTCCATTGTTCATACTCATCTGGATAGAGAACAGGTGGTTAGTTCTCAGATCCGATTACGAGAGCTTCACGAGACATGATGATGGTGCTGATGAAAGACTTAAGATCTTAAAGGTGGAAACTTGACACGGATGGGCTGGACTTTGGAAGAATAGCACTGTGGATGGTGCTAATTCGGATAAGGCACTGATTTCGGATGGAAAGCTGTTTCGGATGAACTGGAGTTCGGGTGAACAGTGTTTCGGATGGACAACAATTTGGACAAGGACCAAATTCGGATGGGCTTTGATTTCGGATGAATACCTAATTCGGATGAGAACCTACTTCGGATGTACAGCCAAATTCGGATGGGATTTCGGATATGAGCGAATACGGATGCTTAGAAGTCTGATGGACCGAATTCGGTTGAACCGGATTCGGATGCACAAGATGACTTCGGATAATGGACTTCGGAATAACAGATGTGTATCGGATGAAGTGTGGGAACTGAATTCGGATGGTCCGAATTCGGGTGAACAGTGGACAGGGTTTTTAGGAAAGTGTCCAGGTAGGGGACCGAATTCGGATGGTCCGAGTTCGGGTGGTCCGAAATGAGAGTTTAAATAAAAACACAAGTCAAATGATGAAAATGAAAGTGCCTGATCTGAACTTCGGATGGTCCGAAGTTCGGATAGGACCGAATTAGGGTCCGAAATAGGCACTAGGATGGTCCGAAATGCACCTAAATGTGGTCCGAAATGGACCGAAATATGGTCCGAACTAGGGTCGAAATTGGTCCGAATTAGGGTCCTAGATGGTCCGAAATGCTACAATATGGTCCGAATTACAGCAAGTATTTAACAGATATTCAAATTTCAGAACAGTTCAGACTTTGATTTTAGCAGATTTAAGGTCTAAAATTGTTTCTAAATGATTGGGAAAGTATTTTAAACACTTTCGATGTTTTAAAATTTACCAAAACACTTAAAAATCAGTAATAGCCGAGCAAAAACCCACTAAAACCCATATTTTTGAAACTTTAAAAACAACTGATTTTAATGATGATTTTGATGGAAAGATTGAACCTAATGAGCTCGAAATCAGTAGAAGATGATAATGGAATGATTATAGGACAGTAATAACTTAAAAACAGCAGAAAAATGAGGATTAAAAGGGTCTAACCGAAAGAAAAATGAAGAACACGATGAACTTGATGAAGAAGATGAAAAACCCAGCAGAATCCGATTCCTTTAAAGTTGAAATCCACCTTTTTAGCTCTGATACCATTTGTTGTAATGTATTCCCAATAGCAATCAGCACATAAATGATTCTTTATCACTCACAAGAAGAATGTCAACTCAATAATTGTGTAATGATGAAAGAACAATAAGAATGTTGAGAGAATAAAAGCAAATGGCGGCTGCAATATTATCCTTTGTTTCAACCGTGTTTTACAAATGAAACCCTAGGAGCCTATTTCTAGGCTCCATTAATTAACAATGGAGCATTGTCAACTTTGGCCCCTAGACTTTTACAATGAAATAAATTACAAGGAAATAATACAAGGAAACTACTAAGTAAATAATTGTTACAAAACAACTCCCTATGATCGAAATAAAATGTCTAACATTTATAACTTCTCTTTTTTGACTTTTTTTGATAACTTTATTCAGTTTTTGTCTTTAAAAGAGACTGATTTAATGTTTACATTGAAAAGGTACACATTTGACTATAAAAATATATAGGTCAAAATATAGACATGGTGTATTAAGAAATTAGAGGTGTTGCCGGAAGAAAAACCCTTCATAATATATTATTTCAAGGGGATTAATCATCATTAGATGATAATTAATATAAATAAAATGGTTTTAAATATAATTCAGTTATTATAGGACCATAACTAATAAAGTAATAATGATTATCAATTTGCTTTAGAGATATACAAGACCAAAGGAACATTAAATAGAGGACGTAGGGTTTAAATTTCATTTGACAAGATTTTTGTATATTTTTGCAGGAAAACGAAAAGATTTTACTTCCAAATGGACCAAAATAAACAGGTAAAATTTTAAACCAATTCATATGTAGTTATGTTATCAATTTCATAAAAATCATGTTACCACACTTTTTAGAATTACTACCATAAATGTTGCAAACAAGCATTTTTGCTTTATAAGCATACAATTAACTTGCCAACTTATAAGCATGTTTTATCCTTCACTGTACTAATGGTTATTCATTTTCTACACTTTGTGAGTTAACTTGTTTGTTTTACCCAAATACAGGAGAACGTTACAGATGTCGTTAAGCATGCAAGTGGAGAAGTAAAACTTAATTATTTCACTTTACATTTTTATCCTACTAAAATTTTATCTTTTACTTAGTCTTACTGCAACGGAACATAAAAAAAATGTTGATAATGTCTTTTGAAGAGGTTACACATTCAACTCTCTTGGTTTTATCATATATCATATAGATTTACTGAATACCTTTTTTCCTGTTTGCATAATTGTATCTTATATTGGTTTTATCATATAAATTCAGCATACATTCAACTAAATTATGAAACTAATTTTTTACCCTAATGCAAAAAATCAACCCAAATGATGAGAAAGTTACAAAGGAGGAGGTAAAACATACACTCTTCTATGTTTCAATTCAATTGATTGAATATTTTCTTTGTATTGTAACAATAAAATCTCTTAAAATACATTGAAATTCTAAAAAACTAAGAAACCCTCTTCATATTTAGAGAACAACTTTCACCAAATTATACTTGCTTCTGTATCAACTCATTAATCTGGGTTTGAAAATTACTTACTATGTAATGAAAATTATTTGAAGAAGAAAGGAGGAGGTAAAGCATGCAAGTGCCAAACTGGAGGAAGATATCATGATTACAAATAGGTAATTTCATCTCAAACAAATTATCCACTTCTCATGAGTTTACAACTTTAAAAAGAACTTTTTTTTTTCCAAATGTAAGTTCCTAGGTTTTATTAGAAAATGCAACGTTTAAACCTTTTTTTTCAAATCATTGTCAGAACATACAAGATTGCATATATTTTCTCACAAAAGTATGTGCACTATATTCCCCCAATCAATCTATTGTTTACTCGAATAGAGTTTCTGATAAATTTTATTTTTGTTAACTTTCCTAGGATGCCAACATTAAAAAACTGAATAAAGAAATTCAGAATGTTAGTGCATCCTGTGTGACGATAGCAGTCTAAGTATAGATGATTTTTTGTAATAGTCAATTTGTTCGTAATTGCATATTAATACGTGTTTGATATATGTTTGTTATGTGTCAGATGTATGTTTGATATTGATTGTATGTATGTTTGAACTTCGTTGTAATTGATGTTTTACAATAAGTTCAAACATAAGTTCAAAGATAAGTTCAAACATAAGTTCAAAGATAAGTTCAAACACAAGTTCTAGAATAAGTTCAAAGGCCATGGTTCGAACTTATAGTGGACAAGTTCGTGGGCTTGGGCCATCTCGAACTTGTCCAAGGCAAGTTCGCGTCAGGGGTTATAATTAAGTGTTAATCCGTTTTAATTAACAACTGGGATAGAGAATTACAGTAGAGGCGATTACGAACATACTAGGCGATTTTGTGTGGTCTTGGAGAGAATCACGTGTCGGGGCGTTCTAGTGTGCATCTATCATCGTGTGTGTCTCCGTGTTCCGTGTGTGTGGTCTATCCGTCAAACCGCTAACGAGGATTCCGCACTCGTTGGACGGCGTCGCGTCAAGATAGGATCTGTAGGTAGGCGACCTTACAAGTGGTATCAGAGACTTAAGGGTGTTCTTCGTGTTCATAATCAACATTCTTGGTTTCTTGGCGTTTTGGACGGGAAAATCACATCTTTGGTTAGTTTTTCGAGTTATACAAGCAAGATAACGGAGAAAAGTTTACATTGGTTCACCTTTTTGGTTGAAATCA